>OY735223.1:7907957-8107957 GCA_963457665.1 Thysanoteuthis rhombus
GTTGAAAATTAGTCCTTATACCAAACAAATTTTATTTCAGAAATCAAATTGGTGGTTATTTCTTTAAATTAGATTTAATTATTAGGCGTTATACTCAGTAGAAAAAAAAGGAAAGCTATAACACAAAGATGGTTCGGGTTACCTTGAATTATATTCTAACTTCAATGTGTTGATATTGAAATCTGTTGTAAATAGGGCCCTAGTGCGAGAAATGGAATCAAATTGGTGGTTATTTCTTTAAATTAGATTTAATTATTAGGCGTTATACTCAGTAGAAAAAAAAGGAAAGCTATAACACAAAGATGGTTCGGGTTACCTTGAATTATATTCTAACTTCAATGTGTTGATATTGAAATCTGTTGTAAATAGGGCCCTAGTGCGAGAAATGGATCAACCAAGGGAAATTACTCAATCATTTTCTTTTGAGTTATGTCCCTTGGTAAAAGAAGAGCTTAGACTCTTGTTTACTTCAACTTGTCCAAGACTTCTACTAATTTCTTCCTCGGTAAATTATGAAATAAACGTTATAGATTGGATGCATAAAGAAAAAGCAGACTTTTATAAAAATTTGAACGTTTATTGAACATGAACACACATTGCACTCGAAGGCTACTTGACTGGATTTTATTTAAAGTAAAAAAAGAAAAAAAGAAGGGATTTCACACCCACGCACACCCAATGATGAACAATGGTGCATTAATGAAAACAAATAAAGTAAAGAGGATTCATGAAAGAAAAAAAGAAAACTTCAATATTTAAAATAGACGATTAAGTGTCAAAATCAGTTTCACTGAAACGGTCAAGTAACGACGGTTAAAAACTCCATGTTTACCAAAAAACAAATGAAGGGAAAACATTAAAAATGATGCAATAACCCAAAAATTAGGAGGTCAAAGGTTAATTTCTAGGACGTAGATGTAGGCAGCTTTGTTGGACCCTAATTTGATTCGTTTCAAAAGGTCTTTTTTTTCTGTAACACCGGGTCAAGTTAATTGTTTTAGTTACATAAAAATTCATATAATTACTTGATTTGTCAAAAAAGAGTCTTTATATAGGGAAGATGGTCCCGATTGCAAAGTTTCACACACACACGCTCACTCGATCTTAAAAACAGCCGATAACAAGACATGGACAGAAAATGCACATGTGAGTTGGAAACAGTGAACAGTATGTCACGTTTCATTGTTCTGTTTACTAAACTCGAAAACAGATATTAAATTTGATTTAAATCTCAATAATAAGAACATAATTTCTGCACAAAATATTTACCTCAACAAAACAACAGAATTTCCAGACATCCATAAAACAACGAGCAATTTTCAAGGTGGACGACGACATGTATCGGCGAAAAAGCACTGACTTCAATGTCAATCGGTCGTGGATAGTGCAAAACTAGGTATGGAAGCCTAGCAATGCTATAAAAGATAAATACGATATTACTGTACTCGTAAAATATATCTCCCCGTGATATATTTATTAGGAAAATTCAAGGTCAATTTTTTTCAACAATTTACTCGAGTTTGAAAAAATGATAAAATATATACATAAAATACAGATTTTTTACTACAAAAAGTGTAGGCACATTATATTCGAGATGGCGTTACTCGAGTATATACAATGAATACAAGCGGATTCTACAAGTGATAGATTGACAATTATTCAAAATGATGCTTTTCCTGTTTCCATAGAATTTAAATGCAGCTTCATAATTTTGTTGCAACGAATCGACCCGACGTATACCTCACGTGCATACATTTGCTGTTTAAACACATACACATATACACACACACACGTGTCCTCTTTTCCTCTTTTACGGATACAAAATCATCCAGATATTAACCTCCTTTTCGCAAAACACTAATAAATTCAAGGATACCATCTGAAAATCAGCATTCCGAACTACTTTTCCTCGGAACATTATAATAACTATAATTATGATAATCATTTAAATTGAAAATGAAATTTTCGTTTATACTCAAGGGAAATAACCCTCCCTAAAATATACAGGATATTTTTGAGTTATTTCCCCCTCTCTCCAAAATTCAGTAGACATAAACTTCTCTACGATAATAAGTTACACAATGAACTTACTGCGAATTATGCGAGCTCACAATAAGCCTTAGAAGGTGAAAACCTTGATTAATGATAGATCAATAAAATTCGTCAGTATCTAGCTAAACACAATCAGTGACACCAAAATTACAATACATAAGATTTCTATGCAGAGTTTTAGTTGCGCTTGCTGTTGTCTTCATCGTTTTTGGTGTTTTCATAGTCACCTGTTTCGTTGAATTCTTTTGTGTTTGAGGTACAGTATTGTGGTCATTAGTATTTGTGAACTTACATCAACAACTTTTTTGAGAATGAAGAAATAATTATGGAAAAATAAGAAGAAAAATCAAAAGATGCTTCCGATCAGTTGATGTTGTAATTCAATAAAGATTTTACAAAACAATTGTGTCGTTATTATTGATATGATCTAAGGAATATTTCATTTTGGCAATTCAAACCTATATTTATTGAATATCATTCTATGATAAAATTGATAAATAACCATTTCATCAGAATGAACATACTTTTGATCTAGTTCTTATATGTTTTTACTTCGAATTATCTTGTTTTCTTGACGAATTTCACTTCAACGAAGCATTCACCGTTTCTTAAACAACACATGAATAGATTCAAACATCTGAAAATTCCAGTGTTCTGTGTTTTCGAGCGACTTAACATTTTTAGCTATACAGTTGGCTAAAAGTACCAAGAAAAAAAAAAAATGGAAAAATTCATCCATTTTTAGTCAATGAGGGTCGCGAAGGGAAGCTACTCTGGTTGACATTTATGGCGGATTTGATTTTACATCCATGCATGCAAAACTTACCATATACGGGAACGAATTTAACGGTTCAGTTCAGTATAGTATCTTTTCAAAATACCCTATTCCAAAACAATATTTTTATTTCTTTTAAATTGCAGTGTTTTTTACTTAAAGATTTCTAATGAAAATTAAGAGGCCAGTTTAAACCAATGCGTTTCGTATTTCAAAGACAAGGGAACAAATTTAAGCAATTCTTCAGTCTCATTTTCAAAGACAAAAATGACCGGAAATTCTGAAAAGTTAGAGGAGAGATAACTCATAACCTAGAGCTAGTAAAATAATGTCGTTACAGGGAAGGTAGTTTATGGTTAAGGATGCGGTATTTGTAAAGGATATTAAACTGGACAAAAGCAAAATTTAACACTGACAAGGCCTGGTGCATAAAATTTCTTGGAGGCCCTTCAATTTTTATATTTAGCAATTATTTTCGAACAAATCAAAACAAAAATGAAATATTCATAGAATCATGATGTTTATTCAACGTGATTCAACCTTTATGGATAATGAATCCATATCCACACAACATAATGAATCTCCAAAGAAAGTGAAGCGCTGAAAAACATTGAAAATGAAAAATACGTTTGAAAGACATATTTTCGAGATGGGGTGGCTAAAATGTTTGTTCCCTGTTCAGCTTCACTATTTGATAGTAGGGTCCTGCTCGTGAAGAATCCCCTCTCCGCCCCGTAATAAGAATTCTCGATACTTTTGTGTTGTGGCTGATGGTCAAATGATTTTATGGAAGAAAAATGCCGTGAAAAAAAGAAATGAAATGCAAAAGAATGGTTTCTGAAAAAAAACATTGAACGTTCTCAATTATACTAATCTGCCTGGTTGTCCAGAAAGTAATGGCGTGTTTTTTTAATAAGAACATTTTTTAAAAGAACTAATTCCACGTGATAGAATGCAATTTTGTGTAATGGTATCATTTATGTTTATACTTGTAAAATCATTGTTCTTAAGGAAGTGTTCACCTGGGGCACTAAAATATTAATCGTAGATAAGAGAGGACCACTAAAAGGGAAATCATGGATAAAGTGGGGGCAACTGGAAGAGAAACCGTGGATAAGGGCCCATCCGAAGGTAAACCGCTGACAAGGGGAGTCCACTGAAACGGAAACCGCGGTAAAAGGGCACTGAAATAGAAACAGCGAATAAGGGGAGCCGCAAAAATAAGACTACGATTTATATAAATTATATCTGAAAAAGATATATTTTATAACCCCATATAAAAACTGATGATGTAATTTCATATCTATCACGAGAATTGTTTATAAAAAGAATGAATTGTTGTTTTTTATGACAAAAAGAAAAGGAAACCGTGGATATTTTGTTTTTTATCACAAGAAAAATTAATTGAATGCATTTGATTAAAAAAGTATAAATGATGACAATTAGCCGGGGACAGAAAAGAGTCAGTTATAGAGATGTAAGTCACATCTGAAAAGCCTAGTATGTCATCGTGAAAAGATTGCTTCCTTCATGGACGTACATGACCTTGAAGACTTTCATCTCCTTGTCGAAAGCTCTGCGACCAACGCTGAACCGTCCAACGCTGAAACTCATTCTTGGTCAAATCTTTAGTTGATGATGTTTCATACTCTTTGTCTAAATCTGAAGAAAAATCACTCGAATTTCTTTTTATTTTTTTATCTCTTTTTTTAATATCTGGTTCAGACGATAATAACGCGAATCTATTGAGCGAAAAGAATTTGAAAATGACAACAACTTGTGAATGAAGAACTATTCCATAAAATGATATATAACGATTTTATGATACGATATGCAAAAATTTTCTAAAATGACATGTAACTGCCCTACAAAAGGATATGTAATGATTTTATAGCATGATGTGTAATAATTCTATAAAAGACTTTTTATCATATATAACGATTTCATAGAATGATTTGTAACGATTTTATGTAACTGTTCTATAAAAAGATGTGTAACAATTTTATAAAGTGATATGTAACGATTCTATAAAATACGTAACGATTCTATAAAATGATATATAACGATTCTATGAAATGAAATGTGAGGATTCTATAAAATATGTAACAAGTCTATAAAATGATATGTAACGATTCTATGAGATATGTAACAGTTTTTATAAAATATATAATTATTATATAAAATGATACGTAACAATTCTATAAAATGATATGTAACCATTTTATAAAATATGTAACGATTCTATAAAATGATATGTAACGATTTCATAGAATGATATGTAACACCCGACTTGTTGCAAACTGTTCTGTTTGTTTGGAGCATAAATGCCAAAAGGAAAAACACTATTATTTTTCTGACGACTGAATCTATTTAATTCTTCCAAACAAGCCTTTATATAATTAATGGAAAATGACACACGTGGGCAAAACGATTGGAAGAGAAGTGACGATCTATTTGATGATCCAGTCGCTGAGTCATGCATTAGTGTCACCACAATATCGCCTAAGGTCACTCCTAAAGGATCATTACAAATACAGATGGGAAAAGAAATAAATGAAATAGAATCAAAATAGTTGAAATAAGGGAATTCGCTGATGTGAAGTCAAATCTTTTAAGGAATATCTGAAGGACAGTTAAATACTTTCCATTGCGTTAGTCAGGAGAAGCGATTAGCAAAGAGAATTCTCATGATCGACGACGAATTTGGTCAAGCTTTAATTTTAATCGAAGTTCGCCTTACCCGTGGCACCAGAAACCCTAGTACTAAGATAACCAAAATAACGTGGCATCTCAATGAAGTCAAAACCATTTAAAAAACCTGAAAAATACCTGAAAACATATGAACCGACATCCTTATCAGTGGTAGTCTGCGTTCAAATAGCATCGAACCATTAATCAAGTTGGTACTACTATAGTGTGCGGTCTACCAGGCCTATTCTGTAGTCCAAATTGACTGCGACTACTTTTCGAAGCTATTCGAACCCAGACTACCCCTGAAAGTTGTCAATTCATGTTTAAAAACATCTCGTTTCTTCACTCAGGTTTCTTCTTGCAAAAATGACCCTTTTCTCAGTGAATATTGAGATTCTTAATCAATAAACGAAAGAAAACGATAACTGTTCTGGTTGTATAAATAAAAAAACCGTCACGTGAATCACGGCTTTTAGTAGCATTAAAGAATTGGAAAAGTGAGCGATTAATGAATGTTACCTTTCTCAGTTTTTATTGAGTGGTGATCACTAAAATAGTCTGAATTCCTTGTGAAACAAATATCAACACAGTCGGACACAAACCAAGAGACCAATATAGCATACTCTTACATTGCAAATTGACCACCCACGAAAAAAAAAAAACAAACATATAAGGGGCCCGTTTTTTCCAGACTTAATAATAAATAATAAATGATAATAAATAAATTTTCACCCTTCTATCTCCATTTGGTGAACCCTGTGAGCGTGATACATAAATGCTTAACTAGTGGGTCAGATCAGCTCAAAAACTGAAGAAAGCTATGTTGAGAGTTTCTGTTGACAGTTTAGGTTGACAGTTTTTAATTCCAAGCCAATGCAAAGACCCTTTATTCCATACCATTCTTATATAAAGTCAACATCCCCAACAGTTTATTCTTAACCTCTCATTTGATTTCAACAGGAGTTACCTCCCTTGCATCACTTTTTTCAAATTCTCACGAAATTATCATGTAGTGATGTAACAGTGCAGGTTTTGATGTAATCGGATTAAGGTATTACTATAAATATGGATGCAACAACAACAAATTGAAAACAACAATAGCAGTAATAAAAGCAACACATTAAATCACTATAAAACATTGAAAAGTGAGGTTTTGAACAACATGGAGAATTTTGGAACGAATTAACCGCACTATCAAGTCATTATGGTATTTATTAATTCGGCTGTCGTCTGTTTTAATAGAAAGAATTGTTCATACAGAATATTTGAAATTAGAAATAAATAAAAAGAAGAAATTTGAAAGCAAAATGTCTGGTTAGTCACACAATAGAAACCGTCACCTGACCAATATCTTTTAGCAACATGATTAATCAAAAAATTGGAAAAGACCAAATTAAAAATAAAACAAAAAAACAAGCGTAAACACTACCAGACCAATTTAGCATACATTCACATAGTAAATTAACCCCCCCCCCAAAAAAAAATTAAGACAAATAAGAGTTTAATGTTTAAAATTTCAGCCGTTTAGCGTGGCTCGTACGCGTGATACAGGCAGCCAACCAGACGGACAGACCAATTTGAAAACTGGAGAAACCTATGTTGACAGTTTCTAACAATTTTCTTTGATCCAAATGGCCGAGCGTTTTGTTGCTTTGGTGAAAGACATCAAAACAAAATATCTGATAAGAATTCACTGATGATATCTTTTCACCAGAACCAAATCAATATTCGGGACCAGCTAGAGCTGGATTTATAGACGGGCTGAGTGGGCTACTGCATAGGGCTTCATAATCTAGGAATGGGGTCCTTGCTTTCTGTTCCCTCCCGAAATAGATAAATAAAAAAATCATCAATTTTATTTCACTTGTAACGATAAAAATCAGAGACTAACCGACCCCTACTTTGAGAAGCCCTGTCCTAACCAATAGCATCCACTTGCTCTAATCCTGCACAGGGTTGGTAAGGCAAAGTCCCTGTATCTGCACCTGAACGGTGGGGTACCTGGCGTTGCCCCAGGAAAAAGTAATCAATACTGAAAGGTTATGTAGTGAATTCTAACAAAGAGCTTTTCGTAGTAGAGATCGCAACCATTGATGATTTGGGGTTGTAGAACTAATTGAATATATTTTCCCACGAATAATTATGTAAGTATATAAAAAATATCTTTACATCAAAATACACTCCTTCTTGAGCTTGTTGTAAAATGACCGAAAGCTATTCAAGACTTTGTTTATTAGATTTAAACAGATACACACACAAAAATACGCACAATTCAATATAAAACCTTTTTTTCAGACTGCACTTTAAAGAAGGCTTGAAACCAGGTTTATTTTTCTGTTGAGTACCCAGCACTTTGGTTTGTTATTATTTCGTTTTTTTCTCTTTAATGTTTTTTTTTCCGTAAAAATGAGACAAGAGGAATGTTATAATTTCTACATTTTGAGTCTGCTTCATATGTTCAGAAAACTGAAATGTTACAAGAATCAACAGCTTCTCAAAAAGCATCTTGCTACTCAGGGCAGCGAAAAAGGAGGGTCAGACAGAGGAAAAAAACGGGGCGAATAGCACCACTCAATAAAAAAGTTACGTTGAAACCCAGACATTGGAAGATGATCAGCAAAGATGGGAAGAGTTGATGAGTTCATTAAGACAATGCTCCATGATCAATCCTGATCAAGGGGACAAATGACAAAATGATTCAACCCTTCCAACACTCGCGCTTCCTTATACAATTTCTCTTTTCGGCCCCCCAATCAAACACACTGCACACCCTCGTCCTTTAACCATTAAGTTTTCATCTGCTATAACCATTTTTAGCATCACATATCATATTCACTCGCCTGTAAACGACAAAGTCTGCCTATTTCATTAATGGACATATCTTATCAATTTAGAATTATAAATCTTGGGCCCCACGGTTCTCTGGGCCCGGTGCCATGCACCAGCTGAACCTCATCTCGGAGGTTCTGTTTCCTAACGCCAGAAACCAATATTTGTGTTAGGCTCATAATTCTGTCTGCCTGGAAGTCTGGGAGGCTTTAGACATTGAACATCAAATATAATGGTTGATCCACACACCAGACAGCAGAGAAAATGAAATCCACCCGGGGTGAAATCGTCTCCAGTCTGCACCATGTGACCCTTCTTGGGTAATTATTGCACTTGACAGTTGAGATTAAATTCGATACAACAGACAAAGCAATAATATTGATTTTCGATTAAAGAAACAATTATGATGTAAAATGCTGTCTTGAGGTATATCAAATCGATGTGTAACTATCAAGGTACATGCGCGTGTAGGTGTATACAATAGTACACACACACACACACACACACGCACACACACACACACACACGCACGCACACACACGTGCATACACACACATGCTCACAAAAAAACAAACAAAAACAAAACAAAGATACATTTATTTTTCCTTATGCATATGTTTGCATACATACATACGCAGGTCAACAGAGACATATGTCTATTCATCGAATTGGCTAATTTCATTTTGTCTAATGCAATTTTAAACATGCAATTAATTAAATACAAGCCATAAAAGTATGAAAACAAAAACATCACTGGATAACGTTGTGTGAAAACATACTTGAGCTGATGTCTTGACCCTGAGCTCAAAATGTTTTTCTGACCTGACTCTGTTTAAAACCCAAGTTTGTACTTCTTTCTCCGTTTAAAAGAGATAAGTAGAGTACGTATTCTTATCACAATTGATCTTAAAATCTAGTATGAAATGATCACAACCATTGAATGTTGTAAAAAGTATCTGTTTTGCAGCTCTTCTTGTTCCGTCTATTTTGGATGCTTGAAAATAATTTGATAGCTTATAAATAATCAGAAAACTTACCAACTTACCATATCATAACTGAGGAATGTTCACGAAATGAGATGTGTCTTTTTTGAACCACGGGATGTTAAACGATCGCTATTTTTTGAAAATTTGAACTAAATCCAAACCATAACATTGAATCATAACAATATATAACACTGGCTGAAGTACCCCTCTACAGCACATATATTCAAATGGATTTGTGATGTTTATTTAGTTTTATTAGCAATTTTGAAGAAGACGGATACGATTGTAACTTCGAAATATTGTAGTTGTTTTAGCTGTAAAAAGCACATGGGTAATTTCCCAGTCGATTCAAAAATGAATGATTTAATACCCTTAATAGATTAAAAATATCTCGAAATTCGAATGCTTCTCATGTCAGCTCTTTTTTATTTCGAAAATTGATCAAGAAAGAATAATCTAATATTTCTTTAACGTCACATTACATCATCTTAAAATACGTGTCCATTTAGCCCTTGAATTTCACTGTAAATCGACCTCCCCAAAACATATTGAAGCAGGAAAATGGATAAAAGATAAAAATGAAAACCTTTCTCTTAGTCTGTAGAGTATGCATACAAACTTTGGTTGGGCTGCACCCATGTTTGTATTGAGAAGGGGGGGGGCTTCTATAGCGTGACAGACAAACACTGTGACACCTCTCACTCACATAGATTATACAGAATTATTCATCTATGGATTAATTAATTTTACAAATTAAAACCATGAATAACTATAAACTATTTTAAAAAAACTAAAAACAAATTTGATTACTTGTGTCAATGGAAATCTTATTCACCCAGGAGGAAAAAGAGTTTGACAACATAAGCTGCTAATCAGAGGTATATCGGCGTGGGGGGGGGTTTGAAAAGACACCCATGCGACCCCCAATGGAGGGGGGTCCCAAAAGCTTTCTAAATTATACTTCACCAACAGGATTTCTACTGCTATTATACAATAACAAGGATATATTTTTATATATGAATTGCATAAATAATGATTCAGCCTTTGGAATAGTTTTTCGCCGATCAAGTGATAGTGGATATTCATTTATTGCAAATTTTCTTTCTCCATCAAATATTACTAAATACTGAACCCCCCCCCCCCTTCAGGGGGGGGCAAGCCACTGAGGCTCCCAAATACCTGACAAGCTTTACCACTGTTATTAATAAACAAACAGTTCGTTAACAAGGCGGAAATCCATCAATTGTTTTTTTTTCTTTCTTGAAATTCGTCTCAAAAGACTCATTAGTAAAAAAAAAAAAAAAAAAAAATGATTTATCCAAAAATATAAACTATGTCAGATTAACTTGCGAGCAAAAGTAGCATATGCTACAAGCCCCGCACATTCAAGAGCTCCGCGCTAAATGCTTGTAGGCTATCAATTCTGATTTAGCGATGCTGCACTTGCTCTATTTCTATAGTACTCTACTCCCTCAACTTTAATGAACAATTGGCTGTTAAAGATTTTAATCACCATTAATTAGCGTTTTCATTAACTACAAAATTTAATAGAAGTGTGGTATGTTTGTGATGCGTATACAACACCTAAAGACGAAAGTATTTGAAACTGAAGACATAGCCGCAGTACAAAGATCAAAACGAAAACGAAGTAATACCATGACTGAAATGTATCAGGCTGTAGAACAGTTGAAAAAAAAATGAATTTCTTTGCAAATAGAAAATGTATGAGTTTTTATATTTATGTGCATCTACCTAATTTAGGGTCTCTTCCTAACAGATGCTACAGACCCCGCACTTAATCCAACCCTGTATGTAAGCAAGAAAAATTTAATGCAGAATAATTTCTTGGTTTATAAATCTTCGTGCAAATTATCATGTTATCATTTTGTAAAAACCTTGTGTGTGCCAGTGTGCGTGTCTCCGAAGACGAAGAAGGTGTGTGGCGATTCTTGGGGTCTCAGTCCGGGGCAACACATGTTGAATGGATCTTATTTCAGCGCAAAGCTGACGGGCTGAGCCGTTGTGTCGATATTTAGGACGGGTGGGTGGCTGATCCTAATAAAATGAACCACTCGATCATCCACCCGCTTCTCGACGGGTGGCTCGTGTTTTATGGGAAACATTTACTCTTCTTTATCACCTTCATTTTATTTCATAATCGTCGACACCTGTTGATGCGTGGATTTATAAGTATAAAAAGGTGGAGGGACACTTACCTCGATGGAAATGTTTATATTACTACGTCAGTATGTGAGTTTGTTCTGCTCCCTGTATGTGTATGTGTATGTGTATGTATCTGTGTATGTATGTCTGTGTTTGTATGTATGTTAGTCTGTCTGTCTGTCTGTCTGTCTGTCTGTCTGTCGGTAAGTGTGTATGTAAATATGTGCATATATATGTGCATGTATGTATCCATGTGAGTATATCTCTATTGTGCATGTATGTGGGTATATATATATGTACGCCTGTTTATATGTATGTGTACACGTCTGAATGTGTGTTTCAATGCATGTACGTCTGTAGGTATTTATGAATGTATGTATGTATGTATGTATGTATGTATGTATGTATGTATGTATGTATGTACCTCTGTCTCTCTCTATTTATGCGTTTATGCATATATTTATGTGTGTACGCCTGTCTGGATGTGTATATATATATATGCTTGGATGTATGTACTTGTGTGTATGTATATATGTACGTCTGTCTGTCTGTATGCGTGTATGCATCTATGTACGTATGTATGCACGTATGCAAATATATATTCATATCAACCATTAGTGTGTATTGGGAACAAATCATCTGAAATTCGTTTCTTCATTGAATTAAAAAGACCTTTTGACGGATTAGTTATGAAAGTTATCAATGAATAAAATATATCAAACGTGCAGATAGTTCAATTCAAACAATTATATACCAATAGAGAAAAGATTCTCGGACATACATTATCCGAAAATGAAGCATTCCTAAGAAAGCCTTTCGTGAGCTGAAATGGCGTAAGACAGGAACTTTTTTGAGCGTTCCCAGACCCCCAAACTTTATGGATGTTACATGTCATCGGAGGACGTGGTGGTGGGATGTACTGGAGACCACGGTGTAGGAGAGAGAGGAAGAGAGTGCGTGTTGCTTCTATAATAACTTGCTGCAAAACACGGACCTAATACTATTTTCTTTTTTCGCCTTTTTCCGCGAAAAAAGTTGGCGTAAAGCGAACTTTTGAAAAACGGAGTCCACCTGTACTTAAAATTATACTGGATGATATTTTCTTAGAAAAGAAAGTAAAAATTTGTTTCAGTGGAAGAGTCCATTCTATCAAACGGTAGTTAAGAGATATTTTCACCAGCAAAATTTTTAACTTTAAGTAGAAGAGTCCATGGTTACGGACAGAGAATCAAGAAAATCTCATTGCACATCGAAAATACTATTGCCATAAAACATCTTTTCACCAGGAAAATAGGATTTCCTCCCATGGTTGCCCCCCCCCCACGAGGGTCACTCCAACATAAGATCTGATTTAATGTTGGGCTTAACACGTGTACGTGCGAGTGGAGGTAAAAATTATCTAGTCGCCAGTGGTTTTTGTCACAAAGGCGTCAGGGCGACCCACAATCCCCTTTTTAATGCAATGGGGAGGATCTGCCCTGCAGTTTAAATATCGAGGAACCGGGTACGCATGCTTCAATTCTATACCCTGTCCTACCGAAAGACAACACGGTTGATCCCCACCCTGAAGGCCCGAATAACTTCCGCATCAATTCAAAAATCATCATCATCATCATCATCATCATTCTTTTAACGTCCGTCGTTTGACATAGACCTTCCCCGGGATTTGCCACACTTCTCTATCATGGGCGTCGCGGAGCCAGTACTTCCTGAACTTGTCTAGCTCGTCTCTCCATCTAATATTCTGCCGGCATCGGTTGTGCATGTGATCTCAGGGGATCCATGTCGTGAGTCAGGATGTCCATCGGTTGTCTGCTATTCTTGTAACATGGCCAGCCCATCGCCATTTAATCTTTTTAATGGATTCCATGTTTCGGCCCCATGCATTGGTTACACACCCTTCTCTTTAGGATTAATAAAATACCACTTCTAAAATTCTCTAACCAATCTACAAGGCTTTTTAATAGTTTACCAACAATCATCTTTTGGTAAGTCAGGAAGATGGCTAAAAGAAGCAAACAAAGAATAAAACAATATTCGTTCACATTTCAAAAAAACAAAGAACATTCTAAACTGGTCTCAATTACTTCTTTTAGATTCATACTTCGTGACACTGACACTTGATACTTACCTGAAAGCCTCCAGAGTCTTTATCAGTTAATTGAAACCTTGCAGTATTCCTTGTCGAATGTCAACTCGTATCAATGTTACATCAAATATATTCTGAAGTTGGAATCATAAAGGATGGAAATATCGGTATCGGCTATTCTTGTACAAACGTTCGGCCATTTTGAGATTGACAATTTTTACATGGCTAAAAGTGACTAGATTTTAAAACTGTGTAGATTTTATTTCCTTTGTATTAACGTTATTTTTTTAATTTAAAAAAGTGGCCAACAGTTATTATCAATTATTACTCTGTTATCATCATTGGGAAATTGTTTGTATTAGGTTCGCAAAAACAAGAGAGGCAATAAGTATAGACGCTATAATATATTGTATATTTGAAGGAGATAGTTTAGTTGGGCGGATAAGTACTATTAGAAATGACAAAGGAAATTTATTCAATCATTTTTTTATATTAATCTCAACTGTTCATTCATTTTAGTGTTACAAATATGAAAGAAAAGATTTCATCTTTTTTGTTGTTAATTACGATCCCAACTTCAACCCTAACTCTAACCTTATTCTTTTTTGTGGAGTTGAATTTAATAAATCAAAGTTTTAAATGGTCAAGTTTTCTGTTTCCATTTATTTCGAAATAAGATAACAGCATCAGCTGAAATAATTGTATCTAATGAAGTTTCCTCTCACGTTTTTGTCAGACGAATCCAAATAATCAACCATTCTTTTTATCCTGCTTCGTTATCAACGTTTTTATTATCATTTGAAGATAGGATTCCAAAATCATGTTGGTACGTAGAATTCCATTGCTATAGTTCGTCTTTCGTTTATTTCTCCCTTTTTTCAAATCTCACCAACAGCAACTAATAATGAACAAATAGTATTAACCGTACATCGTATAAATGAATTACTGCAGCCCGCACATGTACAAGAACTAACTATCTAAAATACTGTCTGACATTATCCAGAAGGATAGATATTTTATTTAAAAATAATCTAAATAACACCACAACACAATTTGGGCATTATTGGCCCAAAAGGACCATAGAGACAAAGAAAAAAAAAGAAAAGAGAAATGAAGTTTTTAGATGGTGCCTAGAGGTGGATTTATGTAATTTCCAAGACTGTAGTCCAAAAATCAGATCAGGAGCGGCCAGAGACAAGCACACACACACACACACACTTTGACACAGACGAGCAAAAGGAGAAGAATCTGTAGCCCACTTGGCTAGTAGGTCGGGCAGGGCATTTGTGGAGCCACGGTGACACGATAGAATAAATCCTAGTGAAAAAGCTGTTTATCACAATATTTTAGTCACCTAAGTTGGCTGACCGTGGCATTTCCTCTCTGCCTTCATATTTTTCCACTCAGTCTTCTGATTATCCGGCCTTTTGCCCTCTGCTTCATCTATGATTGGTGACTCCATTCACTAGTGTTCTTTATGTACACAAGGTGGCGCAAAAGTCATTTCCTACTTGAAATCTCGAAAAGCTTTTTTAATAAAAAAGTTGAGAAATGTTCCTTTTAGTATATTTATTCTGGACATTGGAGATTACTTTCAAGCAGTTTTGCAATATACCATCACACAATTGCCTTCCATTTTCAGCTTCGCTGATTCAAACCCTTTCTAGGTAATGTTCCATCAAAGCTCCTAATGCATCAGGCCCTAATGCTCTAATTTCTTGTTGAATGTAATTCTTCAGTTCCAGGAGTGTTGGAACTTTTTCTTCAAGACAACCCCAAAGGAAAATTGGGGGCGGTTTGATCTGGCAAACGTGGCGACCAGTTGATGAATGATTTCGGTGAAATTAATCGGCAAAACTGAAAATAGAAGGCGTTTGCAGGTTTTATTTTCTACAATTAGTTCGCAATTATTTTCAAGGTCCAAATTGAATGTAACTGAAAGGAAAATTCTAATACATTTTCATTAAAAAGGTCATTCAAGTTTTAAAGTGGAAAGTGGACTTTTGCGCCACCCCAGGGTGGGTGAAAAAAAGTTCCTATTGGAAATTGGTAATAACTTTATCAATTATAAAACACCCGCACAAAAATACAGCTATATTACGCAAGTTACATATAATTATTAATTGGGGTTAATTATAACCCATCCCGTATGAACTGTCATAAATGAATATAGAATTTTTTTTGTCGTTTGCAATATCCTGGAGATGGTGTGACAGTTCGCACCAGTGGTTCCGAAACTTTGAAAAACTGAGGACTCCTTCAAAAGAATTCTGGTAGACCCCGATGTTTAGCATAGATGTTTTAGACAGTAATTAATGAACTATAATTGTGGCACAGGTTTGTATACAATAATGCTATTTTTCGATTGCTGTGGATGATGTAGTTTCTCTGCCACAAGATTCGCCAATGGTCGGTTCAAGATTTGCTCGAGTTCAGTTAAAGTAATGTAAAATTCATGTTGTCTAAATTTTGAACCATGGACATCTCGAACTTCCTTAGAACAGTGTGAACGCAATAAACATGTTTATCTACAGTGTAGATAAACATGAAAATATCAAAATCATTTGCGACTGTTGTTTGCTAATGGAATATCAATTACCTCATTACTTCCTTGTATGTAAAAGTTAATTTCATGCTTTGTGCCTTCAATTTACATATCTGCATTATTGCTAAATTTAGTCTCACTAATATCTTCACTGCTCATTTCCTCCCCCAATTTTACGTCTGATTGTTTCCGTGGGGGTGTGTGTCAGAAATACGTATTTCTTCGTGAGTGTAAATTAAAATAAGCTTGGCTGCTACAGGATCAAATTCCACTTCTATTGCATATATAAGTATACATTTTCGAAGATATGTAAAACTTATCAGTTTGGCTCAGCCGATTAAAGAACCGGCCACTTACCGATCATGATTTCAAATCACGGTAGGAAAATGCTATTTTTGTACATCGTGTTGGTTTAATACGACAGGACACACAACGATGAAGAGTTTACTCGCCCTAATTAGATGAAGATTATTCTTGTTACGATAGAAAACAAAGTCAATTCTGGCCGCCAACTTGGACTGAAGTTCAGCAAAAATGTATCATTTTTAGAAATAAACATCGTATCAAAATTTGATTCCTGAAAGTTTGGCTAGAGGTTCAAATGTCTCTTTGTTTCTCTTCCTAAAAGTAATTTTGTTTTGCTGAAAGTTTGTTCAATATCCAATAATCAGTGAAGCTTTCCTACGCACGCACAGGCGCGTACTTATCTTTTGAGGAAGACCATTTACACATTGCTACTTGGGCCATGTGAGAATGAATTTTGGGGTCATACAATACGATAAGTACATTTTAGAGAGAAGTTGTTAATTACGGACAAAACTGACTGGCCTCATGAAAGCCCATGGTTGCAGGGTCAACAGTTTTATTTAAAGTGAAATGCCTTCTGGCCAGCATTTTTCTTGTTCATTGTCATTAGCAAAACGGAACAAAATTGACCGAAAATGCGTTTACGGTTTTAATGTCCAATTGCAAAATAATTATTGGCTGCGGAGAGAAAATGCAGAGATTAAGCGCTGGTTGGAAAAGTATGAAACGCAAACAGTGCCAGATTTACATATGGGCTGATCGGGTTACAGCCCAGGGCATCATGGGGAGGGGAAGGAGCATTCCCCCCCCCCCGATCAGGCCTTCTCACCTACGGAGAGGTTTTAGATTTGTGACTTTATTGTCAATAATGGATAATGGTGCTGCACAATTGATTAACAGGGTTGCCGCTAAGGTATATTCCGAATATATCTTTTCACCCCCCCCCAAAAAAACAAAAAACTGGCAACGAACGCCCATGCATGGCCTCATAATCTAAAGGGGGGCCCCGTCTCCTACACACCCCCATGCCATTAATTTCATTTCATTTGTTATAATAAAAACAAGGGGCGTATATATTTTATAGTGTTTATTGCGATAAAAAATATCAAAAAAATAAAATCAATGAAATTTTACAAAAACTAAATTTATTTGGAAAAAAAAAAGATAGTGAATATCATTGAGCCATTTTACAATAAGCACTGAAAGTGATACATTTTAGTTAAGAGATGATAATAAATAACTGAAAGTTATACATTTTAGTTAAGAGATGATAATAAATAACTCGTGTTACAAAATTATTTTCAAATATTTCTGCACTCCCAGTAATCTATGCGATGTTCAATCTTGTTTGAATATTTCTATTTTGATCTTTGTATTTTCAAATCTTTAGTCGAAATTCTATCAATTCTGAAGCTGTAAGAAAATGTTAAAATAAAGCTTTTGCAATGTACCAGATACTCTCTGCACTCACAACGTAAGCGACCAAGCGATCTGATATATCCCTTTGTTGATATCTCCAAGTTTGCTAATGTTGGGCGTTTTTTGCTTTCCGGCCTCAGATATGTACTCCAGAGTTAGTGTCATTTGAGAACAGAAAACATCGTACTAAAGAGAGTGGATGCTATCACCCATAATTGTTTTAACACCATTAATGACAGGAAGAAGGGGAGAACAGTTGACATAATCCAGAAATTTGGCTGTCATTCTTTCACGGGACTGCCTAATAAACTTGTCTGGCCATCCGAATTTCCAGATAGTGGCTGATGTGTCGAAGGTCATCGAACGTCTGCTTTTGGCATTTTTCTGAAGCTGTTGTGTTACAAAATTCATGACGAACTTCCCATTCTACCCAAGCTGCACCACACCATATTGGCTGGATTCTGACAAGGACCTTCTTAGAATCTGCCCTAGGGTTCCAGGCGCCCAGGGTAAGCTGAATTTAGGCACATTTTAATGTGTTAATATCTTATATTCCTAAAAAGTCTGACTTCACATCAAGGGATTTTCTTATGGCTATTTTTATTTATTAATTTTTACAATTTTTCTATTCGTATTTGGAAATTCCTTTTTCAGAGGCATGACAGATGCTCCTAGCCCTTGATACCCCGAGCAACTGACCATGTTGCTGGTACCTAAGAGCCAGCCCTGGACCATCTCAAAGACGAAGAGTAAAACATTTCCCAATTGTTGAGACGATGATTTGAAAATTGCTTGTTTTTCTTTTAGAGAAGCTGTATTCATTTTTATTCATTATTTATGTTATGCAGAATCGCATCGAGGAAGAAACAGTTCATGATTTAGATTTTTTGGATAAAATTTAATTAGATTTGATAAAGACAAGGATGAAATTTAGAATTCAGACCCCTTTCACGACAATTGAACTAATTTTTGATTACGGTGTTACCTGGGAATTTGCGCTCTTGACTTCAATTTGACAACACTGATTGGTTGGTAAAAATTGATTAACTAAAAGCATATTTTTGAAGTTACCTCAGTCATCTGATAAAAACCGTTTTCATTTTCCCTGGTTTTACATATTTCTGTCCGATGCGGTATTCCGTACACCGGGTCATCAAGTACAGTTTACGTTAAAATCCGTCGGTTGTCAATCAGGAACATAATAAATATGTGTTTATGATTTTCAGGGCATGTGGACCCTGCGTTGATATTTCACGTGAAAGCTGACCGCCCGCAGCCTCAGTCACTGACTAAAGTCGAAGGGTAACCGATGTTTCACGTGAAATATTCAACCCTGCACCCAACTCCTCATCAGACGTAAACATCCTTTGGGGGAGGGGGTATTCAAATTTTTGGACTTATAAATACGCATGCAATAACATGTCTTGTTAGTCACCAGCAGAAACCGTCACGTGACCAACGTCTTTTGGTAGCATGCTGTGTTGGGGATGATCAATAAAAAATTGGGAAAGTGGACAATCAATGAATAAGCTACTTCTCTTGACTTTTGTTGTGTCACAAATAACAAGCGTGAACGCTGTCGGTCACAAACTAAGAGCTCAATTTAGCATGTAAATTTAAACCACTAAAATCTCATATGGGGGGAATTGAAAAAAGCCAATTTTTTTCTTGATTTAATAATGGGGAAATATTAAAATTGTCGGCCCTCCAGCTACATTGATGAGACCTGCATACATACATACATACATACATACATACATACATAGTTAGCCAGCCACCCAGACCCACTTAAAAACAGAACAAAACTATTTTCGCCCATGTTGTTAGTATGGGTCGGCGGTTTCAAAGTAAGAGATAGAAAGGTGACTGAGAAAAATGGAAGAGGAAGTTAGCAATTATTGTGACAGTTCTAAATCGGCTCACCAGATGCTTATCTTTTGCTATTTCTTTCATGGCATTTTACATGTGTCCACACATCCTCTGAAACCTGCTTTGTCTGTCTGTCCCCTGTTAACTGATATCATAAATTCTTTTTTTAATCAATTCTCGGGATAGAAAAAAAGTATCTGCAGTTTTCCTTTCGAAACCCTCACCTTATTTGCAGTCATCCTTTCAGAGCCATCATCTCATTAGCAGTTTCCCTTTTAGAGCCATCATCTCATTAGTTTCCCTTTTAGAGCATTATTCGCAGTTCTCCTCTCAGAGCCATCATCTAATTCACAGTTCCCCTTTTAGAGTCCTCCTCATTAGCAGTTCCCCCTCCAGAGTCCTCACATTATGCAGTTTCTCCTTCAGAGCCCTTACCTTATTTGTTGATTCCCTTTCAGAGCCTCCATTTTATTTGCAGTTTCCCCTTTAGAGCACCTTTCAGAGCCCTCATCTTATTTGCACCTCGTCTTTTCTGTCTTTCCTGTCTGCAGTTCCCTTTTAGGGCCATCACCTTATCCACGGTTCCCCTTTCAGAGTCCTCACCTTATCTGCAGTTTTTCTTTCAGAGCCATCACCTTATTTGCGGTTTCCTTCAAGAGCCCCTGCTGTATCTGCGTTTTCCTTTTCAGAACCATCATCTTATTTGTATATACCTGTCCAAAATGACAGTTATTTATGTATTGATCGCCATTAAGAGTTTACAGCTATTTTATAAGGGGATAGGGATTTCAGTAATTCGAGTATCCTACTTCCAATTATTTTCAAGGTCTCAACTCATCTCAAATTGTTTTGATGTGTGATGACCTAACATGAAGTCTTGCGAGTTTCTGTGGCGTAAATTTCATTGTTATGTCATTATAGGAAGGTAAATCAACCATTGTGATCACCTCATTTCAGCGCAAAGAAACAAATGAACAGGAAAGAAATTGCATGAAAACTCATTATATGATTAGATAGATCATCTTTTAGCAACCCCCTTATCAGCGGGTTCAATTCCAGATATCCACCCTTATCCGAGGTTGACATTTCAGAGCCCCTTATCTTTCTCGCAGTTTTCATACAGTAGTCTCCTTAATTCGCAGTTTCCCTTTCAATTGTACATGAACATTGTGTTATGATGTTGTGAATGTCTAGAGTGACGTAACGCCAATTTACTTTTCACGGAACTAAAGTCTTATTTTCATTTTTGCCAGTTTAGATTTTTTCTTTTCTAAATTTAGATAATTCTAAAGAGTGGAAGTTGAGAGATAATTCATAGAAACTATGAAGCAAGGTCTTTAATTTGTAATTTTTAATTCATTTTCATTCATTTTTCCTCGATAACTCTTGATCAACTGCACTTCCTCGTATTCCGGAATCTGTTATCTCTCTTTTTCACTCTCACCCTCTCTCTCTCCCTCTCTCCCTCTCTCTGTCTCTATCTCTCTCTCTCACCCTCTCTCTCTCTCTCTATATATATATATATGGAGAGAGAGAGAAAGGGGGGTTAGTGAATTCACTTCACTCCTGTCCTAAGCCTGTTTTCAAAAATCAACCACAACCCACTTATGAATCCTCCAGCAAGTCTAACGAACTTTTGCACTGGATAACCTAAGCGCGTGCCACTCATGTTTCTTTTCTTTGAGACCCTTCTGGTCTGCACTGAGATACATTTTATTTAACAGTCCTTTCTGTTTCCGTATCACCTTTTTATTGTCCGAACGCAATAATCTTAAATAATGCGAACCACTTTTCACAACGAGGCCCGCCTCCGTTTCAATGGTATGTTGTCCACTCGCATTTCATCATTACGCATGACCGAACGGATGTGACGTCATTACCTTCAACCAGATTGATTTGCCTAAAAAAACGAAAACATTTTTGGGTACATTTCGAGTCACGTGATTTTGTTGAGGAATCATTGTCATCATTTTTATTTACATTAGCTGAGAATGAGAAAGGATAGGAGGAGAAAAACAATGAGAGAAAATAGGATAGAGAACGGTGGGAAGGTAAAGGGGAGGATCATTTTTCTAATTTAGCCGATAAAGATCGCCGAACACTGAAAATCTGGCTATTTAAAAAAGTAATTAGTATGTTTGATTAAAGTAAATGAGCATTTTTAAAAATATAGATTAAATATCCCTCATCCGAATCATCGAAATGTTCCAAAATCCGAAAATTTTTTAGAGCCAACATGATGTCAAGAGTGGAAAATTCCAAACCTGATTACAATGCTGTATGATTCAAAGATGGAAGACGAGGCCGATTTCCAAGGCATTTAACTCATTCTAATTGCAAGATAATCTTGTTTATCTTTGCGTAATTTTGTAGAAATGTAAGACTATATTTACGTCACAAACAGTGAAAGACAAAACAAGTCCCAATGAAAACAAACTATTGTCATCGCCAGATCTACATGCATTAATTACTGTATTTTTGCTTATCCTTTCATCTGTCATTGATAAAAAATGCTAAAAAGTTCGCAGATACCTTTATCTTCGGCCATAAAACAATAGAAATCTCGTTTAATTTTTTTAAACTCAATAACAACAACTTAATCATTAGTTTTAACAGTTTATTCTGCTATTTCCAATATTTTTACACAAAATTCTGATTTAGTAATTATCATAATAGTTCGTGCTTTTTGTTTTTGTTTTCGATTAGATTTTGTCAATGATCAAACTTTTTGAAATGTGAACACTTTTCCTTCGGAGGTGATTTCATAAAATGATTCATTTTGTGGGCTTTGGGTTAAAGAAGAAATCCATAAGTTTTCCTTGCAAAATAACTTTTCCATAAAAAGCTTCATTAATAAATATACCGCTAAACTTTTTTCTTAAATCGATTCTTTAGTTCTCATTTTCTATAAAATTTAAAAAATTCATTTTTTACAATTTGTTTTGTGTTTTTGTCTTTTCGTGTGAGGCAAGACGGAAGGCAAAAAAGCCCTAGAAGCCTTCTGAAAATATCAGAATCAAAAACATGATTGGACTTGATATTTAAAAAAAATGATTATATTGATTCTGTGATTTTCAGGGTCTATATAAATAAAAAAAAATAATATCCTAAATAGTTAAAAAATACTAATTCTTCAATTTCCAATATTTTTACACAAAATCGTTGGCAAAATTAGATTTAGTACTTATAATAGTTTAGCCAATCTATGTTTAGAGTACATGGGTTTGGACAAAGTGAACGGTCACCAAATTAGTTGACTTGAAACTGCGTTTTCGAGTTATATATGTTATTCGTTTTTTTTTTAATTGAATGTAGGTTGGTTTGAGCGCAGGGTCTTGTTTTTTTAGAAAAATCTGCAGGTAGATCGGCCATGGAGGAATATGTAAAAACTGAATTTTTGAATAATACGTTAAGGAGGTGCGGGTGGCCAAGCGGGTGACAGAATAGAGAATGGACTCAGCGAGTTCAAATTCTGCACTAATACCCTTTTCGGAAATTTATCAATCCATCTCTCTCTCTCTTTCCTTCTCTCTCTCTCGCTCTCTCTCTCTCCAGTTATGGGTGAAATAGCACAGGGTGAAGTGAGTGATGCCGCTTCAGGTGCTTGCTGTCTGATTCACAGATTGCAAGCGATCCGAGTAAGTAATTAAGTAATCCGTTCTACTAAGAACGTTAAAGAATTTATCCAGGAAATGATATAGGAAGGGCCTATGAGGAAACATATCTTCAACTCAAGTATTTACAACCCAAAGTTCATTCGGTGCGCCTACTGGAGTACCACGTGATGTAGACCTTGCTGATTTCGCTGACTTCAGTTGATGGTCACCACTGTGATTCATAACAGTCACATTTCTCACCTGAATAATCTAATATATTAGCGTGAAATTGTTCTTTTGGTTCAATGGTTATAGAGATTTAAACTCTTTTGTTAATGCAAGATACATCCCTTATTTGAATAATTACCTGAAACGGTGTGTAGAGGACCCATCCATTGGGAGCATCTTCAACAAAATGTTGCCGGTTTTTCTTTCTGTAATCGACGCAGATATTACAATGTTGTTTAATGAAATGCAACAAGTACCAATACTGAAAACAACTTTCCTGGAAACACATCGAAACAAACCGAAACAGATAATAAACTAGAAAGCACTCAGAGAGCGAATAATTCTGTCGATGCTATACAGTTAGAAATAAACAATGAAAATCAGTTCATATATAGCAACGATGCAGGGAAGATAACTGTGTGAGTTTCACTTTTTCATATTTCGGACTATTGTCTTACGGTAAAAATCTCTCAATCGAAAAAAGAACTTCATGGATTCAGACCAAGATTCATTTCTTTGATTCTCTTCAAGTTCATAGTCCACCACCCTCTGAAGTATCATTGAAATTTATTGAGAACTTTAGGAGATATTGAGTAGACAAACGTGGGTGGATACATGTACCTCTTTCAACTTTGTTGGCCTCTGATCAATAGATAAATGAAATAGTCTGGTTAGTTAGTCAATAGAAACAGTCACTTGACGTGACAGCATGCCGTGTTGGGAGTGACCAAATAAAAAAATCGAAAAATAATATTACTTTTCTCACCTTTTGTTGGGTGGTGATCACTAAAAAAGTTTGAATATTCAAAAACAAACGTGAACACTACCGGTCACGAACTGAGAGACCGATTCTGGGAAAACTTACATTGTAAATTGAATCACGACTAAAACCGATTTTGGAGTAGATTGAAAAAACTTGAAAACTGTTATTCTAGACATAATTAGAAGTAAATGTTTCAGTTTGAAAACTTATGTTGATATTCACTGACAGTTTTGGTTGACGGTTTCCGATAGGGGCTCCTGATAAAAAACGAACAAACAGTCAGTCTTTTACAAAGTAGCTGCTAAAAGTATTTTGTAAAAAGTAGTTTAGGGAATTCAGATTTGATTTTCATGTTGAATTCATTATGTTTGAGTGAATTCTTTCGTAGGTCGGTCTGGTCGACGGGAGCAAGTAGGTGCAAATTCTTACGAAGGACATCTTAGCGCTGCGATATTGTCATTTTTGTTAAAACCCTAATGGAAGGAAGTGTGGTAGATGAAGTTAGGCACAGACAACGCAGTTCGAGATCACTGAGGTAAAGCGGAAGTGCAAGCTTATTAGTTTCAGGATTTTATAACGATTAAGTGTTTCCAGAGAAGCCTTTGCGCTGATTGGTTACAATATATTTTGTTCCGAGCTCTGACTGGCCAGAGTTATACTTCAAAGAGACTTTGTGATAAAAACACTTTTCGGAAGATCAATTAGGTTGAAACCTGTTTAGTGGATACTTCCACTACAAATGTTCTGCTTCTCTCCTCATGCTATGGAAAGATACCGCTTGATGGATAGATTTAAACCGTAGACGGGCCCAGACTCCTATTTTGAAAAGACCGGTTTAGATGCTTGGAAGAAAAATGGTAATCTGTAAACGATTGATTCAATTTTAGCAACGCCATTTTTGCAAAATGAAGGAGGGCTGGTGTGGATCCTGAATTTTGAGGAGGGGCTAGACCCCAAGGAGCCCCGTTTAGATCAGTGCCTGCCGGGCATTATCATTCTGTGAAATAAAATTTCTCATTTTTAGTAATTTTGAATAGTTTTTACCTTCCATTTTAATTGTTAGTCGTTTTTATCACAACTCATAACTCGGACCGTCAACGAATGAACAGCATGATTATATAGAATAAAATCATGGCACCGATGGACCAAACGAAGTGGGTGGATTTAAAAGGTGAAAATCACCCCTCTCCGTCTATGAAGCTTCCGTAGCAGCGTGGTGTAAACTAGGCTTCTCTTCGATTAAGGGGAGTGAGTTCTTCTTGGAGGCTAACTCTATTTCTAATCATACTATTTATTCGTTGTCGTAGAAAAATCGGGAAACAAATCAGACGAGAGAACAGAAAGAAGCAATTGCAACGTTCACTTTAGTGTCTCAAGTTAAAAAATAAAGTTTATTTTAATGAATTATGACCAACTGCTTCACTCACCATAGTGTGTGGTCCTTTCCACACCTTTGGAATGGGGACTGCTCAAGTGATCGTCTAATGTATGTTGTTTATCTCTTGATCCACGAAGCACTTATCAGAACCTTCCAAAGACGATAGCGCTTATCAAAGTCTAACCATTTTGTACATCTTCACCAGTTATTATGAATTCCGTTTTCATCACAAGCGATCGTACAATACAAAGAAGATTTCATACCATTGAACAGCATTAAAGCAAAGCAATCACTGCATTCCCACACATAACCCACCCGCCCAGTCAGCCAAAAGGGCCATGGATTCTTCTGTTTTTGGTCGTCTTTGCGTATGAGCGTACAGAACTAACTAATGTTAGGAATTCGCAAGGGATTATTTCATTCTAATTAATATATATATATATATAGTGTCATCCACAGACAGCTGTTTCGATGTATTACATCTCTTCAATGTGGCTATAGACTTTCCATTATCCCATCCAGTACCGTGAGGCAGGATTGAAACCTTCACTTCAGGCCCGGAGACCGATATCCTAACTCTGGGCTAGGGAACTGGACTGAATTTAAGCGATATATTTATTTACGCAGAAATTCCCCATCCACCAGGTTGCTCTATTCCTGTGCAGTAGTGACCAGTGACGTACGCACATACACAAAGACGACCAAAGACAGAAGAATCTGAGGCCCATTCGGCTGATTTTTTCTACTAAAATACAGGGTACACTTATTCTTCAAATAAATTAACTGCTTGAAATTCTTTTTGTCTTGTATTTTAAAAAGATTTGTCATTGAATTATTAATATTCATTCTTATTGGACTTTCTTGGATTCTCATGAAAGATTATAATCGGAAAGATTGGTGTTCTACTCATTGATGTTAAACAAATTTCGACCTGTTATTTAAAGGATGATTAGTTTTTGATTAATTACATAGAATATATTTCGCCCAATACAATAAAGCGTAATTCAGAAATGTGATGTACCTCCTCAGGTATTGACAGAATTGATGGGCTCTTGACATTTCAATGTATTTTCATAAAGTTTTCCGTGGAAAGTAATCAGTATTTCCCCAAAACTGCAGTCAATTAATCATTTAATTTACTAATCTTTTTCGAATCAAATTTTTCCAAGATTAGTTCTATTTTTGGAGTTTTCATAAAACTGGACATCATTCTTCTGGTGATAGATTCATCAATTAAGACGAAATCAATGAAATTTGAGTGAAAAACGTAAATACGACTGGAATCTGCGCAGAAATCATCTGTGTGTGCGCAAAAGCATTTTTTTTTCGCGACTAACTTATTTCTTGCCGTTATAACCAAAATTAAACGTTCAAAGAAGATACTACATAATTATTATTTTTTCTCGGACAATCAAAAGTTACAGACAAAATTCAATTTATCATTCATTTTGGGACTACTTTAATCTGAATTTTCCTGTTGCTTTTTGTTGCAACTTGACACGGGCCGACTTCTTTCCGGTGGGTAAACAATGCTGTTTTGGGGGTGATCAATCAAATAATTGGAAGAGGGATGATCAATGAATAAGATACTTCTCTCGCTTTTTGTTGGGCAGTGATCACTAAAAAGTCTGAATTTTCAAAATTGTGAATTGAAACCCTCTAAAAACATTTTTTTTGGAGAAATTTTCAAAAAACAAAATCTCGTTTTTTTCTTGACATGATAAGAAATAAATGCTTGAATTTCCAGCCTCTAGCAAATACGAAAATGCATACATAGCAAACTAGGCCGACTTAAAAACTTAAGAAACCTATGCTGACAGATTTGGCGACAGTTGTGGTTGACGGCTTCTAATTTAGTTGGGGGTGAATTTTTATGATAAAGGCTCGGGGATGGATGAGATTGAAAGAGTTAAAGGAACTCTGCTCCAAGTGGCCTTGGGCGCTGTCTAACAGATTGTTGTAGTCTGACTAATAATTTCTATTTAAGAGAAAAATAGCAAAGTAGACATTAGAATCCATGTCTACTGAATAGTGGCCAGTGGGGTTTTATTATTTCCTCATATTATATACACACACACAACAAGGCTAAACAGAAGGACCTCGGTCATGTGCGGAGATCAACAAGGAGTTTCAGACATCCTCGACTCAACGTCTCAAGCGCATGATCTCGAAAGGGAGGGACCCAAATCAGCAGTTCAGGAACACACGGAGACTAACGTTTATACTTTATCAAGCAGATTATGATTGCCTTTTTGTTTGTGTTTAGTTCGAAGAAAAGAAAATGTAGGACTGTTGCCACTGGCTACGAGGTTATCCAGTACAAATTCGGATCATCATCTGCTCAGATCGAGGGTCTATATTGATATCGTTGGATTAGTGAGTGCTTAATTCTCTTGACAAAGCACGAGTCAGAAGAGTTGGTCACTTAGTTGAAATATCGATGATAAACAAAAGGTTTAGTCAATTCTTAGGCTAAAAGTTAATAGTTTGGCGTTGACAATATCTGAGATATGCAAAAGTAGACCGCAGTTTGAAAGTTTGTACTCCAACTGTACTTCAAAGCAAAGAAAAGATGGGATCAAATGTAGAATCTGGAACCCAGAATTGATTAAAGTCAATAGCGCCAATTTCAGATAACACTGCAATTAAAATTCAATTTGATTATTACATTTTTCAATTTTTGCAATACTATTGTTCACAATATTCTTGTATATAATTAAAGGGTCTGAATTCTATATTTCCTCCTGATTAAATTAAATTAAATTTCGATCATGGTGTAATCTGAAATTTGCGCTTTTGACTTGAATCAAATTTGTGGTCTGGGTTTCACATTTGATCCCGAAACTATCATCTGACAAGATTTTTCAATATTTGATTAATTTATTCTTATTAATTTGTAAAAACATTGGACAGTGGTCTCCAAAGGTTGAACCAGGGATATTTGAAAGTTTCAATGATTCCAGGTACTGGTGCCTGACGACGATGATAGATATTTGACAATCCCGTCTCGAATCACTCTGTTCATCTAATGTAGGACAGTTTCAACATTAGTCAGATTGACAAGATTTACATTTTAGATTGTTCCAGAACTGTTCCGAACATTCTCGGTACATAATTGTATATAAATAAATTCAGATTCTCCACAGCCTCATTGACGGGTAAATCTACTGAATGGTGGTGTGATAAAGCTATCACGTTAAATTACATGTTTAAATGAAAAATAAGTTTATTTTCACTCTATCAACCTAACAACATAAACGTAAATGCAATAGGTCAGTATTTTCTGCTTTAGGGTACCGTGAGGAAAATTCTTATACTTTAAGTGTATCATGATTCAAAAATGTTTGCGACTCACTGACAGAGGATATTTTTGTATAGAGATCTACTCTAATTCGAGTAAGCAAAAATTGATTACACAATGGCCATTGAGATCTGCACACACGTGGGAAGAAAAAAATTGTTTTGTTTTCTTAATGAGACAAATTTATTGGAAACTAAAAATTATCGTTCAGATTTACTCATTCAAATCAAACAGATTATTTCATTGGATTCTATACATAATGCCCTTGGGAAAGGCGTGAATTTATCTCTTCTTTCCGCACACATGGATAAAATTGGGCTCTCTAGGCTTGTGAAGGTAATCAGTCTAGGAGAAATACAACCAGGCAGAGTAGCCCCCTGGGGCGACTGGGTGCCAACTCTAACGTCCTTGCAGCTAACCTGATTTTTAGCACATTGGTAAGAGCGGTCGGGCGTTAACCGAGCCACCCTCCAGCATAGAGGATTGTGAGTTCGATTCTCTTCGGGAATCTATTCTTTATTCCGATTCACGTTGTTGATTTATTTACTCACTGCAGAGGGGAGACTGTCCCGAGTTTAATTGTGATAAAAAGCAACAAAAATTGAGATGAAGCCAAATAGTTGCCAGAATAATTCAGAAAAATTCAGAATAATAATATTCTATCTGGGAGTTCCAAGTTCCAAGTCTAAGCAATTGAGATGCTTTATGATTCATGTTTCGTGTTTGGTGACTATAAGAAGGTTTGTTCATTCAGATTCTCACAAGAGAAATAACAGAGTGCAATGCAATTTTTGTTCCAGGATAATGTGCAGGGCCGGGTTAGCCTAGACACGGACTGCGCCACGGCGTAGGACACAATACATAGAAGGGGCACATAAATAAATGCAACAATGAATGCTTCAGTTCTGATGTCAGTTGAAAATGATGTCACCTCTTCAATTAACGGTTTTCTCACAATAAGTTCCGACAACAGTTTTCATTTAAATATTTGTACATATCTTATCCTTATGCTTATGTTTCAATATTATTTTCCTTATCACTAAACTATTTTTGCTATATTCATGTTTCAGCGTAAACTCATAGACTTTTGATATGGTGGGCCCCAAAATTATGGGTTGTGTAGGGCCCATTGTGGTCTTAATCCTGGTGATGAGTTTTCAGATTGATCATGTCTAAACATTAAAGAAAATGTGTATTATTGCCTTGAGAATTTGCTTGTTGTTCAATTGAAACTAAGAAGATTTTAAATCATGTACTGTCCTCGTCATTAAAGCGAAGTTTGAAGGGAATAATTGACATTTTCAGTAACTTCTAGACGTTATCAATTAGAAAATAACTGTTGCACATTGTAATCTACATGAGAAGTTGTGAATATTGAGAGAAAAAAACCCACTATACACACCATTTTCCTCACTCGAACATCTAAGTAGCTACATATTTGTCTACAACAGTTTTCTGTGCTTTTGAAAAAGCTAGAAGTACCAGTGGAATGCATCATACCTGTCAAAATAATTTTTCTGAGATGTTATACTTTATTTCTCTGTCTTTTTCACTTTCCACATTGTCAAATTACCACCACTTTTTTGTCAGATTAACTTGCATCGACACAACAAATGAATATTTCTGGGGAAGACTTTATTTTATGTCAGGAATGTAAACTCACGATCAATGGTTGGTAAGGAAATTGGAAAGAAGAGATATTCAACCCTCTCCACCCTTCAAAAGAATAGCAGAAATATATTTCAGAATCAGACAACTGTACCTCGTGTCCCCCTTATGTGTGGGCAGTCTCTAACTACAAGAGGTCACCGAAGCCAATACACTGAAAGTCTCTTCCTGATCAACAACAGCCCTGCAGTAGAAGTGGTTAATAAGGTATTAAGAAACGAAGAAAGGGTTTGGCTTGGTGGTGAAACTCTAGGTCTTTGTACCCAACCCATGATGGGAGGAAGGCTGATTTTCGAACCTTCTTTATCCCCTCCCCTTTTTCCATTCGTTGCTCGAAGTCATCCTCTTAATTATGGTCAGGCGACGGCCACGCGCTGAGTTCAACGAGTGCATGCCAGAAGCTCGACTTATAGAATATAATAGTCCATTATTGGCGTTGGTGTTACCCAATCATTATGCATTAGTGTAACCATTGGCCGGGGGTTCAATACTTACTAACAGCTCCATGGATCAGACAAAAAGCTGGGGTTATCCAACAAATATCTAGCATAAACATCGCCGTTCGCTATGGGAGCTTTGCCCCCCCCCCCAGATCAGACTTACTCACCCAAACAAGGGGTTTGAAAGTTGGAACTTTACAGTCATTAAAAGATAAAGGTGAATTCCAATTGTTTTATGTAACCCTAACCTAATGTTTCCATCTAGGAAGAGGAGACAGAATTGCTACAAAATGACAGCGAACACCCATGAACATAGATACCACTGAATGCTTCCTTATATCAGATTTGTTTAATCGAAGACTGATAGCAGAGAGAGAGAGAGAGAGAGAGAGAGAGAGAGAGAGAGAGAGAGAGAGAGAGAGAGAGAGAGAGAGAGAGAGAGACTCATTGATGTAACATAATTCTGGCTGTTATTTAGAAGAAGGGTGAGATCAAAGAAAAAAATGAAATTCTAATTCAGATGAATGAGAGATAATACGAATTAAAAGAAAGAAATGACTATTAGGTCTGCTAAACTGGTTGAAACTTGGTGTAATTAATCCCTTCGACAAATTCACTTATCCAGATGTACCTCTGTCATAAAATTGTCATTATCCAGATGTACCTCTGTCATAAAATTGTCATTATCCAGATGTACCTCTGTCATAAATTGTCATTATCCAGATGTACCTCTGTCATAAAATTGTTTAGGATTTTGTCAACGGCGAACCGTCCTTGATACAAAAATATCTAAAAATCTATCTCTTTTGTCGGAATAGACAGAATAAAAGAAACAAGCCTGGCTGCTGCAGGACCAAACTTCTATTCCGAATGAAGATTATGACTGCGACTTTTTATTGTATATAAAACGGATAAACAATACATTTATTAGAATGGAATAAACCCTTGCAGATCTGTTAGATAAATTTTTGTAGATGCTTAAGATTTGTCAATTTAACCCACAAAATACAGATCAATCTTGAGAATGAAAGGATTTTTTAATGCAAATATTATCATTAGATATATCTTTGAACTAGAGTGTATATCTGATTTAATTTGTGAAATAATAGAAATAGAAATTTAATCCTCAGAATATGTACATCCTACTTTGTCTGTGTTAAAACTTACCCCTTATAACAAAGATCCCCCCCGGTTAAGAATTGTTTATATATAACAACAGGTTGTTATTATGATGTTATCGTTGTCAATAATGATGATAATGTATAATAAAGAAGGGAGATCGAAGTTAGGAGGTGAAAGAGATATTTGGAGGATTTCTTTCTGCTTCAATGAACAACAAATGTTCCTTAGGGGTCACATGTCCTTTACTTGACTACATCAAATCATCATCTTGGCTGCTGCAGTGAACTATTCAATAGAAACATTGTAAGGAAGTGTGTTTAGGTCATTCAGTACATATACTCAATGTACACTTGTATGGAAGCATACTTTCCTCTTATATCTGTGCACGAATAAATGAGACATCAGCACGTCCATGGGCCTTTACTGGGGGCATAGTATCGCCTCAGTGAATCTAGCCTTTTAACTGAGGGCTGAGGGGGGTTATAGTCAATAAAGCATAATTGTACAGTACAATTATTTTATGAAACCCCAGCTCAATATTCTCGTATAAAAAGGTAAAGCGTCCACTTTCTCAAAGACAACCCCAGTGGAGTATGACGACCTGATTTCTGTTACATGCGCCAGCTTATTGATTCTTGCAAGGCTGGTCGAGACCAGGATTTTATATCTACAAGCTTTTATGATCATCTGCTTGGTAGGATGCAAGTCCACCAAAGTGATACTTCCACCCTAATCACACAGCTTAGAGTGTACTCTGTTTGCTGCAGAATGCACAGGGAAATTTGTCCAATTGACTAGATTCCTACATTGCTTCGATCATACAAGGAATCGAACCCAAGACCTTCTGCGAATGATGAAGACGTGCTATCATTATTATTTATTTATTTATTTATCTATTTATCATTCTTATTTACTCCATCGTGTCGCCTCGGGGTCAGGTCATGCATCATCGTGGATTGTCAAGTGCACCATCTGACATTAGGGTTCATACAGTGGGTCACACTTGCTTACACTATAAAATGTGTTGAGTACAACATCTTTTTCTCGGGTAAAATGCCTTTCATGTAACAGGGTTGCCAGTAAAATGTATTCCAGAAACATCCCACCCACCAGAAAAGTGGCAGCAAACATTCATGTGCGCATTTCAAACTTTATTCCGTATATCTTCAAGCACCAAGGATCAGGAGACAGGAGAAATAAAGCAACGACTGCTTTTTATCCTCATCAGAGTGGGTTATGCGAAAAGACCACTTAACCTTAAATGCCTTCAACAATCGTCCGAGTACGTTTTCAAGTGCATCTGTCATCGGACATTGAGACCAAATAGTGTTTTGAATAGTCTAATTGCGTAAACCGCTAAAGTTAAACAACGTCAAGCCTGGCTAGTACCTGGATGGGTGATCAGTTGGGAATACCAGGCGCCGTAAGGAAAAATGGGGAAACGTCGGGTGCTTGTCGCCCCAAGGCTATTTCACAAATCGCAAGCGGATCTTGTAATATACAAAGCCAAGAGAGGGGGGACTGTAGCGAAACTGCATGACCAGAAGTGCTGGAATATATAAACACACACACACACACACACACACACACACATGCAGATATGAAAGGGGGATAGATCGTGTGCAACCTTTGGTGACCATGGTTATTCAATCGAAGAATCAACGAATTATGACCGATCAGCGTGACTAAGTTGTAGGCAGTGGTTCAATTCACCAAGTCATACCAACGATTTTTAAAATGGTACTCAAAATCCCCCTCCCCCGCGCCCAAGAACTGGGATTGAGGAATCTTTCTCTTTTAAAAAGTCAGTTTCTTCCTGGTCAACCATTAGGATTCAATTATTCATGGGGTTCCCGTGCCTGAAAATTAAAAAAAAAAGAACCTTCCCAAAAAACAACATATCTCCGCTCTGTACACCACTACAACCCTTCTAGACACGTTTATTTTATTTTAGAAAGAAAGACTTTTTTGACCTTGTAGGGGCCTTATTTTAACAGGTATATCAATGACGTCTAGATTCTCTAGAAATCAGATGTTTTTAGATATTCTTTTACTTTATTTTTTATGTCTTCCAGTGGAAAATGCCAGAGATGTCATGAATAGAATTTATTCTGACCATATTTATTCTTCGATGGGATTTCTTTACATGACTTCAAATTTTGACGCTACGGTTGTTCGATTCTGATGACAAGTTTTTCTTTCAACTTTGATGGATACATAAAGCAGCTTCGACTAATAATAATCAAACTCTCATCAAAGTCAGTCTCCTGCTTTTATAGAAGAAGTCACCTTTATGTAATCTATTAAATACCTGTAAAACAAAAGATACATATGGATGACTTTTGATCTATGTATTTTATAATCACTGATTACCGTGGCCCAGACGTAGAGTACTCGCCTGTGAGTCGTGGGTACAATCCATGGCCGTCATACCGAAGATTTCAAAAACTTGCCATCACAGTCAATAATTAAACAACAGTAGCATCAAAATTTGACGTCAGATAAAAAATTCCATTCTTTTCAAAGTAAGGATCGGGATCCTAGATTGCAGAAATATTTGAAATTGAAAAAAGAAAGTTTAATTATATTACGAGTGTTTTTGTTATCATCTCTACAAAAAGCTTTTCTTTCTGGTGCTCATTATGAAAATGCTCAACATTAAGTTGAAAAAATCGTTCAATAAAAAAATCTCTGTCGTTATAAGTTTATTAAATGATACTTCATATACAGCCCTGATTTTTATCATTACAAATGAATTAAAAGTACTGGTAATTCATGTTGGGGGGCTGGAAACTGTGACCTCCCTCATGAAGCCCTTTATGCATTCGGTTAATATGATAAGGTTATCTGTATGAAATATTTTTGTGAAGAAAGATTCTCAGCCATATTCGTTTCTTATACGTAAATGTCAGTGAATAGTCAGTGGCGTAGCTAGATATTTGGGGTCCTGGATGGTTTGGTGCCTTGATGGGCTCTCTCCGACAGTGAGATTTGTCACTAGAAATACAGTTGACGAACTATTATTTATAAAGCTTTTGGGTCGCCATCCATAGGGCACTGGATGTTTTCAATTAGCCCATCGAACTCCTCTGTCAATGACAAATAGATGAAGTGGTTTGTATTCCCTAAGGATCGAATACAGATAACGGGTGACGTTTCTTCAAATTAAGTTGGTATTTGATTTTTGATTTAAAAAAAAAATATCAACCGAAGGATAATAGTATTTTTTTATTTATTCATTTATTTTTTTTTTTACTAATCTGAAGATTTGCTACCAATGAAACTTTAAGCCCTATGTACCGCTTTATCTAGTGAAGACAAATGAGAAAAAGTTGTCTTTTTCCTTTTATATAGATCAGTAGTTCTTAACCAGAAGAGCATGTCCCCCGGGGGAGCCGTGAGTAATTTCAAGAAGGGGTGCAAGCCCGTAGGAACAAAAAAAAAAAAAGAAGAATTTCTCTGATTATTTGGAAAATTCTCATATATTTGCATAATGTAATGATGAATATAATACATTGAAAAAGAACTCTTCATAGATTCGATATAACCATTTCAAACTAGTCAATTGGTTGAAGGTGGGGGATCAAGAAGGAAAGGGGAACGGGGTGGTAAAACAAAAAGATGGAGTAGGAATCGAACATTTATTCAGACCACACTTAAAAGCAATGAACATTCTTGTTTGAGGAGATGGCTTCATGAATCAAACGACAGCAGCTGGTTTACGGTAAATTGTACAATGACCTCTATTACATAGCGTTCTGATTTAGATGACAATAGACCAGCAGCTTAGAAAGAAACTGTGCAAAGCTACGTAGGTAAATTATAAATCAATACAATATGTTTTTATTATCGATCATTTGCTTAGTAAAATAATCATCCTGGTGGGAGGATCATGTCGAATATGGAGGTTTGATGTGTTTTTTCATTTTTGTAAATGACGTTTTATGATTCACAGGCCTAAGGTCAGAATTAATCGCCGACATTTGGGCCTAATTTTCTATGAACGAAATCACCAAGAAGAAAAAAAGCAGTATTTTCTGGATTAAATATTTCTGGACCGAATCCCCGCCAGTCTTTCAAATTGCAAACAAATGTAACAGGTTTTCAAATTCGTTTCATTTGCTTAAGCACCAGAAAACAAACAAATAAAATTGGTGACTGTGCCGAGAAAATTCAACAGACTGATACGTGGCATTAGGGATTTCAGTTATCAGGATAGACTAGAGAAGTTAGGCCTGACTATTTTGTTTGAGAGAGGGCAAGAGGTGACGTTATCGAAACTTTCAAAATATCAAATGGTTTCACAAATTACGGAAGTCGAATGTTTAATCAGTCAGAAAGGACGATAAATTTACTCGCTAGGTCCATTACAGAAACAAAGTTGCAAAAACAAATTGATTTTTTCTCCCAGCTAATTTTAAAATACTGGAATATTCATTCAATTATAACTAAGATAAATTTAGATAATCTGAGATAGAAAATAAATCAACAGAGTAGTTTTGGGAGTTAACAGCTGAAATATACAGAAGAATTTTGGAGTAAAATATTCCTGTTGAATGTTTCTATGCACTGATAATCTTGTATTTTTTTTTGTTTTATACATATTTTTATCTTTGAATTAATGGGTATCTAATGTTGAATGTGTACAATGAAATGCCCATAGAGGTAGCCTAATTTGATAAATAAATAGAGAGGAAAGGTCACTAGTGTAGAGAGTTTTAAAGATAATTTAGATTGGTTTCCAAATTGCGGAAAGAGTATAATCTTACAAGGACATTTTTGAGATGTGTCTGATGGAATTTTAAAGAAAATCTGATTTGTATCATGTAAATATTGTTTATATTTATGTTAATTTAAAAGGGATTCAATGAATTTCATCTTGTTTTAAAGTTGACGTGTAAATATTGTTTATAACTGGAGATGTCCAAAAAGGCATAATACAATAATAAATAATTAATTAACTAAATAAATAGTCACAAAGCTCTCCAGGTTTGGGCGCCTATCGTAGAGCAAGCTCGTATCGCAATCCAATTCGCTAACGCAATGAGATCAATTCTTACTGGGTGCCTTACCAGCGTGGTCTTACTAAGCAGAGCTAAGTAAATACTTTTGTCGTAGAATGATGGTTAACAAATTAGTCTCGCTAGGCCATTGTCATTGTAGCAAGATCGATCTTCACGAGGGCCCTGTATAGTAAATGGGCCTGCTCAGTAGGTTAGATAATATCGTATTTATCACTGACGCCTGAGGTCAGTTTTCGAACCCTCTGTTCAACTAATCTATCATATCATTTAACAATGGACGACTTTCGATTGAACCACCTTTTTTTTCGACTTTTGACTTTACCCAGGGCTTAAAACGGTTCCAGTAGACCCAAATAGGCTGTACATGTGTGCAAAATTCACATGAGGTTCCCCCTATTTTTAGGGGTTTAAGAAATTGCGTGCTTTGATTTTAAATATAAGTAGTAAATTTGGATTTTTTGCCACAATTCTAGGTACAGTTTCAGAGAGACATGTTCGCATATCATTCTCGATTGAAAGTTTTGCACGGAATTTTACTTACACTATAGAGAGAGCAATATTGACTCCATTGTAAAATGATATGTACAATACTACAGACCAACTTATATTGATTAAAAACCAAGTATGCCTTAGTCATTGCACATATGTAAATAGTGTGCATAGACCTTGCAATAGACCAAAAGAAATCCAATTGATTTTTGAAATGAAACAACAGACTCAACTCAAATACTCCGACATTGTTGATCTAATTTTTGACAGCATTTGACAACATTTGTCAATATTTGTTTCTTATTGATTTCTAAGTTAATCCCCGTTAAATCGCTCGAAACAAAAAATGAATGAGTGTTGCATCGAAGATAAAACGAAAAATAACGTCCGAAGTTTATCCTGAAGTTTATACATTAGTTATAAGCACTTTATAGTCAGCTTTCTTCCTTCCTTGTACTCGAGAAATGATCTGAAAGAAGGAATATGACGTTGAGTGACGTGAAAGAAATTATTTTTCTTCGCATACTCTTTCAACATTTCCTTTCTTATGAAAGCTATGGACCGATTCAAATTTGATCAGAACTAAAAACTTTTTGGCATTCAGAGAACTCTCGACTTTTGTCTCAGAGTACCAATGGAATTACGAGTGATTTTAAATCAAAGTAAGGCTAGATTTCGAATTCTCATTGACTGAGTTTAACAGAATAACCTCTTTTTATTTATGAAACTCGGTATTTGTCGCCTCACAATGGCAAAATATGACACATGATCATTTCTTTTTAGTTTCGGGGAAATCCGTGTTCCCGGATGCGGTACACATAGATGTCAGTCTAAATTTTTGGGTTGACTAATGAAACCAATTGAATTTGAGGGACACCTTGTGAGTAAAAATATCTTGGGTAGATATTTCAGATCAGTTGCAAAAGATTTTGAGGGCCATTTTTTATAATAGTTTGAAAGGAAGCATGTGTCCCGGAACAAATCATTTCGGGCTATTTTACTATCAAATGTCATAAACCCTTGTTTTGAAATGAAACAACCGTAAGAACTAAGAGCTTTAACATGGGGGGGGGGTTATTGTCTCAGTGCGATGGGGAAGAGCTGTTCAAGAAGCAGATCTCCGGTTACCAGGCAAATAGAGGCAACCTTGCTTTCAGGTGATTAGTAAATCCATTAAAATCAATACATTGGAACATTTGAAAAAAAGAGCAAGTATCTTGTGCCCTTACGCCGGCTACGGCTTTGGTCGTCTCTGCTTGGCTCCACGTAGTCCTCACCAATGAATCTTTGGAAATCTGAACATTGAATAATTTGTGAAATGTACCATTGCTGTGGCCTTATACTAGCTACAGCTTTGGTCATCTCTGCTTGGTCGTCTCTGCTTGGTCTCCTCATATCACCTTGGTACTTACTCGGCCTGTTTGCGTTATGTGAAATAATCATTTAATCCAACCTTCACTATTTTACCCATAACTAAAAGGAGAGATTGATTCATGTCTTTCCCAATAGTATTAGAGCGAAGTAAACACAAACTGTTGCAGCAGGAATTTGAACTTGGTTTATTCACAGTGACGTTATCCCCTTACAATGCAATAAACAAATGAAACAAATATTATTTCTCTCCCTTTTTGTGAAGTGAACAGACTTTATGATGCGTGGAGCAGTCTGTTATAATTGTCATGTAAAATAATTCCCCGTCCGTCGTACGGAACAACGGCTTTGAAGTATTACGGTTACTTCTCTTCAGGGTGGCCAATTTTGATACTAATCTAAATTTGAAAAATTCTAAAGAGTGAAAGTCAAAAGAATTATTTATAGAAAATATTAATTTACTTCTCATTTATTTTTATTAGATTTCTCGAGAACCGCTTCAATTTCAAACTATGCACTGCACTGCCGTGCACGCTGATTGGTATATCTGGCGAATGTCAACTTTGTACAATGGTCGGTTGTCGAGTAATCGCAATGCACGCGCACACTCACTGAGTTATCTTCAATTGTAGTGAAACCTTGAAAATTTCATTTTGGAAGCACAAAGGAAATGAAATAAGAAACGTGATTATTTCAAAAAGGGATTCCAAGATTATCAGGAATAATCAAAGTAAGTGCAACATCTGTTATCATTCAGATTATCAAATGAATGTTTAGATTGAAGTTGAAGTGAAATAGGAAAGAAACAAAGACGGGAAGAGAGAATCAGAAAGAAAGACAAAGAAATAAAGAATAGAAATTAAATCGAATAAATAATTAAAAAAAAGGGTTACTTGAAGCAAAGCCAAAAGCGAAGGAAAATAATAAAACCTGAAGGAGAAAATGATTGTATCTCATCAAAATGAAAGAAAAGAAAAAGAAAATGGGTCTGGTTAATCACCCATTAGACACCATCACGTGACTAATGTTTTTTGGCTGCATGCCGTGTTGGGGTGATCTATTAAAAAAAAATTAGAAAAAAGGGGTGATCAATGAATAAATTAATTCTCTTGCCTTTTGTTGGATCGCTAAAAACTCCGAATTTCCAAAAAGACAAGCGTGTATGCTACCTGACACAAAACAAAGGATCAATTTAGCATAAACTTACATCGCAAATCGAACCTCCAATAAGGGGGATATAAAAGAAATAAGGCATAATAAGGAGTAAATATTTAAATTTTCAGTCTTCTAGTTCTATTGAGGCGACTTGTACGCACGATACATATATATATAGCCAACCAGACCAACTAAAAAACTAAAGAAACCCATGTTGACAGTTTTTGCTGACAGTTTCAATATCCAAACGAATGTCGAAAATACAAAAGGAAGAAGAAAAAAGAGAGAGAGAGAGAAGAGAGAAAAAAAGACGCCAAGGGAAATTCCATGGTGTTTGATTGCTCATAAAGATCATAAATGTCATTTGAAGATTATAACAATCGTTTAATAGGGATCAGATGGAGGTGATAGACGTCCGTAGATGAAGAATCGATGGGATAAGATGGATCTAAGCCCTTTTCAGCTGACCACAATGAAAGGTGGGGACTGACACCTCACAGTAAACCGCGTAGTCTGTGACGTCACACATGCCAACTATTCATTGTGTCACGTTATATGGGGTCCAATCCCGGGGCGTGAATTGACCCTGTGGCTCATTGGGTCGAAACCAATCATTTTAAAACTGTCGAAAAACGGTACGGGGTGATAGAATATTGAAGTCCGAGGTGAGAGAGAGAAAGAAGGAAGTTTCCTTCGCGGTGAGCTTTTCTATAGACTCTCAATCGGCCACATGAATTGGATTAGCAGAGAATCAACGTTGGTAGAGCAGTAAAAGCCAGCTCAAATAGGGTTACGTGACGTTAAGCCTGTCTTTTTGTGACGCTTTCCATAGTTTTAAATTACTCCAGCAGCTGTAGTCGGCAGAGAGCAATTTTCTAGGTAAATAACGTCTCGTTGGTATTGCAACCGAATATCCGACTTGTGGTCGATTACAATGACATTTTCTGGAAGGATGGGCCATGGGGTAAGGAGGAAATGATTCTAGGTAGGACGGTCGGGCAAACGAGTGACTTTGTTCACGAGATGGCAGCCGACACCTTTCGGATTGTTATCAAGTCTCTTATATAGAGCAAATCAGAACAGGGAGATTAGAAAGAAAAAGGCGGGTGATTATGTTGAGCATGTTTGTTGAATAGCGGTCATGTCATCCATATTGTTTGAAAGGGACTTCGAACATGAATTCAAGAAAAAAGGCAACTCGTTCTGGGCTTGGGAGTCGGTAAGGGGAGGTAATCAAAAACTCTTGACAAACACGCGTAAGCCGGTATTCTTTTCACTTCCTTCTATTCTTCTGTAATCCTGTCGACAATTGATACACTTCAACTCCATGAAGATCGAAGATTATCACCTAAGACGAAAGAGATTGTCGGCACTAATCTATGGATTAGGTAGTTTTATAAAAAAGTTAAACTCCTCAATAAAATTTGAGGATTTTACAATGAATGAGAAAAGGAAAAGTACAAATGAGCTGAGCATGTCTTGAATTCTCACAAAGGATCCGAGAATAATTATTAGGAACTGTCAACCAAAACTGCCAACATAGGTTTTGAAGCTGATCTGTCTGTCTGTCTGCCTTGCAATCTATGTATGTAAGCATAGAGGCCACACCAATGGGACTAGAGGGCTGGAAATTCAATTTACTTCTTATCATATTCAGAAAACCCCTATATAGGTCTTGATACAGGGTGTACGTACATTCATGCTAAATTGATCCCTTAGTTTGTGTCCAGCAGCATTCACACCTATTTCTTGAAAATTCAGACATTTTCAGTGATCACTTCCGAACAAAATCTTTTGAAAGAAGTGTCGTTTATTGGTCACCGCTTTTCCTTTTTTTAATTGATCGTTCCAACACGGCATGCTGCCAAAAGACATTGGTCACGTGAAGGTTTCTATTGAGTGGCTAATCAAATGTTTTACTATTCATTTTATTATATGAAATATGGCCGGCTCCCTTCGGCAGTGAGTAAGTAGCGCAGATCAGAAATAAAGAAGAAGCATTCGGTGAGACTAGATGCTGGAGCGTGGCCAGGTTAACGCCGTGCTGCTCTTACCAACTGCGCTACAAAAACCGATGAATGACGGAAGTCTCGATCAAATCTTTAAACATAGTGTCGACCACAATATCGTCCGTTTTCTTAATCTATGGTTTCAGTCTAAGTAAATTAATAATTTTAATATCTATTTTATTAAACGAAGTATCATAAATCATTATTAATAATTTTATACAACTATTTACCTTCATCTTGATATTAGATATTTCTGATCCGCGCAGTTCATTCACTGAAAGCTGGCCTGAGTGAATTTGCAATGAAAAGTTACTACAAAAGTTGTATGAAAATTAATAGAAGTGATATGAATTCGAGTCAAATGTCACTCTTATTAATTTTTATAAATTATACACATAATTTTCATTTGATACACATAATTTGAATGTAATACACATAATTTGTATATAATACACATAATTTGTATATAATACATATTAATTTTATGTATGATGCACATAAGTGGTGAAGAACGTAAAATCATTTTTTTAACCAGTTTTTCGGGCGATTGAATTCCTTCTTGTTGTTTCTACTGTTTTACACCATTACAATCGGATAATGCATCAGAAGGAGGCCAACAAAAAAAATTAAAATGGTCCGAAAATCTCTTTGAATGTTAATGACCCATAACTCAAAACTAAAGACAGTTTCTAGATAAGGATTTTATCAAGTGGATGTTATATTAGGTGGGCCAAAAAGTTTTTTTTAATAAAAACAAAAGGTAATTGTTTTTTTTTTTTTTCAAATTTCCAATTGTCAATGAAATTTGAACATGTTTACTGTTTCATCAGTTATCTTTCAGATAATTTCATAATTCGACCAGAATTTTTTTTATCTTTCTCAGCCAAAACATGTTTAGGTGTTATTTAGTCGTTGTAGTCGTCAAAGGTGTTGAATTTTTCAAGAGAATTCAAGGTGCAATATCTACTGAATACGACAGATAAGTTAATGCTTTCCAGTCAAAGTATTAATAATTAATGAATATAAGATCTTGCTTATAAAGACAGATCGGAGTCCTTGGTTTTACCAAATTCGCTGGAAGAGTGAGGGGGTGATTGAGAAGAATATTTTACGAAGTTTCTAAAGATGTACGAAATTCTTTAATATCTCTTCTTGAATTGAACATCTATTCTCAAGATGTATTTCAACTGGTAAATCAACTAAAAAAATACATTTTTTTTCTTATAGAGTAATATATTTTTGGAATAAGTTGCCTCGTCAGATTCAAAATACTAATAGTATAAAGAGTTTTAAAATAAATTAAATAAATTTAGAAATTATGGAAAGAGCATGAGCTTTCAAGGACATTTTTTGGATCTATCAAATGGGATTTTCAAGAGAATCTGATCTGTGATTTGGGTTATTTGTAAATGTTTGTATTTATATACACTGAATATTTTTTAATGAATTTTGTGTTTGTTTTGAAGTTGATGTGTGGATATGGTATATATTTGGAGATATCCAAAGACAAATGATAAATAAATAGATAAATACATAAATAAATAAATAAATAAATAAATAAATAAATGAATAAATAAATAAATAAAATAGTAACAATTTTCCTTAGTCAACAAATAAGCATGCAATCTTAATCGAAAGGAATAATTGACCCCTCCTATAAAAAAAATTCCGGGCTCTTTCCGTTAAATAAATTATTTATCTACATTTGAGAGACCAAATTGCAATGTTCCCTCTAATTTTTTGTAGACAGGGTTTGCAAAAATGTTGTACAATTTTTTCCTACAAAGATATTCGCACTTTTGAATTCGACACAGTGAATCAATTTTTTTCAATAAAAACTCAGTGTGCAATCTACACACCATAATTTCCCTTTTGCGTTGGTTGGAAAACGTGTGCGTGCGCGCGCGCACTCTATAGATATGGGGATTAAACTTTTGTCTACTTCCAATCGTAGAATGTGTCTAATATTTCAATATCTGAATGCAGTAGAAATCATTTACGTATATCTTTTTGTTGTCATATTGATATTTGTTCACAAATTTCAATCCATGTACTACAATGTGTTTTCGAAAGAAATCTGTTACACCGAAATTATTTGTTTCGTCGTAATTTAAAAACCCTTTTTGATGATTGATTATGTGTTGAATTTGTTGCTTTTTTAAAGAGTAGTACGTCAGAACAAGAGTGTAACGTGGGGTTGGGTATTTGAAAACGGGCCTCCAATTGAGGAGGGATTCTGATAGAGTCCTCCCAAACCCACCAAAAGCTTCATAATTATAGTTCACCTACAATATCTTTTACGGACATTATACAATAGCAAGGCTATATTTTCTCGTACATGAATCGTTCAAATGACAAATAGACATTGAGGTTTGTTGTTGGTGCTGTTTTTCATCAATTAAGCGATAGTGTATGTCTAATTATTGCAAACTTTCTTTTTTCATCGTCTCACTAAATGTTGGGGCCTCTCCCCCCACAAAGAGCCAAGCCTCCTCGGCCCTCAAATCTCTAGCTAAACCACTGATCTAAGCCTGTTGGAGATTATTAGTGCTTTGTTCTAAATGAGGACTGATATTTGGTTTTAGTTGGAACATGATTAAATGACGGATCCCAAAGTCTAGGGCGGGCATCGCGTGCAAGTTTAAATATATTTGCAATTAGAAAAATCAAATAATTGACGTTTTTTCCCCGCAAAATTCTACAAAATGACACCAAATATAAGAAAGAAAATGTGAAAGCAAGCGAATCTCTCAGTGCGACAGTCAGGATAAAAAAAGAAATTGACAAAGAAACCGTCACCAAGAATTGAAATTAGAGAAAGTCTTAAAAAAATCTTCATCAGTCTGGGATGATCTTCGAACTATTTCAGTTTTGAAAGCGGATCGGTGAAGCATGGCTTCCACTCACTGAGGAAAAATGATAAGGGTATATTCATTTCGTTAATGTATACGTTTGCCTATCAAATACCTTGAAAGGACAGAGAGCATGTTGGATAGTTCAGCAGTCTTCTGTTACACGACTGATTTAAATAGCAAATTCCGACTAGTTCATCAAATAAACAGCTCTCAATGATTGTATCGAAAAAAATAAAATAAAATAAAGCGCTATATTGTAATATGACTAGTTTGAAGATGATTTTCTTTGCGTTTTTGAAACCTAATTAATATAGGTGTTCATCATATGGTCATATCTAGATGTTTGCACTCTAAAGAGAGTTCATTTTCAGCGACGGATCCTGGATCAGACCCCCTCCAATTAAAAAAAAAAGAAGTTGAACACAATCTGTAATTAGACAATGGATATGATTAAAATTGTGCTTATATGGTTATTTTTTTTTTCAACAAGGACTATAATTGTTTTTTTATTTATTTATAAAATTTCTCGGTATTACAAAATTGACAAACTCCATTCCAAGTCAGAGGTTGGAATTGACTTTGTTTTTCTGCCGTAACAACAACCATATCAATCCTCACCTAATGTAGGGAAGTAATCTCTTCGCTGTTTGTCTGTCCCATTCACATTAGATTACCTGAATATGTTGTGAAATCAACACATGAAAATGAGTTTAAAAAATGTTGTGATGTTTATTACACCATCGCTAACGCAAATGTTTGATGATAAATATTGTATGAATGGAATTATTTGACGTGTACTTTTTTTGAAATACAAATTGTATACTTTTCTTCACGCTGAAATAAATGTTTCAAAATACCAATTGATATGTGTACCTATATATCTATATATCTACATACCTATATCTATATATATAAATTACAAAAGTTGCAGTAATCATCTTCTGTCGAAATAGAAGTGAGAGTGGAATTTGCCCCTGTAACAATCAGTCTTGTTTTTAATTGTGCTTTGCCCAAGCATGGGAGGTAGGGTTCGGACCCTCAGCCCCCAATCCCTGGAGCTGCGCCTGATCTTGCTTCAGTGAATTACATCATAAATAAAGATATAATTTCAATAATTCAAATTATGGTATATTATTTTTATTTAAATTTTAGTGATAAGGATAAAGTTTGAACATACTGGGATATGTTTTATTAAAGATAATTTTAATTGGGGTTCAACATTTAAGGTAAAAAAGTTATTTCCCTTCAATCATTTTTGTAAATTTTTAGGCCGGTTATAATATGAGAATAATGCCTTTTTTAAAATTGTGTAATCGTTCTCTTGATACGGGGAAGAAGCCCACAAAAACATAATGGTACATATTGCAGGAATGTGAATCCTGAGGTACCCTACGCCTTAATGAGTGTTTGATTTGTTTTTAAAATTAGAATAATTAAATTAAAATAAACAAAAACTATATAATTATCATGACTGAACAGCAGAACTGGGTGTCAAATAGAGATATCTTTAATTTCATTTCATTCGAGGAAGTATTGTGAATAAATATTATCAATTTCTATGACTATTTTTACCTTCAGCTTAATTTCTCAATTGCTTTTTAATTTTTTTTAACCAGCCATAATGAAATTAATGATAGCTTTTCCCCTTTTCGTCTATGACCATCTTAAGGACACAATAAGGACTAAACGTTTTTTTAGAGTCCCCATAAATAAGTTTTTAATGGGAGAGGGGGCAGTTTACAATGTAAATATGTTTGTGTCTCGCACTTTTCGAAAATTCTGACTTTTTCAGTGACCACGGTCCAACAAAAGGCGGAAGAAGTAATTTATTCATTAGTTACCCGTTTTCCAATGTTTTAATTGATCACTCTAAACACAACATAGTGCCAAAAGATGTTGGTCACGTGACCGTTTTCATTGAGTGACGAAGCAGATCTCTTTTCCAGTTTAAATCGCTTCTTATTTTTACAAAATCGTTAATTAAAAATTAATTTATATTACCGTTTGTATAGTTAAAATATTATACTTAAAATTTTTCATATTAATTTTTTCACCAGTGTCGTTAAAATTGACAGCATATACGAAATATATGGATATGAATATCCATGATATAGTATAGACGTAGCTAATTCGCATTGCAGAGAGCTTGGAGAATAGCGTTCAGGTGACTACAAAAGGATTTTAAAAATCATTTTTGTTTTTATTTTCAATACTTTGATATTCTTTTGATTCTTTAAATCCAGCATTTTCACGTCGTCATCAGAATGTCAATATATCTATGTTCTAATTGCGTAGAATTATTTATTAATAGACGAGTTGTGCCCCTCAGAATGACAGAGAACAAATAAATAAATGCACGTATTAATATAGTAAGACTTATTTACCTGTGCCGTCAAAAATGACGGAAATATATAGGTACAAATGGCATTCTATATGCATAGATAATAGAGATTTGCACTGCGGTTATCTTAGAGAAAAGCGATCTGTTGAACACAAACAGATTTTAATAATTATTTTTGCTTTTGCTTTTATTACTTTTTGAAATGTTTTATTGCGACGCACATCGACAGTTCTTTGAGAGGCAGAAATTTCTCATCAAGAACAAATTCAAATTGATTAACAGTGTTTGCACGCTATTAAGTGACCTGAAGAAATTGGGTTAAAAAGAGATAGACAGCGTTCCTAACAAAGACAGATAGCTGTTATCTTGATAGAAGGGGATAATAAGAAAGAGAAAGCGTTGATAAAAAGACAAACGATGCGATATAGAGAATGGTCAAAGAAAGAGGAATACCTTTTCTTTTTTACATCACACTACGTCATATCATTCCTTAAAAAACACTTCTCGAGATAAAAAAATAGAAAGTAAAAAAGAAAGAAAGAAAGCAGATTATTTATTGTTCATTATTAATGCATACCCTACACACACACACACACACACACACACACACACACACATATATATATATATATATATATATATATATATATATATATATATATATAATATAACTTGGAAAATCAATTCTCGAGATTAATAAATATGAGAAAGTACGAGAAGGAAAGAAGGAGACTCTATAGTGATTATAATTAATGTGTGCATTTCACATATAAATTTATTAATGTTTCATTTTACAATGATTCATATCATATTTCGTGCAACATTTTTCGTTTTATTTTTGTTACGATGATTATTCATTCAGTTTTTCAATTTCAGACGTTTAAACGGGAATCAACTTGAAAATTCAATTGGAAGGAAATAGTTTTTATAATAGAAACAAATATTGACAAATATTGTCAAGTGCTGTCAAAAATCACATCCCAGTTTTTCAAAAGTTTTGTTACTATTCTTTACATTTTGCACCGTGTCATCAGAACATGGACTTTTATTTTACTACGTTAGTTGCGTCTCTCACCGTGACAAGATACAAAAACATTTAGCTAATTATTATATGTGCAGATTCTTCTTATGAGATTAATGTAACCCATTATTTATTGTCAAACTCCAAGTATTGGTGGGTTTTGACTTGGTTCTCGTTCGGTGTTTGCTTACCTTTTTGGATTTTAATGAAGCAAAGGAGATTGGCACTATTGTGACCAAACTTATTTTATCTATTATTACTACTTTTTGAACGCCATAACCAACTGATTAGCTTCCTTGTTACTCTTTATAATAAGCTATTTCGTTAGTCCTATTATTAATTGAAGTTTTATCACTTTTAGTCGTCTACACAATTTTAAAAGGAGACATTTTCTTCTGCTGTCAACCAACCTTCATCACCTTCACATAAAGCACACCTGAGCCTAAATTGTTATTGAATGGTCACCAAAAGTTACTAACAAAGAGATAATCATTGCTTATAAAGATGTAAAATAACGTTGTTTGTATGCTGTGCTTAGCTACCGTATTTTACATCCGTATAAGCAAGGATTACTCAAAGTGACTTTGTTCAGAAGACATCATAATCCCCCAACAACTGAAATCCATCACACTTATCTTATATGTGATAATTCTTGAAGTAATGGGCTATCGATCAATGAAAACTCAATATTTCTATCTTCATTAGTTTTCGAGTTGTCGAAATTCAAAAGGTGTGCCAGGTCGTTGAAGAATCTAAATGAATCTTCAAAACACATGTTATTGAATCGTGAAAACTGCATGCTTCTATTTTCAATAGATTCCAAGATATGGTGCAGTTCTGAAATCAATACATTTGATAAGCGTGACTTTTTATATTGATGTATTCTGATTTTGATATTTTTTGATCTTTTATTCGAAAAAACTAAATAGCATTAATCGGTGAGTAAAATAATCTGACAACTATTCATTATGATTTTCTAAAGAGTAGTCACAGTAATTGAAACTGTAACTTGATAGTCATATTATAACTTGCTCAAGGCCACCTTGGTGACTATCAAGCTCAATGTAAAGTTACTTTCCATCTACAGAATTTATATTTCCCTCTCATTCTAAGGACATTACTTCTTTTCTCATCTGCCTCTTCTTACCTCTCTGATAACTTTTCCTTCTCATCCTGGAGATGTTCAGCTCTTTCCTTATCTGTCTCTTCTTCCCCTCCTTCTTGCCATTTTTTTGCATCATTCTTTGGCTAAGAATTTTCCATTTTCTTACCTCAAGAAGGAATCGTCTATAAACGGAACGACAGAAAAGTTAAGGACAGCATATTGTCTGATTGATTTGGATTAGCCATGTGGATATTGAAGCAGTGTTGAAAACTCTTTACGTAATGAACAATATGCATTTAATTACATTAAAAACTTATTTATCAAACGCTTACCTTCAAACTATTAGTTTGTAAACTTACAAAATTTTAGAAGACTTTGTGATTGTCTAACAATCTTGGAACCTATGGTCGTTGAAATCGAAATATCAAGTCGAAGAAAAATCGGAAACCATGAAGTAAATAAGTGTGGTAACAATTTTAACCATGACATTGCCAAAATGATGATAATGAAAAAATAAAACCCCGTAAAACAATTTGTCTTTGTCTCCAAGTTACTCGTGTAAACCTGGGGTTCAACAATTAAGGTAAAAAAGTTATTTCCCTTCAATCATTTTTGTAATTTTTTAGGCCGGTTAGAACACGAGAATAATGTCTATTTTTATTCTGAAATCCTTCTCTTGATACAGGGAAGACGCAGAAATATGAATCCTGAGGTACCCTACGCCTTAATGAGTATTTGCTTTGTTTTAAAATTAGAATAATTAAATTAAAATAAATAAAAACTGTATCATTATCCCTGGATCTGAATGGCATAACTTGGTGTCAAAGATATTTTTAATTCCATTTCATTCGATGAAGTATAATGAATAAGTATTATCAATTTAAATGACTACTTTTCACCTTCAGCTTAATTTCTCAGTTGCTTTTTAATTTTTTTAACCAGCCATAATGAAATTTATGAAAGCTTTTCACCTTTTCTTCTTTGACCATCCAAAGAAATTGAAAAGAAAATTCACGAAGTTTAAGTTTTGTTTTTACCGTAGTCGTTGGACCCCAAGCTTGTATCATACCATCCTCAAAAATTGTAATCGAATATTGAAACACGATGAACTGAGAATTAGCAAAAATGAAAGACTTTCTTTTGAAATTCGAAAAAGAAAAATGAATTGCAATTGCAATGTATAGAAATCGGATTATTATTATTTTGGACACCACAGTATTATAATGAACTTTCAAATTGGATAGGAAATTGCTTTATTCTTCAAGTTACAACATTTTCACCTTATAGCACTAACGCAACTCTGGTTACGATGTGCCGTTTTTGTTGTGTTTACATACATACCCCCACACACAAATCGGATCATCATAATATACAAAGTAAAAAGAAATTCCTCCCTGGAAATTGCTAATAGCTGTATTATTGATAGGTCGATTGTAGTCAAACTAGCTTTACTCTATTCCATGTAATGGTAGAATTTGCCTATTGTGTTAAAATTCAATGCTGCAACCAGCGTTGTCCAATTACTCTAAGCATTTCAGAATGATCTCCATTGACCTTTGCAAGACATTCAGCATTATGTAGGCCATAAATATGTCGAATGCGCTCCATCAATTGATTCAGAGTTTGCAGTTTGGTGCAGTATACACCGACCTTCACTCCACACAGTAAGAAGCCACAGGGAGAAAGAACAGGGCGTAAGACCAGGGTTTCATGTAGGCCATTCTCTAGGGAGTTAATTATCACACAACCTGTAGATATATTGTTGAAGGTTAAATAGTGTGACGATATAAATGCAGAAGAGGGTTTATATTTTGTTAAATTGATACTAATACAAGAGTGGGGTCCAACGACTAAGAAAAAAGTTATTCCTCTTGAATGTTTTTTTTAATACTGAGGCCATACATACATGAAAACAATCCTCTGGTCTCTGCCCTCTCGGAAAAAAAGTAAATAAATCCGTATCATCATCATCATCAGTCTTTTAATGTCCGTCGTTGGACATAGACCTTCCCCAGAATTTGCCACATTTCTATCATGGGTGTCGCGGAGCCAGTACTTCCTGAACTTGTGTAGCTCGTCTCTCCATCTAATATTCTGCCGGCCTTGGTTGCGCATGTGATCTCGGGGGATCCATGTCGTGAGTCGTGATGTCCATTGGTTGTCTGCCATTAAAGGAAGTTTAATCGTAACCGACCGATTATAAAAATAAGAAAACAACAAACAAATTAAGCTTGAAGTAAAAAGCTGTCATAAAAATGAATAATAATGATTTATGATACTTCATCGAATAAAATTAAATGAGCAATATCTTCATTCGACATCCAGCTATGTCACTCAGCCCCAGTGCAAGGAATTGTTTTCATGCATGTTCAGCCTCAAAAATTTAAAAAAAAATCATTCAGGTGAATAATCTTTTTTCTTAGTCGTTAGGACCCCACTCTTGTATTAGTACCGTTGATTATTGTGAGGAAATTAGAGAAGTTCCAAGATAAATATTCCAACTATTGAACTTTAAAAACAATGTTTGTTTAAATTGGAGTGAGATAACAATTTCAAAATCTCGACAAATTTAGAATAGTTTTCAATTGTTCAATTCCAACCTGTTCATCTGTTGATTCCCAACCTTTTTCGAACTACGAAAATCGTCGGTTTGATCTGGCTTTAGAACACGTATTCAATTACACCCTGCGTATATAAACGATACATTGAAAATTGAATTTTGATAATTTTCTTTGTTTAAGCACTTATTTTGTTAGGACAGCGCCCATTCCAAAGGCTTATGTGTGGAAAGGTCTGGATTTTATAGTGTGGAACAGTCTGCCATCATTGTCATGTAAGATGACTTCTTCCGTACAAAGGCCAGATGTCGATTATCTCAGTGCGTACATACATACAGACAGAGATTTCTTCAATCATGGTGAGTTAACCAAAATTATAGTAATTGTACAAAAGTATCAAAAACATATGAGGTAGGATATATCATTGGTATTCTTTGCACACTGACCCCTAACGACCCATCGTCTTCAAACGACCCTTACCACCTCTTGCCTGCCAGCACCCCCTTGAGTTTTCTCGCGCCTCAAAGGGGTTGGTAGCGCCCACTTTGGGAATCACTGGTCTATGTTAGAAACCGTCAAACAAAAACAATCACTGAAACTGTCAACATAGGTTTCTTCAGTTTTCGATTTGATTTGGCTGGCTGGCTCTGTATATATCATGCGTATAGGTAGCATCGATGGAGCTGTATGGCTGAAAAATCAAATAGTTACACCTGTCAAGAAAAGAGGTATTTAGTGTGTGTGTGTGTGTGTGTGTGTGTGTGTGTGTGTGTGTGTGTGTGTGTTGGGGGCGGGATTTGCCAGAAAGTTTATGCTATATTGATCTCCTAGTTTTTATCCAGTGGCAGTCGCTCTTTCAAAAATAAAATTCAGACCTTTTTATAGTGATCACTGTCCAACGGAAGGCAAGAGAAATAATTTTTCACAATTTTTTCCATTGTTCACCCCCAGCACGGCATACTGCCAAAAAACATTCTATTGAGAAAGCAATCAGGCCTGGATCTTTATCTAACTAATGAAGAAAAAGAGTGTAGATGGGTGTAAAATTTGCTGTGAAATACCGCAAAGAAGTTCCTTTGATCTTTGGGTTTTCCAACTGGGGAAGACCTTGACCGATCAGAATGACGGAATCAAAGAAAGAAGAGCTTTGTGTCATGAACGGAGTAAAAATAAAGTAAACGAGAAAAGGGAAACTTGATGAACGCGGCAGACGTGCGCTTAATTTTGAATTTCTTCAGTCGGCAGAAAAATGATAGATTTGCTCTACATTATGGAGGAAAAAGGAAATCGATTTGTGGGGGACTTCCAATCGATTTTTATATTTTTACTCTGGTTTAGTTGTTCCGGGATTGTAATAAGCAAATCTACATACATACTTACCTTCATAAATGGAGTTAGTATAGATGAGACGTGTAATGCGCGGTTACGCATGCGCCGAGTGCTTCTCCATTTTGCAAAGGTGATATTTGAGTTTCTATTTCATTTTTGTGATTAAGGTGACGGCGCCTAGTGGAAGGAGAAAATGGAGAAATAAAACGAGACAGTCGACCAGCGAGAATGAAGTCTAATGAAAATCAATACATATTTCTAATAAATAACATTTTTCAAATAAACATCTATACTTTTCTACATAGGGTTGAGGGTGATGCTCATCTGATAAATAGGCATCTGTTTTAGGGACGAATCCAGGATTTGGAGCAGGGGAGGTGTATTAATGTAATTCACTTTATACAAATAAATACCTTGATATTATCCGTGTACACGTCGACCCAAAATTAGAGCAGAAAACACCTTCTTGAAAAAAATTGACTTACACACGGGAACATATGCTTTTTAGCACTAGAATTGATAAAAGAGTAAAAGTAAAAAAAAATTTAAAAAATTATCACGGCGTCAGTTGTTGAATAAGAAAAAGAACAGACAGCAATGTTGTTAATTGAATTTTTGATAGAATCTGTTATTTATCAACATTTGTTATGAATCATTGGAAAATTAAAAAGATTCTATATTATATGTATATATATATATATATATATATGTATATATATATATATATATATATATATATATATATATATGTGTGTGTGTGTGTGTGTGTGTGTGTGTGTATTGTGTATATATTAGTTATAAATATTGTATAGTCTGTTTTCTTTCTTTCTTTCCAACTATCTTCTCTTTCTTTCAGACTATTTTCTCTTTCTTTTTTTCTTGTATTTTCTATTCTTTTATCTCGAGAACTGGTTTTTAAAAAAGAATATGACGTAGTATGACGCGAAAGAAAAGATTCCATTTTCTTTGCACACTCTCAGTCCGTCCTTTCTATGACGGCTTTCAACTCATTCAAATTTGGTTGGAATGAGAAAAAAGTCTTAGGCATTCGGAGATCTTGACGACTCATAAAGCATAAGACGGTAGTTCAGTATTAGAAATCTAATTTCCTTTTTAAGATGATGGTAAATAGTATAAAAAAAACTGATAATAATGATTTACAATATTTCATTAAATGGAATAAACATTATATCATAAAAATTTTGGATTTATTCAAAGTGCATGATTATATTTTATTTAGTGTTGCACAACTAAAACCTTTTTCCATCGTGCATCAAGTTGAAATGTATGCGATTACGTATCAACTCTCTGTTGCTGATCAACCATGCCAAAATGATACTATCACTGCTATATTTTGATAGTCTAACAAATACCCGATTGATTACAAAAGTAATGAGATTATCAGATATATTCATATTTTTCTATTTATTTCATTATCAGCATTATTCAATCGCTTACTCTTTAATTATTCAATTATTTGTTGTGAACTTGCGTCCCAGCCAGTCATTTAAATTTGTTTAATCTATTTTCACTTGATTTACTTTTGGTCATCTTAAGCCATGCCTTCTGGACACTTTTCTCGCCAAAAGGTCAGGGAAAGAGGAAATATTTTTTACAACAGAATAAGGCCAGTAAATACAGGATAAAATAGTGTGTTGATGTTAAAATAGTTGAAGTGGGAAACACGACTTGTAGAAATCGGAAACATGACATGTTTAAAATGGAGACTAAAAGTAAGAAGATAGTTAAATGACTTATAACAGCTAGAAACAGTAAAATGAAAAGTATTAAGAGACTTAAAAATCCAACATTGGGTAGAGCGCTTGTTCACCCTGGATTTTAAAAAAGTCGAGATTGTACTCGTCTGGAAAACATTCAGACGGGAGTTTATTCCACACAGCAGATGATTTGGAAGGAAGCTATCTGTGTGGAATTTGTGGCGGGTTCTTGATATTTCCAAAAACTATGGGAACACCGCCTTAGTGGATATCGCAGAGTATTTAAATGATAAATTATGACAGGTCCGGTTGGTTCTGGATAGAAATTGTCATGTGACCAACGTCTTTTAGCAATAACATAAAAATAGAAAAAAGGGTGATGATGATTGAGTTACTTCTCTCACTTTTTGTTGAGTCATTGATAAGTCCGAACTGAAAAAAAAGAAACGAAAAACAAAACAAAACAAAACAAAACAACAAAAAACAAAAGCATGAGTGAACATAGTCAGGTACAAACTAATGGACCATTTTAGCATGAATTTCATTGTATATTGAACCCCACACTAAAGTTTTTTTTTGGCGGGGGGGTATTTGAAAGAAAATATTTCCTAGATATAATGAACTTACAAACTGGAGAAACTTATGAAGCTTAGGTTAACGGTTTCTAATCTTCAACTAAAATGAGAAAGTAATTGGAAATTCTTGTCAGTTAATCAACAAATGGATTAAGTCGTGAAGAAAATATCTTTTGTTTCAGTTGGATACTAATTAAGTCTGTCTGCTGTAGAGTCAAACTACACTCGTATTTCTATTCCAGTTGAAGATGTCAACTGAAACCTTTGTATTGCATATTTAATAGATAAATTCAACTTGTCAGTTTAGCTCAGTTGGTAGGAGAGTCGCCTGCAAATCATATGGCCATAATTTCAAATTATGCTAGGGGAATACTGATTTTGTATACAGGTTTGATTTTAAGTAAGATAGTAGACAAGCAGTAAAGAGTTTACTCCCCTGAATTGGGTGAGGATTGTTCTTGTTGTTCTTGTAAAGAGCCAAAGCAAATTCCAACTTGGACTAAAGTTTGACAAAAACTTTGAGCAAGTTCTCAGTTATCAGCGAATGATAAATTGATCAAATTACAGATTGCTTCTCTCAAAACTTACCTAAGAATAGAAATAGCTGTGAAACAAAACAGAAAAGGAAATGAAAATGATTGTGATTATACTGAGGTTTTTCTCTGTCAATATTTTGCTGAGTTTTCGATTAAGAATAAAAATAGTTGTAAACATTGGTGACTAGTTTTCAAATTGTCGCTTTCAAAGCGGTATCGAAAACAGGTCTGGTTAGTCACTCAATAGAAATGTGACCAACGTCTTTTATCAGCACGCTGTATTGGGGATATCAATCTAAAAATTGGAGAAAGGGTTGATCAATGAATAAATTTCTTCTCTTGCCTGTTATCATAATAAGGAGAACATGTTTAAAATGCCAGCCTTCTAACTCCATTGATGTGGCCTGCGCGCGTGAGACATAGCAAGCCAAACCTACTTAAAAACTGAATAAATCTATGTTGACAGTTTTAGTGTAAGTTTTGGTTGGAGTTTCCCAATACACCGAGCGTTTTTATTTTGTTTGGAATCCATTCGAGGAATCATTTTCATATTCAAGATCCAGAAGTTGAACGCAACGACCTGATTATTTTCGTAGGGATTAAGAAAAGAAAATTGTCGTAAAGTGCCATTGTAGCAAATGTCTCTTCAATGCTTTCATATTATTTCGTGTTCTTCCTGCTTTATGCCTATTGTGTATGTTTGTTTTATTTAATCCCCAAATTATAGACAGACACTTAATATTGATACAAAACACAAGTGCGAACCTTATTAATTATACAGGAATGGAAGATATGATTAGTGGAGGCCCCTCCCTCGAAGTGTTAGTTGTGAAGAGACACTCAAACACACGTGAAATCTTTGTGGATTATTTACACAATATAAGTAGTAAACCTTTCATATTAATTATACACATACAGATGTATTCGTTTGGGGTGGCCAATTGTTCATTACTTGTTTCCCAGATAGATTATTGATCACGTTACAGGTATAGGCGTACGGGGCAGGGGGCAAATGACCCCACTACCAAATTCGGGCAAAACAGTGTGAAACTTCGGGCACATCAGTGTAATTCGGGCAACACCGTGTAATAGAGAGGATAAAAGCTGTTCTCTTGCTGGAATGTTGAGAGCAAAGCTTTTCCAGCCATAAAAAGGTCACCATATTCAAATATGCCTTTTCTATAGCAAGAATAAAATACATAGGACTCAATGTTTGATCGTTCTCCACTTGGAGCAACATTGAGGGTGTCTTAAGGTTATATCACACAGGCAATGGTTAGTAAGACCAACTTCTGGATAGAAGAAAATCTCATTAGTATAAAGGTTCCCGGTAGAAAACGGTTGAAAGATAGAGAGAGAGAGAGAGAGAGAGAGAGAGAGAGAGAGAGAGAGAGAGAGAGAGAGAGAGAGAGAGAGAGAGAGAGAGAGAGGGAGGGTCAATCAATTGTTTATTAGGGCCGATTTTTTCAAATTGAAACCATAAAATTCTTAAAAGTCTTATAATTTTCCTTCTAATCGGTTCATCAGTTCCAAATTATTGTTTGCTGATATTTGATTATTTACATGAAATGAAATAAAAAACAAATGATCAGATCAACTGTAAATCATTTGATTTTGTCAACATTACAGTCAAATTACAACAAAATCGGTCAACATGTTCCCTATTATAAACAAAAACCATCTTTTTTCTCATAAAATATAAAAAAAACAATCAGATTGTCCATAACTCCCCAGGTAGAATCACCCCCTAACCTTACATAGAAAATTTAATTGAAATTTATCGAGGAATTAAGAAGTTATCCAATTGATAAAAAAAGAGATGACGTCGACAACAACGATGACTGACCCCATAGCGAATAATTGTCCCCAGCTTTTTTTCTATCGAGTACTAAAATGAATTGGTTGTATAGTCATATACCGAGTTTCAATACTTAGAGGTTATTAACACTTTAGAGAAGGAAAAGTACGAGACTAAAAATTCTTTCCTGCAGCAATTAGTTTTGTACTGACAAAAACATTTGACACCTGAGTAGTTAAAAGAAAAGTAATGTTCAATTAATACTATGTTACAAGAATGTATTTTGTTACCCACCAAAGCTTAAAAGCCTTTAGGCAATCAATAAAATCATATAAAATAAGAATCGATTTTTCAATTTAATTTTTCCGTTAGAATTTCAATTAATGCTTAAAACTTCTAACTTGCTTGTTTCAAACCGGGATAAATAATCATGGCATCTGTTTTCATTTCCGTTGTCTTAAATTCATATTTAATTGACAGAACGTCATAGAAAGCAGATTAAGAAAGTACTTTGAACACAGTTATTTTCATTATGATTCGGTTTTTGAACCTCACAGTTCTCCAAAAATAATCTTTCCAAAATTAAGTGCTTTCGATACATTAGATACAAGAAACTTCCGTAAATTTGCTAATTTCGAAAGAACATTTTTCTAATGTTTTACGGGGGGGGTTCTATTTATTATGTAAATATGATAATAAAGTTCCACCATTTTTATGGAGGCGTGGTTTAAATGAATTATCCTCACTTCTTCCAGTTACTTTCTTTGAAACTTAACCCCGACCATTTTCCAGTTACTTTAATTCCATCAACCCCAACCTTCAACCCCGTTCCCAACCCTAACAAATTCTAAATCATGAATTATCATGTATTATCCGCATTCCTCCGAAAATTTTAGCTAAAAAGTCCAGATGCGTATTATCTATGGAAACATAATTATCATACATATTCGTTTAAATGATTTTTCACATGGGAGAATTCATTTTTATTCGAAATTGAATCTTAATCAGGATTGAATGGATGCAGAGTGTTTATGGTAGCAGATTATACATGATAACAATACAACAATAAAAGAATTCTCAAATTTCAAAATTTTAGAATTTATTATTTTATTTTTGTACCATTTTTCGAACCAAATGGGAGAGAATTCATGTAATCTGTGCTTCTGTCCGAAACCCCGTAAAGATATGTGCCCATATTATTGTTATAGCTACAATGTAAATAGAGCTGAACTTGTAAAATCTTCGAAAAATGTTATCTTCTGAAAACTAACAAATTTCCGAGTGGTTCTAGGGTCCAATGGATTGTTAGTGTCTAAAATTAAACTGTGAGGTCCAAACAAACGAATCTTCTGATTATTACAAAAAATGATCTTATTTAAAGATAAATTCATACATTGTATGAGTGATAATTGAAAAAATTACAGAAAATATGAAAAAAAAAAAATACTGATCGAACGCACAATTCAAAGTGTTTTCTTTTTCAATTTGCTAATGCAGGGGTAAATCTCAAAGCGAAGGGCGCTTCTTAGCGAAATAATCGTAAGATTATCCAGAATCAACAAGATTTCATTTATAATTATCTGCATTTATATCTAATTGGTGCTCACTTTCAGGCACACAGACGGACGGACATTTGATGAATTATAAGAAGATTATTCATTATTTACATGTTTATTTGTATATATACATTATTGGGAAAACTATTACTATTCTAGCTACTAATCAAATAGATAAAAATATCACTCATTTTATTAAAACAATTATTTTATAACTATGAATCGTATAAATTAAAAGATTATTTATCTAATTTAAAATATTATTTATTTTATTACTATAACATAAAGAAATGAAATATCTATTTTATTTGGAATATTCTTAAATAAATTTTCAAAGAAAGAAGGAAGAAAAGTATGTTGCTTAGTTTACTGAATGGGTCGGGTGAGAGGTGGAGAAAGGGAAGTTAGGTAGTTTAATAAGAGAGTTAAAAGAAAGTTGTGCAGTCACATAGATGTTGGAAAGAGAGAGAGAGAGAGAGAGAGAGAGAGAGAGAGAGAGAGAGAGAGAGAGAGAGAGAGAGAGAGAGAGGGAAAAAGAAAGTTAGGTATTTTACTGAGGCGGAAAATTTTTGCTCATGAAACTAATCCACGTTCCTATAACATTTAGGTAAAATCATAGATCAGCCTTGAAGGTTGGAAGGGATAAGGGAGAGAATGAGAGGATACAGGTTTGAGGGGAGAGTAAAGGCATGAGATTATCTTAGTTGTCAACACCCATGGAATTTCCTGTTAGTTTAGATAATTTATTCTTGAATTGAGGAATCAAATATTAACTTCCCAACATGATACAGCTTATCATTTTTTATATGAACGATGCCATCGTCTACCAAAACGATTTATGATTTAAGTATTAGAAACCGTCGGCTAAGACTGTCACTGAAACTGTCAATATAGGTTTTTCAGTTTTTCAGCTGATGTACTTGGCTGCTGATGTATCACGTATATCGGTCATACCAAATGAAGCTAGATGGCTGAAAATTTGAACATACTACTTATTAGACCTTGAAGAACATTTTGAAATACTTTTTTAGAAAGGGGTTCAATGCCTTATGTTTTATGCCTTATTGAACTATAATTAATGCCGCACTTTTTTTTCAATTCAGACTTTTTTTTAGTGATCCCTGTCCAACAAGATGCGAGAGAAGCAACTTATTCATTGATTACTCCTTTTCCCATTTTTTTAATTGATCACCCAAAAATCCTGTCAGAAGACGTTAGTCACGTGACGGTTCCTCTCGAATGACTAATTATTTTTTTTAATTCATTAACGGTCGCATACAAAATTTAAAATAGTTATGAAATTCAAAATTTTCAAAATACCCGAAGAAGAGCAAAATCAGTAAGAATATCATTTTTGGTGCTATGATAATGTGGGGGTCCAGACTTAACAGTTATTTCCTTTTACCTTTTATCATCATTTCAATATTATTTTACACACGCACACACGCACGCACACACACACACACACACACACACACACACACACACACAGTATAACGCGATTTATAATCAGTCTGTTGGATCAAATGTCCATTTCTTAATAACATTATTGTCGTGTTGAAATAATCAAATTAAGCAGATTTAGACCGAGAATAAACAAAATGAGAATTCGGAGTCAAAGCAGTTAGATGGTTGTTTAGCTCAGAGCAACGCCACGTTATAATAGCTACACTATTGGCTGCGGGTTCGATTCTTGCAGCAGCTATATACAAATAAATATATACACTGTGTGAGTGTAGTGTTGTTTTTACAGAAAAGCAAAAAGTACCTGATATTTAGTAAAACAGAGTTGGTACAATTAACATCATGATGGATACCACGACAGACCTGTATCACGTCTCTGCGATCGTAAAATGGACTCGTATTTGTAAATTACTCGTTATTTTCCGTACGTGTGTGAAGCTACTTTCATTATATGTTACTTCTATTTTTGTCCCTTTGTTTAGTTTAAATTCGAATTACACCCCTTGTCTATCACATGTTGTGTTTGTACAACTTAAAAAAAATGATATTTACTTTTTAGGTTTTATTGGATTTGTAATTCTAAGCTTTGTTTGTGTTGTTCGGGAGATAGTTTGGAGTGTATCATAACGAAAGTTATTTCCTTTTTCACCAGGGTTTGTACTTCTCAGAGAACTGGGTTTATGAAGCGTCTAAATAAAACAAAAAAAAAAGTCTAAAAAGATATGTTGGCAGAATTCAAGTGTGCCATGTTTTTTGTCTTTCTAATTCATCTAATTGTTTAAATTACTTTTCTGAACTATCGACATTTACATGAGTTATGTAAGTATTATCAAAGTTTTCTTTGTCGTATCCACAGAGTCGTAACTGGAGATTTCGGGGCCCAGGGTAGCGGTCTCAAACTTGAGGAGGCATTTCCTGAGGATCCACAAAGGTTTTGCTGGTGTTATGTGCTGATCTTTCAAAAGCCTGGGTTCCGTGAGCGTGTTGAGTAGGCAGGCAGTCTATTCAAAAGCAGTGACGCAGCTTGAGATTTGAGGGTGAGGATTGGGGGCTGAGCCTCTTGAGAGCCCCTCTCCAACATTTAGTGAGATTTCTCATTGTATAATGTTAGTAGAAATGCAATAGATGAACTACTATTCATAAAGATTCTAGGGGATTCCCTTCGTTTGGGGCCCACATGGTGACTTTAACTCCATTCAAATTCAGAGGAAATGGTAACGAAGAATGGTGCGACTAATTTTTCCGTACCAAAATTCAAACACCCTACAGTCAAAGAGTGAAAACAAATAATGGGTTGAAAAATTATTTCCAAACTTCAGTCAAAGTTTGCGTTGGTTTTGTTTTCCCTTTTAACAAAAATAACAAACCCCAACAATTTTTTGTCTATAAAGTCACGTTAAACGAAACCGGTATATAGAATTCACATTTCCTTACCGTGATTTGAAATCGACAATATGCGCCGAAAATTTAATTGGAAGGTGGATCTATTACCAACTGAGCCAAACTGACACGTCTCATATACCTACGAATTTATCAATCATATATACAAAACAAAAGTTGCAATAATCATCTTCAATTAGAATAGAAGCAGGAATGTAGTTTGGCCCTGCAGCAGCCAGGCTTGTATATGGCTATTGATGCGATATAAACTTAATCGAAAATTATTATACGTTTTATACGTGGTTAAAATATGCGAAACTTTTAATAAATATCACATTCTCTTGCAATATCTCATGTATGATTAAAATACTTTGCAACTCATTCTTTTTCTCTCCACCCCCCTCCAAAAATGCATGTCTTACCCTTTCTCTCTTTCTCCTCCATCGTCGTTTGTGATTTGGCTGCAAGCCTTCAAGTTTTAAGACTATTTCCGTTTCTTGTTTTACATTTAAATTTACTTCCGGTGCGAGAGAGAAGGCCCCAAATCAAAAATCAAGTCACAAATCCATTAAGTGGCGCGCTTTCAAAGAAATGGCGGGAAATCATCAATATTTGAGTTGAAGAACGTAACTCGAACGCCAATATCTTTAGTTAACGAAAAACAATAATAAATACAGAAAAAAGAAAAAGTTCGGCCAAAAGTCATACAAAAACTTCCATTAAATAGTCTTGGTGTTGGGGATCAGCGGGGAGAAAGGTATAGAATTTCTTTCAATTAAAAAATCCCGGAGTGTTGCAAAGAGAGATTGCTTCTAAGAATAAGATTTACGTCTCCAGTGACATGCACGCAGCCATTTGTTGCTTGTCTCTTCCTCGATAGGCCTTACGATTGTGTTATGCTTGTTTTTATCGGGTTTGTAATATCAGATTAGCTGACAATCTGAGCCGTTGTCGACGATTTTTTCTTCACATTTTTTGTTAATGATAGCTCTCAAGTCCCGACGACCAGGACATTTTTTTTCGATAGGCTGCAATGTTTTTGAGTCCAGATATTCAGTCCATGAATGGAATTTTTTTCTTTGTGTCTGATCATTTGTTCGACCTTTACGTATTGTGCAAACTAAAACATTTCCGGATTTGAATGTGAGCTAAACTCTTTAAGCATTTAGATTAGTGATTCTGAACATGAGGTATACGCCCCACAAGGGAGGTAATCTGAAGTATGGATGTAAAGGGCAAAATATGTTACGTGACTTAAAATTGAGTTATTTTAAGGCATAACTATACAATACATTCAATTAATTATTATACAATACTAATAATTACTACGTTTACCATAGATTCCATAGTAACTAATGCTTAACCCATTAACTTTTTCAGATATAAAATCGATTTTCTGTAACTATCTTGGTGGGGCATGGGGTGAAAAAGGTTGCGAACCACTGATTTAGACATACCAAGAATCGAAAATAAAATGTCCTCAATATTGGGTTTAAAAAACCTGAAAATGCCTCTCCTTTATTCCTCCTCAATGTAAAAGAAACAGAAGCTATACTTTAGTATGAGGGTGTCTTCCATTGCACTGGTTAACAAGCTCGTGTTGCAGACTATTGCAAGGGTAGTGAGTTCGATACTCGTTGGGTGCATCACTAATGTGGCCTTTTGCCAGATGAAGTTAAGGCTTGGAGGTTTGAAAGCTCGCATTGCAAACAAATGTAGCCGGTTTTATCCTCACTAGATACCCGATTACTGAAGCCTTGTGCCAGACCTCACCGGACATGACGCTATCAGGCTAAACTAAGCCTGGTCAATAACTGCTACTATTGGTAAGTCTTTACATGGAATCTCAGATATTTTGATCAATATCTCATGGACAACTCAGATTTTACAAGATTACTTAAAAGTCTTTTATCTTGGTTAGAAATCGGTTTCCTCCTCTCGTCTTTCCTAAATCTTATTCGCAACCAAATATATTGTTCATGGCAATAAAACTATATTATATTGTGCATGGTAATAAAATTTCAAAAATTACCACATAAAATGTTATCATATGAATTTTTCTAGCAATTAAATGATGCACGTATTTGTGTTTCTAGCTCGCCTCTGCACTTTTGTTCAAAGTTGTTTTCTTGGTTGGTTCTTAGATTTGTTCATGTTGTGTACTTGTTATATGAAGTGTCTTGTAATTCGCAATATATTTGGGTTGGCTCAATGATTAATAGTTCTTTAAGAGAAGAAGTTCTTTCTTCAGTACCTTTTATGTTTCGTTGTTGTTCCCTCTGTTCATTGTAAAATATCTATCATTTAGAAAATGTTCTATTCCTTTAATTATTCTAAATGTTTCTATTGCATCTTCCCTAATTCATTACTTTTCAGGTATTGCTAATTGTAGTTTATGTAATCTTTCTTCATATGGGAGATTCACAATTTCAGGGACTATTTTTGATGCTCTCCTTTGTACATCCTCTATCTATGTGATGTCTTTTCTTAGATCTGGTCAAATATACGTTTCGCATAATATCTTAAATGTTTATGTATCTAAATAACCAAACCTAGCTCTTATCATTTCTGTTACTTGAGATGTTTTTTAAAAATCATTTCTAAGATGCATTTTGAGATCAGAGGATTCTTCCTGTAGTTATGTATTTTGAGATATTGTGATCTGTTGCATGTTCCGCCGTTTTCAATCTTATATTGTTCAGATAGAAACCCATTTTATTGTTTGTTTCTTCCACTGGGCATTTATCTATATTGAATAACACTTGCCATGTTGTAGACCAATTTACTTGCTTAGTTATGTCGTCCTCAAGTTTAATTAAATCTATTCTAATAAAAAGAAAACTCCAAATAAGTTTGAGTCATCAATATTTTTCAAAAAAGCAATAAACTGATAAATTATTCTAGGAATAAGACAATTTGAAACTTGTAAGAAACCGTCAACCAGGCCGATCACCAAAACTATCAACATAGGTTTTTGCAGTTTTAAGTTGGTTTGGATGGCCGGCTATGTATATCACGTGTACAGGCTGAACCAGTGGAGCAAGCTTTCGTCAATTTGCATTGTAAATTTATGCTAAATTGATACCTTAGTTTGTGTCAGGCTTTTTTTTGTTGAAAATTCAGGTATTTCTGGTGATCACTGCCAAACAAAGGGCGAGAGAAGTAAGTTCTTCATTAATCATCCATTTCCCAATTTTTTAATTGAGCACCCCCATACGGCATGCTGCTAAAATACACTGATCAAGTGACAATTTCTATTGAGTAACTAACCAGATCTGTATAAATTTTAAGATCAATTTTCGCTGTAATTGAGAAAAGAATTGATTTCAAGCACGAATAAAAGTTGTCCATCTTCTAAGCGCTTAAATGTGTTTCCCTATATCTGTGATAGATACATTGTGAAACTTTCGGTGTTTCCATCAGAAAAAAAACTTTAAAATATCTTAGAGTGAAGTGAGTGACGTCAATGCGGGTGCGGGTCGCCTCAAAGTCTCTTTTACATGTAGCGAACGGATCGAGTAAGTTTTAATGTGTTATGTGGAGTCCAAGCAAGGGCGACTGGAGCTGTAGCCGTAGCCAGCGTTAGGGTACTACTTATTAAAACAGTGACAATTTTCTACCGTGTTATTTTATCGTTTTAAACAGGCAGAGCCTTCCAAGTGTGCACTGATGTTTAGACGTGTGTATGACGTGATCAGCTATAAAGCAATAAAACCTTGGAATAAACAAAATATGGTGTTTGGTTGGGATCCTTGTTCCTTCGAAGCTGCACGACTGCATCTCACGCACATGAAGACATAATATTATGCATTTCAATGCCATTCACGAATTTTGAAAGTTCTCGATAAGAAAAACAAGAACAATAAGTTCAATGACCCATATTTGTCATTTCATATTTCGGAGGTATTGGTAGTAATAGCAGGAATAGGCGGTTGGATAGTTAATCCCCAAATCTGGCTATAAAAAGCAATTAGTAAGTTTAAATTGAAGTAAGTGTACAATTTTTATCAATAATGTGTTCTGGGCTCTTCATACATGGTTATTTTATCTGATATCATCATCATCATCATCAGTCTTTTAAGGTCTACCGTTGGACATAGGCCTTCTCCAGGATCTGCCACATTTCTCTATCATGGGCGTCACAGAGCCAGTGCTTTCTGAATTTGTCGAATTCATCTCTCCATTTTGTATTTTGTTGGTCTCGGTTTCGCATGTGATCTCAGAGGATCCATGTTGTGAGTCATGATGTCCATCGTTGTCTGCCATTCTTACAACATGACCTGCCCATTGCCATTTAGGTTTTTTTGTAGGTTCTATGATGTTTCGGGCACCCATCCACTTCCTAATATACTGTGCTGTCTTGTGATCTCTCCATGTGGGGTTTAGCATTTCTTTATTGGCTCATTGGCTGATGCATCGGTCTTTGACACTCACCAATACACCATCTCCGGCCCATCCGACAGGCAAACGTCAGTACCAGCGTCCCGGTCTCTCCCGTGGAACAGATACTATACTTTAATCCATGCCGAAAAGGCCAGAAAAAATGTAAGGTTTTGCATCTCTTTATTTACTCTCCCACGAGAGCAAAACGTAACACAAGGTCAAGGCTTTACGTGGGGGAAAAGGAGCAACCCATCAAAAATAGCTCCAGCCGATCCCAACCTGTTCCTTTAAGTATCCCCTGTAGCTGGGCTGAGTAAAAGTATGAGAGCCCAAGGAAGAAATTAAAGGCTCCCATTGTGCGTAGCAATGTGCAGCCTAAGTATAACCCCATTGGCTAACGCATTGCACCGGTGCATTCAGTCTTTGATGCAAACACAACACAATCTCAGGCCCATTCGGCAGGCAAGTGTCAGTACCAGCGCCTCGTTCTCTACTGGGGAACAAATACTACACTTTGATCCTTGCCGAAAAGGCCAGGAAAACAGGGGGTCAGCATGATTTTCTAATGCTCCCCAGTCTGCAGGTCTGTCTCTTTGTTAGGTTCCATGTTTCAGCTCTATAAGTGACTATCGGAGGGACACATAGGTTATAAACTTTTTAGGATTGATGGGATCTTCTTGTTTTTGAAGGTTGAGTTTGCTCTGCCGAAATCTTGCCAACTCAGGGTGATTCTTAGCTTGATTTCTTCTTCTTTTGTGGGTTTCATAGACATTCGTTGTCCTAGGTAGATGTAGTAATCTACTTTCCCCAGTTTTGCATATTCAATTTTGACAGTTATGTTCTTATCCTCGATGTGATTGTGGCACATTACTTTTGTTTTACAGAAATTCATGTGCAGGCCAACTTTTTTACTTTTTTTGTTTAGTTCATCTATCATTTGTGGGAGGTCGTCTAGGTTCTCTGCGAAAAGAACGATGTCGTCTGGAAATCTGAGGTTGCTTAGATATTCGCTGTCTATTTTGATTCCTCTATTCTCCCAGTCTAGGTTTCGGAAGATCATCTTGGAGTAGGCTGTGAAGAGTTTGGTTGAGCTGATATCACCTTGTGTTTCTCCTTTTGGAACTGGAAGGGTTCAGAGTCTTTTAGTGGACTTTAAATGAATACATATATATATATATATATATATATATATATATATATATATATATATATATATATATATATATGTGTGTGTGTGTGTGTGTGTGTGTGTATATATATATATATATATATATATATATATATATGTCATTTATAGTTATAAAATTAGTTGGAAACCTGCGCTTGACCAAAGCATCAACTGTCCCTGCCCGGGCATCACTTGAAACATTTCTCTGTCTTGGCTAGTTTTATATGAAATAAACTTGAAGGTGAAAAGTGTTCGAAGATGCGTTACTCACTTGACAATACGCTATTTTATTATGCAATAAATATTGAGACTAATGATAGCACTTCAGCCCTCAGTCACAAGAAAAAAATAATACTGAAATTCAAGTGTTAAAACACACTATACGTTTGTTTAATTTGGTGAATATTTCTTATAAATTATGACCCAAAATTGATGCTTGTTAATATATAAAGTCCGTAGAAATGAAATAAATGAACAATTACTGGTAAAGTTTTTGTGGTTCACCCTATATGGGGGGTAGAGGGCTATTTTTCAAATAGCCCCAATCTCTTCCTTCAGCTACACATCTAAGTGCAACCGACCAAAGACCGACCAATTACCTTCTGCTAGTGAGAAGGATTTCCGTAACCAGATAGGCTATTTGAATAAAAATTTGCGGAAAATTACCAATATTTGATTGAAAAAAAAACAAAAAGAAGATCGTTGAAGTGAAATTACGAATGAGGAAATTTCAATGGATCCGTCAAAAAAACAGAAAGAAAAGCAAAACAATGCTTAATGTATTCAATGGTATGTGAGATCGAATTACGAGGTTGAAACATTTGAGGAGGGGAAGCTTTGAAAACGATTCCTGCAAAAAACACACTCCTAGATAATGTTTCTTTTCAAATGGTTTTCATTCTTTAATCGTCCAGATATTGAGATATTCATTATCAAAGTTACTGGGCTTTTACATTTCCAGTCTTGCAGGATTTGTTCGTTATTGAATTTATATTTGCGGTTATCAAATCGAAATGAATGATCGGTTTGAGTTATGAATAGCTGAATAAGGGAACACTGATTAAATAGGTCTGGTTAGTCACTCAATAGAAACTGTCATGCGACCAATATCTTTTGGAACCATGCTGTGTTGGGAGTGATCAATTAAAAAATGTAAGAAAGAGGTGATTGATAAATACTTCTCTCATCTTCTTTTGGCAGTGATTACGAAAAAAAAATCTGAATTTCAAAAAAAACAAAACAACACAAGCGTGAGTACAGCCAATTCAACATAAACTTACATAGCAAATCCTCCTCCACGCACACCGAAAACCTTTTAAAGGGTCAATCAAAAAGGAAAGAGTTCTAGAGATAATGATTGGTAAATGTTTGAATTTTCTACCCTTTAGCTCCATTGGTGCGACCTATACGCGTGATATATACATAATCAGCCAGCCAGCCAGCCATACAGACAGACAGCCAGACGGTATCAAAGAAAAATTTCACAATCTGAGTTTTTCTGGCTTTTCTTTGGATAATTCTGGTGTTCCAGAGGTATCGCAGATTTTGTGCATAGTGAATTAAGTTCCAAAGAGAAAAGGTCGTTCCTCTAGTTGAACAAAAAAACATGTTTATTTTGGCAGACATTCATTTCTGATTCTACGTCATAGATAGGACCTCAGGTCTTGTAGTCGGCAATCCTTGATATACACTGACAAATATTATGTAAAATCCAGCAGATCTACGAATAAAATATCGTCAGCCAGGAATTTTTCTCAGTCATCTTTCAAGTATTTTCGGTAAAATGAACTACATTGAAGAAATCCTTTTCTCCTAAAACATAACATTTAAAAAATTTCTTTGTGATGGATTCTATTTACAATGTATATATACTGTACAACAATACTGTACAACATGACCCTCTCTTTCCGTTTATCGTTCGAAACTACAGCTCTGAAGTTTGGATTATTTTTACTTTATTTTATTTTGGGTAAGGAGTTCTTTGTTTTTATAACGCCATAATTTTTTCTCTGAAAAATCCAATAGAAATATCAAGCCAATTAGTAAAAAAAGTCTCAACAGATTTTATAAAACTGTTTGTGATGCTGATAAACACCATGTTTTAGTGCTTCCAACATTCACAATTCTAGCAACACACATTTTAACAGGTATTTACTGGTCTTGGCAAAAAAAGTCCGTCCTTACAAACCTTTTGATGGGGAAAACACCCGAAAGGCCTCACATAGAGTGATCCCCCACCAAAAAACAAACTTTTTTTTGGTTGAGCCACTTCTCTTTAAACATTTGATAGTATCCAAACTGTCCCAGAAGGAAAGTAGAATGGGCTATATATGTGATGTGTTCAAAGTTCAATTGTTGTTTCCGCTATTTTCAGGGGTTTAAGAAACGGCCTACTTCGATTTCAAGTACATGTATTTTCAGATCATATCTTTAATGATTTTCTGGAGAATTTAGATTAAAAAAAAGATTTTTGCCTCTATTTTGTATAAAAAAAATAAAATGAGTTTGCAACTGTGGTCTTGTCAGTACCATAGAACAGACAATAAACATTTAGTATTTGTTAGTAATTTTAAATGAGATAAATGAGCTTGTCTCTTCTCAAAAGGGAACTCAATTCTAGGCACAGCATCAGAGAGACACATTTACGAATTATTCTCGATTGATAGTCTTCCATGAAGTTTTTCTTAGGTATACTAGAAAAGACAATATTGACTCCGTTGTAAAATAATATATATGACACCACAAGGCCAACTAGTGATTCATTATAGTTATTTTCAAAAGAACAGTAAATGAAAACACAGAATTTAGAGATTCGAATGTAACAAAGACAAACGCTTTGCAACATTTCTAATGATTTTTCCCATTTCTCAAAGGAGCAATTAAGAAAAAAAGAAAGAAAAACAGAAAAGGCAAAGTGAATCAGTTTTCACCATTAAGAGTTTGTCAGTCGCTTGCATCGACAGCACAGAATGAAGGATCGAAATTTAATTGTTCAAGATCGAATTTCTTGGCGCAAAAATGTTTGCAACGTTTTTTTGTCATCTTTGGACCTTCTTGATTTTGTTATTGTTATTGATGTTTTGATCCGCAAAAGATCAAGGTGACCTTAGAGAGACATAAACGCCAGTTAAAAAGTGCTTTCTTCTTTTTTCTCTTGCAGCGATTGCTGTCAATGGCTGACATACCAAAATAGGACTATGTGTTGCCAATTGAGATGTTTTTCATTTGAATCTAAATGTTTTTGGTTTTGTGTAGATAATTCTTAATAAAATAAATAATATTTTTATTTAATTTATTGCAATAAAAAAAGTAAAATTCAAGTTTGATAAATTAAGTAATGTTTTAATAGAATAAATGTTGAAGATTGAAGTTGCATTTAATTTATTAATAATATATAATATATTTCCTAGATTTTAGACATATATTTTGAAATATTGAAACGAACAAAATGTTCCCAGAAGAAAATATAAATAGACATTCATCGATAGTTTTAATATAAGCAATATGAAACCTTTGACTCTCAGTATTACGGCATATACATGATTTAAGAGTGCTGTTATAGTGAATTCGCTTTAATAACAGTAGATTTCATATGAAATGTATAATTAAAAGAAACAAAAAGTACATAAATTATGACTTTTTATTAGCCTTGTGCAATATAATGCTATTTAGGCAGCATTATTTTAAGTCATTACGAATTCTAATCTTTAAAATTCGGATGAAATAAGAATTCAGGAAAAAAAAAAGATCATGATGATGTTTAGAATTGAAAGCGGGAACACCATGTCACAAGGTTTCTTGAAATTAGGATAGTGCCAACAATTATCAATTGAACCGGATCAGAAAATGCAAAATGTATCTTATTTGACATGGTATATGAAAGGGATAAAGGGCAGACTGACAGGGGACAATTGTTGCAGATGTATCTTGCAAGACAATCTTGGTGAATCTACTCCTCATTATTGTAGACTTGTGCTAGACAAAGCTAAGTAAAATGATTATTTGCAAGAAACGACAAATGGACAGTGAATGAACAAAATGAGTTGAATGACGATAAAATTGTTATTTGAGCCTTCGCCTTTCCGGTCGGTTGCTTAGCTCAATGGCTTAAAGCTACGCTACGTTGAAGCAGCTACCTTATCGGTCGCAGGATCAATTTATGCAGCAGCCCAATCTCTCTTTAATTGTTTATTCTATTTACGCTGTCTAGGCCTAGTGATCCATTCTCCGTGTAACAGTGGGAAGTCATTTCAAATAATATAAAACATTCACACACACACACACACACATATATATATATATATATATATATATATATAGTTCCGTAAGTATGCAACTGTATGGCGAAAAAGCATTTATTAAAAATTAAAATCATTTTTCACTATATTAATTCGTCTACTTGATTCACTTGGACTTCCTTTAGGACAGATATATAATGCATTTGCATTTGTGCACACACACATACATACACAAAATATACAGTGAAAAGTTTAAATCAAAATACAGCTCATAATTGTGGTAAAGTGGTGACGTCATCAGTGAACATCTGGTTCCAGGTTGAATTGAAATAACAAAGGAAAAAAATCACGCCTTCTTTTTTTTACTTCGCCGATTTTTCACTCATTCCGACTAAAAGATTGCATAGTTAGTAAAAATATAGGACAGCCTGTTTATAGTTTAAAGATGCTGATAACTTTTTTATCATTTTATCCATTTCTTATTCGTTTTTTTTCAGACAATATTTACACCTTAAACACTGAAACCGGTGTAACTTGATATCCAAGTTGATTTTAACATTTAGAGCCCAGAACTCAGAGATTTTGAATTTTTACCATTAAGCTAAAAAAAAAAGATGAGCTGATTTCAATAAATTTCATTTTTGATTTAATTTTATTATAAAATGAGTAATTTATGAGAAAAACATATGAAAATATTTTTGAAGCCGATCAGGTTTTTGGTTCAAGTAGTTTGTTATCACCTTTTTTTTTGAAAGAGAAAATGTATTTATTGAAAGCATAATTATCCATTCTCTTTCGAGAAAAGATATTTTCCTTTTAAAAAAAGATTATTTCCTCCTTTAAAATCCTTAAAAATATTTCCGTACATTTTTCTTTCAAAATACCTTTTTCATAGCAAAATTTATTCAAAAACGAATATTAATTTTTTTTTCACAGAAACCTACTCAGTTTTCAAATTCTATGGTAAAAAGTCCGAGTTCTGGACTCTGAATAAGCTAACTTGACTATCAGGTTACACCAGTTTCAGTTTTTAAAAGTGTAAACATTGTCTGCTCGATTCTCCAGAAGGAAAAAAAAATGAACAAAAAAAAAAAAAATCAATGAAATGACAAAAAGTTATCAAAATTTCTAATGCAGTATAAACTGACTATCCTAAACTTTCAAAGTATGCAAAATTTCAGTCGGAGTAATGAAAAAATCGGCGAAAAAAGGAAAAGGCGTGATTTTACTTTTGTTATTTCAATACAATCTGGGACCGGATGTAAGTTATGACGTCAGACTTTGCCACTCTAATACGTGCCAAGCTACGGTATATATATATATATATATATATATATATATATATATATATATATATGTGTGTGTGTGTGTGTGTGTGTGTGACGTGTGTGTGTACGTGTGTGTGTGTGTATGTGCCAGACAACATACCTAACCGACTTCCCATTGAGTTGATGTTTGTGTTACATCAGTTATCGTACGATCACCAAAGTTAAGCAATGTGTAGCCTGGTCTGTACCTAGACTGCTAGGGAATACCAGGCTCTGTAAGCAGCTGTGGACCATGTAAGTTGCCTGTGATGTCGGCACCGTTAATCCTTTTATGGAGGAGACCGATCTCAGCACTCAAAAACGCAAATCAAAGGTCCCTTCCTTGGACACTCCGACTAGCATGGCTGCGAGTGACAAGAAATGAATGTATGAATTTCAGCGCGTACACCGATTTTCCCGTGAGGGATGTGAGTTCGAATCTCGCCTAAGAATTATAATTTATTCCCGACCCATGGTGTCCACTCACAACTGGAGAAAAACTGGCCTAAATAAAAGTTGCGATAAAAAAAAAACAACAACTAATAAGTAAGTATGAAATTAAAAAGTACTCATAAATATTAAAAATAATAATGTATATAACTTCACCTGATAAAAACCAACAAATGTATAATAAGCCTGACTGCTGCAGGGTCATAGCTCAATCCTACTTTTATTCCGACTGAAGATGATTTACATTTGTATTGTATATGTAATAGACGAAAACTATTAGAAATACTTTCTAGGATGATATCAGCCCTTGCGTATTTGTAATGTATTTTCCTAAATATGTGAGATTTGTCAGTTTGGCTCAGCCAGTAAGAGAGCTACCTACAGATCAGTAGGTCATAATTTCAAATCACGATAGGAAAATGTTAATTTCATAAAACGATTTGGTTTAACGTGACGAGATTGACAAATAGTGCGGAGCTCACTTCCCTGAATTAGGTGAGGATTGTTGTTGCTGTAATTGATATTGTTATGGGGGAAAACAAAGTCAACTCTAGCATCTGAATTAGCCTGGAGCTGAACAAAAATATCTGAAAAACTGAGTCCGCCACTCATTTATCCATTGAGAAGAAAACAAAAAACAAAAAACGACGGTGTTTATGAAATCGACATCTGAAAATTGCGATGCCGGAAGATATCAGGCAGCCGATTAATAAAAGGTCACTTCTACAATGTCAAAATAAGAAAAATATTTACAAAAATAGGGGAAGCGATGTGACTTTCCTAAGAGAACCAAGAGCCCTTTGCCAAACCCTTCGTTCGGCCTCTCCTCTTCGCCGGAAAAGGGCTACTGGTTGGAGATGTCAGCAAAAGATGAACGTATCCGTGACCCCCTCAGTCGTTTACCCACCCATCTTAATAAGCGCAGAAGTCGTGGGAAAGAGAAAAGCCAAGAACAACTGATCGTCCAACCTTCTATAAATATTTACTGCAACAATTATTAGTACAGTAGTGGTGGTAGTGGTGACGGCCATTGCCTCAATAGTAGTAGCAGTAATAGTTTTAGTAATAGTAGTTGTATTGGTAACAATTCTTAGTGTTTTTTACACACATAAGGACTCCAAAAGTCAGAAAAGGTCAGGTCTCTATTTGTATCTGTCACAATGATATTGTTTGGCCTCTAATATGGTTTATTTGTTATTTTTGAGGGAGAAAGGAGTGCATACAGACACGGAGAGGAGGTGGGTGTTGGCAACCAGGACCAAAGGGAAGAGGAATTAGCGTTCCCATGATTTCCGTTGCGGTCCATGAGTTTTGGGGTTACAGTTATCAATATTTGATATTTTAGAAACAATGAATTTAATTTGCGCAGCTGAGTATTTCGGTAAATTCGTCTAGGTAAAATTTGTAGCAATATTAGATTTTTGTCAATATATTCAAGGAATAAATAAATGAATATATTATAAACACGTATAAATGAATATATTACACACACACGTACACACATGCATATTCACACTGACACATTCACATGCACACATACAGAGTTATGAATTTACGAAACGTCAAATTAAATAAAGATATCTTATTTGTACACGACATGGCTCTCCGAATCCTGTCGGATGAATCATAATTCACATCGATATACTGGTTATATATATATATATATATATATATATATATATATATATATATATATATATATATATATATATATATATATATATATATATATATATATATGTTACTCTTACCATTGGGCTAAACAGACGCCGGTAATGCAAAGGCCCAAAAAACTGTCTCAACTCAAAATTCCATGTCTTGCTTATTAAAGGTCTATATCTGCTCATTTTGTTTCTTTCAACGCGACAATTATGTTATCAAGAAATGGACATATGATCCGACAGAATGATTATGAATTGCGTTATATTACATAAAATCTCTTATTTGAAATGATCTCCCGTTATTTCATGGTGAGTGTACCATTTGGCCTTGACAACGTAAATACATAATTCAAGTAATCATTTTGAATTCCAAAATGAACGACGGTGAATACACATTTCTTCCAATTATGACCAAGTCATTGTGCATGGATCCGTCCGAGAATTTAAACATTTCTCCCCCAAAACTCTATTGAAATCCATGGAGAGCTTTTGGAGATTAAGACAGAAAAAGCCGATTACAGAAATTCCGGAAGAAAAGAACGGAAAAATACTTCTTGATCAAAATTCATATTCGCTGTCTGAAAGCATACTTGTCTGAATTTTCTCAATGAACTTCAATAAAATTAGGTGTGCGTTGGGGTTCTGCATCCTTTATAAAAAGTCTTGCCTTTTCCCTTTCCATCTTTTTTAGCGGGTGAGTATAGAATTATGCTTTAATGTTTTCCAATTTTAAGCATAGTTCGCCTGGACTAATCGATGAATTTGCTCATTTTGAATCACCCGAAGTAAGAAAAACAATTACATATGAATATCACTTTCCTGGTCACATAATCAATGTTTGAAAGGATTAATACTCATTTTCTTCACTCTTTAAATATAAAAAATCTGAAAATAAGATTCAGAACACTGGAACAAAAATTGCGTTGCACAGAGTAATTCATCGAACACTGATATGACAACGACTTCAAAGAAACATTCTCTTGAAGATGTTTTACCTTGTTTGAAATTGGAGGCTTCCTTCTCTGAGAAAATCAAGTCACGATAAGGAACATCACTGACCAAGCACTTGGAACTAAATGATACGTATTGCAGTTGACTCATCTTCACATTATCTCCTATCAAAAGGTAACAAGTGTTCATAAGCTTTACGAGAAGACCGACTTGGGAATAAGAAGGAATACCAATTTGAACCGGGAACTCACCCAAGCAGCACTTGAATGAAACTTCAAGCCTTCTGGTTGAGAGTGCTTTGCTCAAAGATTAAGCAGGGTCGGCTTGCAGTACCGACCACACGGGTAGTCACCAAGAGGATCAAGTGCTGGGGTGCTGACACATGTCTGAGACAGTAGGACTTTCCAAACACGAATGGAAAAATGAATAAATGGAATGGAGTAAAAAAAGCCTGAGAAACAAAATCCCCTGAAGTAAAACCAGAATTTAAAATAAATAGGATAATACCATACTTTGAAGGGCATTGCAGTTTAGCTAACCCGGGGCGCCAGGAACTTTAGGGTCAGCCTTGGGATTGAGCATTTAGAATGGAATTTCGACTTCTCAGACGCTTGTCTTTATTAGCGAGAGAAAAGTCAACAAGCAGTAAGGAAGGAAGCTCAGAAATGGCGGCAGTGATGTGTATTGGTACTTATGTCATATCATCACACGTACACACATACACACACACACACTCACAGACACGCACACACACATGCACACGCACACACACACTCACACACGCACACTGTTGACTACAAAACACAACACAACACAACACCGGCAATGATGGACAAGAAAATTGTGCTTAATTCTATTTGTTTTCGTACGGATCGGGTTTTCCATTACAGCTCGCCACACGGGCCCATTGCAGGCGTGGGATCGTGAGATTGTCACACAAGTCTCTTCAGCCCTTCCTTGGGACCCTCCCAACTAGAGCAACGGCGTGGGGGGACTTTAGTCAAGATAAGGAAGGGATAGCATTGCAAACAAAAACATGCATCTCTGCGAAGAACGGGGACACTAATTGAAGATATTTCTGGCCAAAAACGCGCAAAATGGCCAAAATGGTTTATAAGAGCAATTATCATCATTATCTATCTTTGATAGTTGAACTATTTTCAAATCATTAATAAATGAATTTAATAGTATTATCTATCTTCAATCTTTTTTCATCACAACTTTTCGGTGACAACTTGAGTATTAAATTGTATTTATAAAAAAAGCAACTGAAAAACCAAGATGAAGGTGACTAGTATTATAGATATGATAAAAAAGATTGTTTATAGCAATATTGACGCACAAATATAAAAAAGAACAATTTATTAAAAATACGACTGCAACAAAATGAAAATGGCCCAAAATATAGACAAGTAAAAAGATCAATGGCCAAATGCTTTTCAAAAAGGTAAGCTTTGTCAAATTTCGTCCTAAAATGGCCAAAAGTGCAACCCTGGCGTAGAAAAAGGGAGAAGTTTATTCACGCATGCGTAGAGGAGAATTTAAAATGGAAGACTTGAGAGGAGGGAGTAAAGAAGGTCTGGAGGCATTACCGGGTGTTAATGTCATTCTGTGGTGACAAGATAATAGTAGAGCCAGGAAACGAATGGAACTGTTCACACGAAGCATCTCTAAAGAGAGGCCAGTGTGACATGATGATCGGGTAAAGGGAGTTCTCATCAATCATGCCTAGAATTTCTCAGCTCTTCTAGAGACCTTCGCTTCGCATAAGAACCGGAAGGGATAGTTGTAGAAAGGGCAAGTGAGAGAGAGAGAGAGAGAGAGAGAGAGAGAGAGAGAGAGAGAGAGAGAGAGAGAGAGAGAGAGAGAGAGAGAGAGAGAAGCGCAATCAAGACACTCAGAATGGAAATAAATATGAGAGAGAGAAACTTTTTCAACGAAAATCGAATAGTTCCGATTCGATAGAAAGTAAGAATGCTATGAGGGAAGGGGGTAGTGGAATTTCAGAGAGAGAGAGAGAGAAATAGATAGATAGATAGATAGATAGATAGAGAGAGAGAGAGAGAGGGGGGGGAGACGGAGTACAGAAGTCAGTCATTGACTGGGTTATAAAAGTCTGCAAATTACGGTCTTATTTCGCATATTTTGCAATTAGCAGTATAATGGGCTTTAAGTATGAAGTAGAAGCATAGCCGAAAGAAGGAGGGGCGATTCGAAAACGCCTCTGACCCCCAACTGAAGTGGCCCCCAAAAGTTTTATAAATTATTTCTACTGACATCATACAATAACAAGGAAATATTTATACATACATAGATTGTATAAACAACGGGGTTGTTTTTCGCAAATGAAGTGATAGTGTTTGTCAATTTATTGCAAATTTCCTTTTTTCATCCAATCTCTAATTCAATGTTAGAGGCACCCATAAGGGAGCCAGATTAGTGTAGATTTCCCCTCTGAATGAGTCATCGGTACTGATCTTGTTAACTAAAGGCCAAGGCACGGGAGAGAAATCCTCTGTTCAATCAGACCTGCCAGAGCAGGAAGAAACAGAGTCTTTTTACATGTATGACCCCCCCCCAAAAAAGAAAACAAAAAACACAAAAACAACAACAAAAATCCAAACAAAAACAAATACCCCCATCCTCCAACAGAAAAAACAAATTCGAAAACAAACTTTTGCTTAGGTTTTCAGTTTGTGAAATCATATTTCGCCTCGCTCTCAATCAGAAAGTCCTTTGCGATTATTCATATGATTTTTATTACACAGCTGCAGCATTTATAATCTAATTGTTATGCACTTTTATATATAACAACAGTTGAAGAAATGCGTGTGTATGTGTGTATGTACTGCGATTACTCGACAACTAACCATTGTATAAAATTGACATTTGCCAGATATGTTAGCAATGCATTGTCGAGTCTGAAGTTTTTTTTTAATCAATGGTTCTCGAGGGATCAAATAAAAACATTTAGAATATCAAAGATTGTTGATATTTGTTTAAATCTAGATATAAAATATCTAAACTGGCATTACTGAAAAGAAGTAACCGAAATGATTCGTAGCCATAGTTTCGCACGACGGACAGAAAATTATTTTGCACGACAATCATGGCAGGCGGCTCCACACACACCACGAAGTCCGGCCCTTTTCAAACATACACCTTTAGAACAGACACCGCCCTAGATACAGGCTTTTACTTGTTAAACAGTAGACAATCCTTTTGAGGAGTCATTTACAATGCATTGATAGTCACGACTTACATAAGATACACCAGTCCCCGTACGATCACGGAAGTTGAGCAATCTGGAGTCTACTCAATACCTGAATCGGTGATCAAATGGATATACCAGGTACTGTAAGCAACTGGGGATCATGTGGGGAGCCTCCATAGGCGATTCTGTTAATCCTCTTTGGAGGAGTCCCATCTCTACATTACGCTAAATACCACAAAGCGGAAGCACCACTGCCTGTTGCTTGACCCTCTGGGTGTCCTAACTGCATGTGACAAAAATGAATGAATGAGTGTGTGCATCATTGATGTCTATGAACATTACAAAAAATGTTGATCATCTCGAATCTTCCTCTAAACAAAAGAATATTTCAACGCTAGCTCGACTCATTTCTTCAACAAATACAATTTCGTCACATATTTGTATATTATAATTGTGCTTTTCTCCGATCATCAAAAAGGAATGACATTAAGAAAAGAATTTACTTGAATGTACATGCCATGGGTTACAACAATGCGATGTCCTGGGAAAATATTAGTGAGACAAGCCTTGGCTGCTACAGGGTCAAACTTCACTTTTACATCTATTCTGACTGAAGATGATTAACACAACTTTTGTATTGTATAAATGATGGATAAGAAAAAAACTATAAAAAATATATTTCATTTCGTATGAAAAAAGTCCCTGCGTATTTGTAACATAAATTTTTCGTAGATATGGAAGACTTGTCAGTTTGTCTGTGAAAAAGCCGCCTACGGATCACGAAGGGAAAGGGTAATTCTATATATAGGTTTGGTTTAACGTGATAGGTCAGACAATCAGTGGAGAGTTTACTCCTCTAAATGAGGTGAAGATTGTTATTGTTGCTGTTGTTATTATGGTAGAAAAACAAAATCAAATCCAGCCTCTTACTTGGGCTGGAGTTTGACAAAATTAGATTCAGCTGCATTGGTCGGTTCTCATTTCCAGGTAAAAAATCTATTTCCCAAATTCACAAAATTTTCATCGGTGATTATTTAAAAACTATTCCTTTCTCTCTTACTTGACAAACCAGTTGATGGCGAGTTTTCATCTGCTGCAGCTGGCCTAGTTGATGTTGCCCAATACCAGTTCTTACAACAAGCCTTCCTGCATGTCCGAAGCAAGTGACAACCTTGCTGTACCACACATCCTTGGATACTCGTCCATCCTGCATGAGGCTGCTATAGCTGAGTTATCGCATGCGCCTTGGAGGTTACTTGAACAGTTTAATCACTCTCAAAAGCAGAAGAATCGAAGTAGGTAATTGTTGGATATCATTCTCCTTACGACCATTGGGGCATTGTCTCCTACTTCTCAGTTGGTATACGCGGTTACAGATGAAAAGACACGAGAGTACGCCGGCTATTTTAGTACGTACGTAGACAGTAAAGAGGTGTTGAGAATTGTGACCCTCTAGTTAAACAGTCGTACCTTGAGTTACCAACTAAAATTCACTGCTTTGTGCAACCAGATACAAGAATACCCCCCCCCAAGTTAGAACCCCCTATACTGCAGCGGTGGTATACAACAATGGCGACGAGGATGATATCCAAACTCACGCAGGGAAACCTCAATGGATCCACAGAACTATTTAATCTGCAAAGATACAGGAGTTTCGGCCAAAAGTCAGCAACACAAACTAGGAATGTTGGGCCCATTCAACATTCAACGCACAATGATAGATCTACAACTGAACCATGAAATTTTTATGTGTCTTATTCAATATTTGCAACAAAATTTTTGTCCAGCATATTTTGCCTTTTTCCCCGACAGCCAAATACACAAATATGCCTAAGTACATCGCATGATAATAATTTATTTTGCACAACAAATATCTATTTTCAACATAATCCCCTTCTTTGTCAATGCTCTTAATTCAGTCAGGAATATCAATCACATAGACAGAACATTTTACAGTGAAAATGTCAGATGAGAATTTAGCCACGTAACAGGTTATAGACTTTGATCAATCATCGTGTTAAGCGTCTGACCACAATCAACAACGCTATAGTATGCATACATAGCCGGAATACTTCGAAGCCGTTGTTTCGTACGTCATACGGACAATTATTTAACATTACAATTATGTCAGTCCGCTTCATACATCATAAAGTACGTACCCTTCCAAACACGCAGCTTTGGAATGAGCATTGCCCTAATATTTATAATGCATACGCATCAAAGATTTTGCACGTGACACATACAGAGCCAGCCAGCCAGCCAGCCAGATTCACTTGAATACTGAAGAAAACTATGTTGACAATATTGAAAATTTTGGTTGACAGTTCCTAACATTGATTTCAAAAAAACAATTTTTCATTGATACTAACTTGATAGTTTTATAATGACCAATAAACCCTTACGTTCAATTTTCTCGTTCCACAGATTTTCTTTCCATTAATTAGTTTCATCATTCTCTGATCTTAATCATCATTCTCATTATCCAAACATTACATCTTGAAGATTAATAATAAACATTATCAACAGCAATAAATCAATATCATTACTTCTACTTTATATACTATGAACTGAATTTGTTTAAAAGTCATCATCACCATCATCATCAGCATTATCGATATAATTATAATATACAACGATCCTCATTATCTTGATTATTTAACTCCATCGTTACAATCGTCACAACAATCATAACTGGTCGATTTCCGTTGCATTGCTAATGGTATGCCTGAAGCTGTGTTTTGTTTCAGTATGTTCACACAAAAATTTTAAAGATTAACGCAAGGCATTGTTAAGCGAAATTCTCATATTCATTTTGGGCAAAAAAAAGTTCACTATATCCGCTTCATCTCTTTCAGAAGTAGCAACTGTTATTGGAAGCTGACAACTAAATTGTCAACATGAGTTTCCTCAGTTTTCAAGTTGGTCTGGCTGTCTGATGATGTATGTATCACATGATTTTTCCTGGTAATCGCAGACCTGAAAGGGGCCTTGCATCGTAATAAGAGATCAAAACTGTTTTGTTAGAGGTACCTTAACTACTTAGAGGTCACATACAGGTAAACAGAATCAGACCTTTAGTGTCATATATATATATATATATATATATATATATATATATATATATATATATATATATATATATATATATATATATAATTAGTGTGTCATCTACAGAGAGCTGTATGTATTACAACTCTTCAGTGTGGCTATAGACAATTACATTATCCCAACCCAGGATTGAAACCTTCGCTCCAAACCTGGAAGCCGATATCCTACCTCTGCGCCACGGATGTAGACGGTCAGTAAGGTTGAATATAAGCAATATATTTATTTAGCATATATTCCCCATTCACCAGTGCTCTATTCCTATGGGATTATATATATATATATATATACATATACACACATATACACACACATATATATATATATATATATATATATATATATATATATATATATATATATATATATATAGAGAGAGAGAGAGAGAGAGAGAGAGAGAGAGAGAGAGAGATACAAGCATGTAAATCAGATCAATATTGTTGGGAAGTAGTGCAAATAAAGACACCACATTATTATTGTATTTTGAATTTTCAAGGAATATCACCTAAAAAACATGCCACGGAGTCCCATTAGTACCCACAGAAAAAATTGTATCCATACCTCCAGCCGTCCTTGAGTTATGTAGACAGGCAGACAGATATTTGGTGGATTGAATACAAAATAATGCTAAATCTTTTGATAAGTTTTAATGCGACCGGACTCAAAATAAGAAACTAATGTAGCATAATACTTACATTGTTAATAGAACCTACAATTGGAAACTTCACAAGCGTTGGAATTTTCAAAAAACTTCGCTGCTCTTGAGTAATGCGATGACAGACTGACAGACATTTAGTGACTTCTGAAGATTTTTTTTTATTAAAAACTGTTAAACAAAACTGTCACCAAACTGTCAGCGTAGATCTCTTTTGTTTTTAAATTGGTTTGTCAGTCCTTCTGGTATTGTATGTATGGGTGTACAGACCAGACCGATCGAGCAAGAGCGTTGTAAATTTGATATTGACTCCTTATGTATACAAGAACAGTTTTAGTTTGTTTTTTCACAATTCATCCCCCTGAATACGTTTTCAGTAGGTGGTTCAAATTACAATCTAAACTTATGTTAAATTAATTCGTTAGTTTGTACCTAGCAGAATTCACGCATTTTTTCTTTAAATTCAGGCCTTTTTTAGAGATCACTGCCCGAGAAAAGGTGAAAGGAGTAACTTATTCATCGATGGCCCCCTTTTCCGATTTGTTTTATTTTGCCCCCCACACGGCCTGCTGCTGTAAAACGTTGGTCATGTAACGGTTTCAATTAGGAGACTAAAGACTAACCAGACCTGGTAACATCAATATCATCCTTATTGTTATTATTACTTATAATAACATCAATACCGATTATTCGCAGGATTATGAGTTGTACCATCATCTGGAAAACAGAAGAGTTTTACCAAGTTCAAATGTTTTACGGGTATTTCTTATGTTTCTTTATTGAATCATTCCTCATTGTTTTCTCTTTTATTTTCCATTGGAGCATCTTTCTGATGTTTTTCGGTTTTGTCCCTCTTTTCTTCTCCTTTGTTTCTCTTTTTTCATCTGCATTGGGCCTTTTTTAAAAAGTTCCTATGTAGAAAACGACGGACGATATAAGTGTGTTTCAAGTGGACTCTGAAAGGACAGCTTCCAGGCCTACATACACATGGATATATATATCAGGACAGAGAGAGAGAGAGAGAGAGAGAGAGAGAGAGAGAGAGGGGTACAAGGAATGTAGAATGCTATAAATAAAAGAAAAAGTAAAAATCAAAAACATCGAAGTGTTTCGTGAAAGTGAAAGACAAATATGGAAGATAGGTGAAGTGAATGACCGAACAAACAAACAAAGGAGACGAAAGAAAAGAACGACGCGATGTTGGAACAAAGAAAACAAAAAAAAAGCGCAGAAAAGAAAAAAAACACAGGAAGAAGACTGGTCAGGTTAGTCACTCAATAGAAACCGTCAAGTGACCAAGCCTATTGACGGCATATCATGTTGGGGATGATCAATTGAAAAGTTGAGAAAGGGCTGATGAAAGAATGAATTACTTTTATCGCCTTTTGTTGTTGGGTAATTATCACCAAAAAGTTCGAATTTTCTAAAAAACAGAAAAACAAACCAAACAAAACAAAACAAATTTTCAGCCCTCTAGCTCTATTTGTTTTCGACCTTTCTGCATGATACATACTTGTATAGCCAGCCAACCAACCAGCCAGCCAACCAACCAGACAAGCCATTAAGACCCGATCCAAAAAAACTATATTGTCAGTTTGGGTGACAGTTTCAGGTGACAGTTTCTAAAAAAAAAAAAGAAAGTAAGAGACCTCTGAAATAGATGTCGATACTTAGGGCACCGGCAGGGATGGGTGGTTATTTGAAGGTGTAGATATGAGGGCTATAAAACACTTGTCGTATTTTGTCAATAGTCTTGTACTGTTTGTTAATTGACAGAGAATTGAGAATAAATGACAACTTTTTCGAGTACTTCAGAAATTTCTACGAAAGTCCGTTGCTTTTGGTAAGGTGAAAAAACAAACAAACAAAACCGGCAGACATTTGTATCTCGTTGAAAAAAGACGCAAACAACTTTTTAAAAAATCTAGGTGAATTAAAATATTAGAAACCGTTCACAAAAAAACCGTCAGCGTGGGTTTTTTTTCAGTCTTGGGGTTGGTCTGACAGCCTAGCCTACTAAGTGTGTATCGCTCGCACAGGCTGCACCGATGGAGCTAGAGGACTGGAAATTTAAACTTTTTCTGAACAGACTTTTTAGTGATCACCAACCAACGTAAGGCGAAAGAAGAAACTTATTTTTTGATCACTTCTTTTTCCAATTCATCACCCCAACACAGCATGCCGCCAAAATAACTTGTCACGTGACAGTCTCTATTGAGTGACTAACAAGACCTTTTTGGATTGGGCTGGTTTTATTGTTTATTTTCTTTAGTACAGTGGAAGTCTCCTGGAACGGTTTCGTCTCCGAGGGAGTGAGGTTTACTGGTTCGTTATTCAGAGTTACTGGTTCACAAACATAAAAAAAAGAAAACGAATTATGCAGTTCGACTAGACGAAGCATGGATAAAAAAGCAATCCAGGCGCATTTGATGTCCCCTTGAGATCCTGCCTATGGCTCTGCAAAAGTCTCTGAACTCGCAGGATTATATATATATATAAAACACCATACTAAACTTTACAGACAAAGAAAACATCGGCCTACATAGAGATGACGGTTTAATCATTCTAAAAATTACAACAAGCAAAAACTAATAAAATCAGCGAAAACACAATAAAAATGTTTATCAAATTAGGTTTTAAAAAAGAAATTAACACCCAATTAAAAGTTGACCTAAACCGTCACATTAACTCTTATAAACCTTTAAAAAAATAAATGACCAAATTATTTACGTTCATTCAGGTTCTAACCGCCCATCAAACATCATCAAAAATGTCAAATCCCATTGCAAAAAGACTCAAATTCGATAATATAGAAGAGCACAAAATCGCCTTTGTAAATTAAATTCGGAATTAGAGTACTCACCTGAAAATAATATAAAAAGCAAACGGAATGGAAAAATATCTGGTTTAATCCATCATTCAATTTAAAAGTAGAAACAAACTTTAGTAAAACATTTTAAAACCTGTTATTCAAACACTTCCCAAGAGAAATATATTACGCAAAATCCTCAGTTAAAATACCCTTGAAATAAGTTACCAATGTGTAGACAACATAATCAAAATGATACAAAAGCAAAACAAAATAATCATGAATAAACAAATCAAAAATAATAAAATGAATCGCAATTGTTGAAACCCTAATGAATGTCCCACAAAACAAAATAATTACATCCAAAGCAATGTGATTTACAAAACAACCGTAAATTCCATCAAAGAATCGAACAACAGTAAATATTACACAGGCGCCTCAAACACAAGTTTCAAGATCAGATTCAACAACCACAAAAATACGCACAAAATCTATAAAAAAACAAAAATAGATAAATAAAACACCTGTAATAAAATAGGAATTTTAAAAACAACTCCAACGTGGTTAACGGCATCCAAAAATACCTACACTGCCCAGAAGAATACACATAATAAGATACATAATAGAAAATCAATTTAGAATAAAAAAAATGATAGGAAATTGTAGACACAAGAAAGAATTCCAATTTAAAAAAACTATAAGAAGCAATAAAAAAAAAACTTTTCAAGGTTACGATCAACAAAATAAAAATACTAATTAGACTACAAGAACAGCTAAAAAGAAACTATGAAAAAGATAAACTCTCATAAAAATTGATAAAAACGGAGACAAATTAAAACAATGACATTCGAAAATAACTCTACGCTAGAAATCTTACTTATTAGAAATAAAAGAAACAACCACGACACATAAGTAAATGCTTGGTAAACAACGTATGATCCCAACAAGAGAAAATTTGCACATTGTACCACAATATTAAAGTATGTGTGAAATATGAAAAAAAAAAAACCCCAATAATAAACATTGAAGAAAATTAGATAAATTACATGAGCAGATATTGACACAAAATATTGTATTATATAAATAATCAACAACAAAAATGGAGATGGGTTTGGCACTTAGCAAAAAGAGATGACAACTGATGAAACAAAAGTCTAACCGACTGGTGTCCATGGAACAGTGAACTTGAAAGGACAAAACCAGACACGTAATGAAGGGGTGAGATAAAAAGTTTGCCAGTAAGAGGTTAGCCCAATCACAGTCGTCATGGAAGAAGATGTAAAGTGCCTTTATATATATATATATATATATATATATATATATATATATATATATATATATTAAATCTGGTAAGATTGATACAAGGGAATGTCCAAGTTTTAATAATTTGTTCTGGAGTCTCGGTACTTAGTTATTTAAAAAAAAAATGGCAAATTGGGCTCAGTCTGACATTTGCCAAAAAAAAAAAAAGTTCAACATTTTTAGAACTTGGTTATTTTCTAGTTAGAAACCGTCAACTAAAACTGTCATCAACAGTATCAACATAGATTTCTTCAGTTTTCAAGTGATTTTGGATGTTCATCTGTACGTAGCACTTACAGACCGCACCAAAGGAGTGAGAAGACTCAAAATTTAAATATTTTTTCCTTGGCATCTCTTGACCCAGGTTGTCGACTGTCACCTTTCCAGTAGGGAGGTCAGGTGAATTTTAGTTGTGCCAGTGTTACTGAAAGTTATTGTAAATGATAGAGATCTTTGTTGATCCTGAAGTACTTCATTTGACCAAAATCATCAGATCAAAAGTTATGTAAGTTTGAAGTTGTAATTTTTGCAAAAATATAGAAATTGATGTAATGGAGTTTAGCCTCTCTACATGGTCCCAAAGAAAAACAGATTATGCATAATCCTTTTACTGTAAAATTAGCCAGCTTTGAGGGATGAAATTTGGGGGAAAAAAGTAGATCATGGTGAAGAATTCATATTGATATTTTCATAAGACCCACGTTCCAGAGGTAATCGTTCCTATGACTAACAGTCAAACAGGTTTAGTCCAGCAGGAGATACTTATCAATCTGTGTTAGGTCTTCTGTAACTAGATTTAGCTTTTTTTCTTTTTTTGCCACAAATTTCGAATCTTACTTCTGGCTTCTAATCTTATATAAATTAATACACTAACTTTACAAAAAAAATATTGGCTCTGGTCAAGCAGTAGTAATATCATCGAAGGTTTAGTTACTGTTGATGCTTATAGATGCTCAGGCCGTCGTAACTAAAGCGGTTAAAACAGCTAAATTTACATCACTGAAATGGAGCAGTATGATCCAAAGTCCGTGCTCACAAAACTCTCGGAGTTCATAATGCTTAATGCTCGTTGTCCTAAGTAGATGTAGTGATCTACTTTCTCCAGTTCTATGTCTTCAATTTTGATCGTTGTGTTCTTATTTCCAATGTGATTGTTGCATATGACCTTTGTTCTGTGTAGTCTGACCTTTCTGCTTTCTCCATTTTGTTCATCTAGGATCAGTTGGAGGTCGTGTAGGTTCCCAGCAAAAAAAATCAGAGGTTACTAAGATATTCGCCGTCTATTCTGATTTTCCCAGTCCAGGTTTCTGAAGATCATCACGAAGCAGGCGATCAATAGTCTTGGTGAGCCTTCAAAGCCATAAAGAAAGCTATAAAGAAAGCTTTAAAGAAAGCCTTCAGTACAGGACAGAAACAAATATCTAGCATATTCGAGGAAAACTGAGACGTAAACAAATATCATACTTTGGAATAAATAATATATTAATTGACGGAGAATTAATCAGAGAACAAGTTACGATCATTTAACACCGAAAAGGTTTCACCGGAAGAAAATCTCGATTGATTTCAATGACATCTGGTTATTTTTTGATTGTATTTGTCACATGACTGACCTCACTATTTCCAGGAGCATATATTTCAATAGGGAGTGAGTGATGCGCTGGTTACCAACTTGGGGATCGCAGTTCCCTGAGGTTCCATAAAGGTATTACTGGTGGTCCGTGTGCAGATCTTTCGAAAACCTAGTATCGGCGAGCTTGTTGAGCGAGCAGTGCTTTCAAAAGCTGTGGCGTAACTAACATTTGAAAGTCCAATATTTGGTGAGATTTGTTATTATTGTATAATGTTAGTAGATGAACTACTATTATTGAAGCTTTGGGGGGCCTCCACCCATTGGGGATCGGGGATGATCTAAAATCGCCCTTCTCTCAGTTACGCACATACATACATACATACATACATACATCTACTCTAATAGTGACCAGTGATTTTCTTGGCGCGTTGTTAATAAGACTGGACTCTTCCTCTAAGGGGTAAGAATTTTGCCGATAAAAATACCCACTACCGCCATTTGAGATGATAGATTTTTCAACTGAAACTAATTCATCAATTTTTCTCAAGAAAATCGTTTCATAAAAAGTCAAATATACCCGTGAATTTGTTCACGGGTATTAACTAGTAAGTACATAAAAAAGAAATGCTGAGAACAAAGTGAAAGAGTGGGGGTGTCAAGCAAAAGACCACCCGTTGTGTTGACACATTAAAACACCTAATATTTATTGCTCCAGTCTGGTGTACTGGTTTAGTTTACGACATACTGTCATCGTGTTATCAGTTGTGTTGTGACCTGGTCAACCCGCCGGAACCAACGTCCCTTATCCAACTGATAGCATATCACCCACATCAGTATACACAACGTCGACACAGCGACCTGACGACCACTCAAACATTTACACAAGCAGCGATAGATCTGTATACAGATGGAAGAAGAACCGTGGCTTGTCCTCATCCAACAAAGTTTTAGTTGTGCCACACAGCCGCAACACTCAGGAAGTTCAAGAGGCAGATTTTAAAAAGACATTTCCTCAAATAACAGTTAGTTCCCTTATTCATTTCCCCTTCTAACGAAGAGCTATATGTATTTGGTCGTATCTGTCTTTCCGCCTGTCTGTCCACAAAATATCTCCAAAAGGACGAGATGAATTTATACACACTAATGTATATATACTAGCAGGGGTATCCGGCGATACCTGATGGAAAAAGTAACCAATACTGAAAGGTCATGTTGTAAAATTTCACACGGAACTTCTCAAAGTTAGTTTGAAAATACCAAAGTTTATCTTTTTTTGAAAACACAATTGACCTGGCCTTGAATTGTTATTTTGAAATCACTAGAGATCAGTGCTAAGTATCCAATTTTCATCCATGGATCGAGTTACCCCGGTACACAAATTTTGCAGCCCGTAGGGTGCTGCCATCTTCGTTTAATTTGAAAATATTAATAATAATCTTTTCAGAAAATGCGAAAATTTGACCTGACTGGGGATGAAGTTACACTTGTAAATTGACTTTTGTAGTTCACCAGAGGTCATCACCAACTATTCTATGTTCATCCTGGGTTAAAGTTACTCTTATACACAAATTTGCAGCCTTTAAGGTGCAGCCGTCTCCGTTTGATTTAGAAATACCTAAATTGACTTGACCCTGCCAAATTGGACTTCAGAGGTCACCAGAGGTCTGCATCACATATTTTATGTTTATCCTTGGGTCTTGTTACCTTTGTTTACTAAGTATGTTCATATGGTGCAACCATTTAGGAGTCTATAAAAACACATTCAGAAATTAACATTCTTCGTCTTTATCGTATATATATATATATATATATATATATATATATATATATATATATAAGGAAAGAGAGAGAGAGAAAGAGAGAGGGAGAGATAAGCAGAGAGATAGTAACAGAGAGATAGTATGTCAGACTTTTTTAGAAGTGAGTATGAACCCCATCCAGTTCTTCACAAATGTTTCAATGTTTCAAACTTGAAATAGTTTTAGTCACTCAACATATTACAAATAGATGTTTTTATAACAATGGAGCTTTGCAAATAATGTACAACAAATCTCAAATTCGTTTATCATTCATCGGAGCAAACAATGAAACGATCGCTCCAGAGTCCAGGGTGCAGTTTTCAAGCGTCTATTTGTTATTTTTTTTCACGCATTTTAAGGCGGGGTCCGCCTCTTTTTTTTTTTTTTTTGCTAAACCAGGCCTGTCACCGCCTGTAGAGTTGTTCTGGTTGTGTGTATTTGTGACAAACGAAAATGGGGTGAAAGGAGAAGATATAAAACACAAGAAGAAAAAAAACCCCCAAAACATGTCGGTCGCCGTTAGCCATTTTGAAAAGGGTAACTCCACCAATTGCGATCCAGTGATATCTTTCTGTTTTTGGTTATTTTCTCTTTAAATGAGATGTGCACGTGTAAGACTTGCCGTTGGGTCTTCAACTGCGTCAACGGGGAAGAAGAAGGACACCATTCCCCTTGAACCCTGCTGCGCCTGCTACATAAGCACAAAGACAAATTGAAAGTTATAAAAGGGGTACCACAAGAGAAAGACAAACGGGGCTCTAATTATCTATTTATTGTCATTATTACATGATAATCAATATTATTTGTTAACGTTTACATCAATATTAGAAACCTTCAACCAAAACTGTCAATATAGGTTTCTTCAATTTTTAACTTGGTCTGTGTGTCTGGCTTGCTCTGTATGTCTCACATATATAGGCTGTCCAAAATGGAGCAAGAGGGCTGAAAATTTAAACATTTCTCCTTATGCCTGGAAAAAATAAACGTTTTTTGGTTCTTGGAAATCTCTTCTAAATATTTACTTAGTGCTGGTTCAATTTGCAATAATGATTTAGGCTAAACTGATCCCTCAGTTTGTGTCCAGCAGCATTGAAGCTTGTTTTTTTTTTAAATTCAAACCTTCTTCAGTGATTGCTGCCCAACGAAAGGCCAGAGAAGTGACTTATTCATTAATCACACCATTTTCCCATTAATCACCTTCACAGTAGATGCTTCCAAAAGACATTAGTCACGTGACGTTTCATATTGAGTGACAAACTTTAAAATTATTATCTAAATTTTTTGATTGTATTTATTTCAATTTTTTTGTAATTCGGTTATTAGTGTTGAATGAATGAAATATTTTATCAGCAACATTATGGGATTATATTTCTATTAATGTACAATCATTGTAGTCGTTTCCTTTTATTTTCAATATCTTATATATATATATATATATATATATATATATATATATATATATATATATATATATATATCGTACATTTATGTAATCTTATATAATTAGCTTAGATTATAAAATTGTTTTTCTTACATACATACATTCATACATATGCGTGTGAATATGTGTTTGTTTGTCCACGTCTGAGAGACACTGTGTGTGTGTGTGTGTGGTAATCTACATTCACATTGTAACCATTGCAATTTCCATAGATAATGTTCTTTTAATTTTGGTATCTCCCCTGACCACTTCTAGAATTATTATGACACCGACTGTAACCGTGTGAATTATTTCAGCCTTTCGGTTAAATATCACAAAATAATAGGAAACCATATAAAAGATGTGTATCACTCTCTAATTGTTTTTATTGTACACGATTCCATTTGCACTCGCGCACTCATGTACGTGCATGTGTGTGAACATATTTGTGTATGCTTGTATGATTGTATTTATATACGTAAATGTGTTTGATGCACGTCCATCCCCTGAAGTCTTTGAACCACAAACTACGTTTATCTCCCATTAAAAGAAATAATCATTTTATGATTAGGCTTTAAACAGATTTTTTTCTTGAGGCCATTTTGTCATTGAATAAAAATGGCGCCCAGCTGTACACATTGGAAAAGTGTCGGTTGTGTCTCTGTGGTGATTCGTCAGTTAAGACCGTGTGCAACTGCTAATTACACAGTGCTAAAAAGACGTAGACGAATAAGACTAAGCAAAACACAGGTGCCATCAAATAAACCCTAAAATATCAATTACTTTTTTCAGAGAGAAATTATAATATTTTTTATTGTGGGCAGGTGGATCTTTCGTTCATTCGGGTCGGTCCCATGTGTCAAACAAGCTTACGGCAATAGAACTGTGGAAAATGAGTTCTTTATTTAACCAGTTAAGCATCATTAGTACTGGTAAGATATTAGATGGGTGACTTTCGTCATGTGACGAATATGGGAAATAGATACACTGTTCGTTGTTGGCACAGAATTCCAAAATGCAAAGGTAATTCAGAAATGCCATTTTGTGAGGGATAAAACTTTGTACAAGATTGAACGGATTTGGATGAATATTGGGAATTCTAATTCATTTCAATTATGAAATACAGCGGATTGGAAAAAAAAACTAACAAACTAGGACAGTGCCCATTCCAAAGGTGCATTTTTTGAAGGGGCCGAGCTTTCGGTGTAGAATCAGATTTCCAACAATGTTTGATTTGATGAATTGATAATTCAGGAAAAACAAACTAAATTATTTTCATGTATTTTTATTACCGAATCCATGTTTCTCTGTAGTGTGGCAGCGTCATCCGATCGGATTCAAATGATCTTTCCAGATTCAGAATTATATATATATATATATATATATATATATATATATATATATGTATATATATATATATATATATATATATATATATATATATAGAGAGAGAGAGAGAGAGAGAGATCCGATAAATATATAAATTGAAAATATTTCTCAAATAGTTTATTTTGACTAGTTTCTACTCACGTCTTTATCAAAGATTTGAACTTGAATGAAGCACTATCCTATCATAAAATGTATGTATAGTATTTCTTTTGTCCACTTTTGAATATATATATATTATAAATGCGCTTTATATATATATATATATATATATATATATATATATGTGTGTGCGTGTGTGTGTGTGTATGTGTGTATATATAGCACTGAATTTGAATGACGCGACATAAGCCAGTTTTATCTAGACTACGGACTGAGTGTTAGTGTAGTCCAAGTGAAAGTAATATAATATAGAAAAGACACGAGTATGTTACGAAGAAATTGGATATATTAAATTGTTTTTCTGCGTCCAAAGCAAAAGAAGCGATCGTTTCCCGCCTCTGCGGACGGCAATAGGTAAAGAATCCGGGCGAAATGGCGGCGGTTTTCGCCTGGTATGCTCTCCCGGTTGGCCAGGAGATCCTCGCCCTGTAGGAGACATTCAATATAACGCTCTGTCATCATGATAGCGTTCCGGGGAATGGATGCTTCGTCATCTGACTAGGCGGAGTTGACAGGGGCGAGAATGGCCTGCGTTGGCTGTCCGTTTGCTGCCTCGGTGTTGAGGAATCGCTTACGAACAGGAGAGTAATCATTGGAAATTTAAACAAACATCTTGGATGTCTGGTAAACACGGCGTCTTTACTCGGCGCTCACCGCGCCGGCGTTGTTGTCAATCAAGTTGGTGTCACGCGAAACTCTAGTTGATCAGAGGATGATGAAAAGAAGCGTTGGGCCTGAACATGGCATCGCCAGATCGAATTGCAGCTCGGTAATAATGTTGCCTGGACTGCTCCGTCTCTGTCGACCAGCCGCCATAGCTATTTAATCACGCATACCAAGAGAAGAAAAAGAAAAAGAAAACGAAGAGGCTAATGAAGCTCAGTGGGTTCTTCCAAAACAAACATATGTTAAGAGCAAAAGCAGTTTCTGATAAAACAAACAGTCTCATCTTTAGAGAAATACGGGGTGTCCAAAAATGAATCTCCAAAAATAATGAATTTGACACTCGTTTGTTAAAATTATTCTTGGACATCTTGAAGAGCAGGTAAAATGAAAAAAAGAAAAACCTCAAAAGGCATCTACCATTTTGTTGAGTCAACACATTGGAATGTCTACAACAGATTAGCGTGTTTACTCGTGTATAAGTCGATCCGATGTATGGTTGATCCTTAATTTATAGGCATGCAATCAGCGATGACTGAAGCCATGGGTTGCGTCTAGTCCTCCCCTTTATGAATTTCAACCTTACAAAATCATTACTTGATGCCAAATTTTTTTGCCTAAAAATGTGATCTTCAAAATCAGACCTACACACGAGTATATACGGTGACTCTGTTGATTCTATTGATGTCAGTAATTCAGTTTAACGTAATGAAAATTTCAAAGAATGAAATGTTAACTTCGTCAAAATGAATTTGAAATAATATTTGACTCAATAAGATAACGCCTTTGAACCTCTCCCCCAATAAATGAACGTCTTTTGGCTGCATATCGTGTTGGGGTTGATCAATTGAAAATTGGAAAAAGGGGTTATCAATGGATAAATTACTTCTCTCGCGTTTTGTTGGGTGATGATCACTAAAAAAGGCTGTTTCAAAAGGACAAGCACAAAGACTGCAGGACAAAAAAAAGGGGCTGATTTAGCATAAGCTAATGTTGTAAACTGAACCTGAATTACGAATCCACTTTAAGAGATTAAAAAGTTTTTAAAAAAACATGATAAGGAATGAATATTTAAATTTTCAGCCCATTAGCTCGATCGGTATGACTTGAACGCGTGTTATATACTTAACCAGACAGTCAGCTAGGCCCACTTGAAAACTGAAGAAACCTATGTTGACAGTTTTGTCGAGAGTTTTGATTGACAATTTCCAACATGCAAGACTTCTGGATGCAAACAGAGGTTGAAGTAAAGGGGAATAATTAATGTTTAAAAGGAAACTGATTTCTTACTAGATTAGTGACCTCTATTTATTTATCTAATGCACTTTTTGCTCTCGTAGCCTGAACGGTAGAGCAGCTCTTCCACATAAACTGGGTTTTGATGAAAAGGGGATGCAACTTCGGGTTTAACCGAGAGATTATTCTTTGTTTTCGATCCGTACTGTTTACAAAAGACCGTGGAGTGATAGTTGCAATAAAAAGAAATTGAAATTAAAGGGTGTAGGAAATACTTGTCAGAAATTGACAATTTGTTGACTAATAAGAATAAATTTCGGTACACACACATATACGTTGTCTCGCTAGCACAATCTTCGTTGCTTCTTTCTTGTATAAATAAAAAGCAGTGAGGAAAATATTCTATTAAGCATGGCTTAGTCAGGCACAAGACCACGCTAGCGTAGCACCTAGAATAAATCAAACTCATTCTGCAAGATTAGATTAATACCTAACACTCACATTGGAAATTATATATATATATATATATATATATATATATATATATATATATATATATATGTGTGTGTGTGTGTGTGTGTGTGAAAGGAAGATAATGTGAGTGAGACACAGGCGGTCGTAAAAGGCAATTAAGAGAGTGAAAGAACGAGAGAGACGTACAGGAAATGAGGAAATCGAATTAAAAAAAGAGAGAAGAGAAAGACAAAGAGGAAGAAAAAGTGGAAGAAAAAGAGAGAAAAAAGACGAAGAGGAAAGAGATTAGAAAGGCTTGTTGTGAAAATGATGGAAAGATGTTGTAAAAAAGAAAGAATAAAAGATTTTCTACTGGAAGAAAATGAGAAAGAAAGAATTAGCGAAGAGAGAGAGAGAGAGAGAGAGAGAGAGAGAGAGAGAGAGAGAGAGATAGAACGAATAGAGAAAATAAACAAGTCGGTTTAGTCACTAAATAGAAACAGTCACCTGACCAACGTGTTTTCGCAGAATACCGTATTGGGGGGGATCAGTTAAAAGTTGGAAAAAGGGATGATTAATGAATGATTTACTTTTTTTCGCTTTTGTGCACTGATCACAACTAAAGTCCAAATTTTCAAAATAACAAGTGGCCAATCATAAACTGAGGAACCGATTTAGCATAAAATTACATTGTAAACCAAGTGCACTATTAAATCTTATTTGGGGGATTTGGAAGAAAACAAACAATACGTTTTTTTCTTGACCTAAAAAGTAAATATTTTAATTTACAACCATCTATATCTGTCGTTGCAGTCTGCATGCCTGATACATAAATGACCAGCCAACCAGACCTATTTGGAAGCTGAAGAAACTTACGTTGACAATTTTGGTTGACGGTTTCTAAAAGGCGCGGGAGACAGACAGACAATAAAGTAGCGACGAAGCAGTGGGTGTGGTCCAGGTAGTGGGTGTGGTTCAGGTGTCAGCACTTTGGCAAATGTGTTTGCTGCTTCGGAGAGGCTAATAATTAGCGACTTCGCGGAAGTGTTATTGAATCTGGTAGCGGCACACAGGCAACCTGACACGGTGTTCAATTAGTAATGCAATCGGCACTTCCGGCTAGGGCTGCTTAGGGTTCTACAGATGCAGGAGTCGAGAGAAAAGCACTTCAAAGTCCCCTTCCCCTCAACCTATGAGCATGTACATGCGACAACGCAGTGTTGTCACCAGTAGGAGGCACTCCATTAAGGAAGCGGACAACATCGGATGTGGCAAAAACATTCACTGACAATAAAATGCGGGAAGATGCTGTGCCAGATTAATTATGTAGCTAAATTAGCGAAGACTATGGGCCCCGTTATTTCAAGGGCCCCACGCTAAATGCTCACACAATATCAAATACTATACAGAGATTCTTCATTAGTTCTATCACTATATTAATATACTACCCTCATTTTTTTTTGAACGATTGGGTGTTTCAGATTAGTGATTTTGTCCAATTATCTTTCATTCTTTCTTTCCATTCTTTTTAAAGAAATAATAAGTTATTAGTTTAACAGATTAATTAACTGAAGTGTTGTATGGTGAAGTGAGTGACGCCACTTCGGGTGCTTGTCGTCTAAGTCTTTTTTTCACATGTCACAAAACCTCAAAGGACTCCGAGACAAGAAGAAACGTGATGTGTGAAACCCGGGCAGGAAAGGGCATTTGCTAATTGAAGCGTAGTATCTGTTTTATACATTTACAACACATAGTCTAGATGATTGGTGCAGACTTTGATCAGAATTGCCCCCTTTGTGATAAAAGCATAAAACTTGGCATGGTGATACTTCAGAGTGTACTGAACGATTTCAGATTGAGAGACATTCTGAAATTGACTTTACAATCTAGTAAGGCTACAAATATCTCCCAATAAAATACTAATTCCTGGATCTACCCCAAAATTTGATCATTCCTTTTTCTCATCTTGAGTCACACCTTTCCACTAACTTCCATTGGAATTAATTGAGAACTTTTGGAGGTATGGTGTGGAAAGACATGAGCGAAAACAGAAATGTAAAAAACAAAAACAAAAACAAAAAAAAAACCAAAACAAAACAAAACAGAAAAACGTTTTTTTTTTCTATTTTTATAAATTTCCATATTCTTTTCTGCCTTTTCGTACGACACTTAAGAGCGTTCTCAATCAATTTCAATGAATTTCTATGGAAGGCACATAGTAAAGAAAAAGTAACTAAATTTGGGGGCGAATCCTGGAATAGGTTTTTTGATGGGGAGATATTTTTTTGTTTTTACTATTTCATAGATATCTGTATTCGTTCCTGTCTGTCTGCACGATTCATCCAGAAGTTCTCAATGAAAATTTGTGGAATTTTCGGCCACATTGTGAGGAAGACCTGATTAAATTTTTGAATGGATCCTGGAATGTGTTTCTGATCTAGAGAGATTTTTGTTTTTTCCTTGAATGTCTCCATTTGTTCCTGTCTGTCAACACGATATTTCTAGAAGTTCTCAATGAATTCTGATAAAACTTCCTGGAAGGGTATGGTACGCGCCGAGGAAGGGGAACAATCCAACTGTTGTCCGACATTTGTACCTAAGTAGAGAGGTAAAAAAAATTGCATATCTAACGAATGACCCTGAGGGAATTGAACGAACTTGGCACCAGACCTTTCGTCTAACGACTTCCACTTTTTCAACCATTTTCCACTACTCCCTAATCTTCAACAATCAAGCAGCAGCTCAAAACACCTTTTAAGAATTCATTGGTTCCAGAACCTCAGAATACTATGCATCTGGAATAAATGAACTTGTTTCTAGTTCATAAACATGTGTAGATTCTGAAGGTTCTTATTTAGCTGAGATATGCAGCTTTAAATTACATGGTAAAAGATTATTTTTGCATCAATCTAATAGTTTTGTAATAATCTTTGGTATAAACTTAGACAAACCAGATCTGTTTTCTAACTCTGACCCTACACAACCGCCAATCATATTTGAAAATGATTAAAAAAATCGGTACGAATAAGTAATTTGTAAAACTAACCCGTCGAAAATGGGATACCGAGGAGACCAGTTAAATTACATAACTGTTTGACATTTCAGTGGGATGATTTATTCTCAATATTTTCCATATGACGTGTGTACTTGATCAGAGGTCCCCAACCACAGGGGCCATGGATCGGTATTGGGTCGGGTCACAAAGCATGGGTTGCATGGAAACGATCTGATCTGGCGATAATTCTTTCTATAATGACAAATTCATTTTCTTGGATCTTAATATCAAATTCGTTCGATGAACCTTTTTAGAAAAGGAATCGAATGTACTAACCACCTATGAGTGACTTTTAATTGACATCGCCTATATTCCTGTCGTTATTAGCCCTACCATCAATTTCCAAATTATATGTTTTTACCCCAAGAACTGTCCTGATTATTGATTTCATTCTTTTTGGTTTCGGTCGATCCATTCTTCAGTCTTCCTCAGGTGTGAAGCCAAAGCGTTGTGCGAAAAAGAATGCAATCAGTAGTCCGAAAAAATGGACTCACAATTTCAGAATGTACGTGTTATTAACATTTCCCTTTACAATTATACGCGACCACATTGAACAAAGAATACCTAGATTCCAGTTGGTCGGAATTTTTGCAAATCATCAATTGTTAGAATATTGATTCTTACTGTTCACCAATGCTGAATTTCTGTTAATCTTCTTTCCTTCTAATCGTCTTGTTATAAATCAAATAGTCTCATATACTCACTAAAATCTCAAGAATTTGAAGGAAATGAGTGAGAAGTATAAGCAATCCAATATCACCCACCAATGCATCTTCCTGATAGTCTCGTATGGAGCAAAGACATGGAACCTAACTGAAAAAAATGACTGAGAACCATGCAACGTGCCCATGAGAGAATCATGCTCAATGTCACATGGAGTTATTATAAGACAGCACGGTATATAAGAGAAAAGACAGGAGTCCGTGACATCACAGAAAACATTAGAAAACTCCAATGGCAATAAGCTGGACATGTCACAATAATATCATACAACCGATGGACATCACAGCTCACAACATGGATCCCCAAAGATCATATGCAATATTTTGGCCAACAGAAATTTAGATAGCGTGACTCGCTTGATAAATCCAGAAAGTACTGGCCCTGCAACGCCCTTGAGAGCGAGGTCTGGTGAATCTTGGGGACGCTCCAAGTCCAACGACGGACGCTAAAAGGCTTCAGCTGCTGCTGCTGCTGCTGCTGCTGACCTATATTTTACTTGGTAATTAGCAAAAATCAACTTTTTGAAGTATCCTTTTTATTTTTGCGAATAAAAATAAAGAACAAAATGAATAGAGAATCTAGAAGCCTGGGTTATATATTTCTTACAGTCAGTATTTTCTTATATTTACGAAATCTGCGTACACATAGACACACATGAAATCTGCGTACACATAGACATACATGAAGTCGTGGTCGAGAAAATATGAGACCTCCGGACAAAGCAATGCGCTGAGGTTCCTAGTCCATTCCTGTCCCAAACACATTAAATTGCGTTTTTATTTTCCAAATTGAATTTCGAGGTCCCTAGATTCACGGGGTCTCGGCCAACTGCCCAGTCTGCTCCTACGATAAGTTTGTCCCGTCTGTATCGCCTTGTGTAAACGGTCATCTTTGTTTATATAATTCGGATCGATTGTGTATAGACTTGCCAACTCGGATAGAAATGTGTTTGTAAGTCAGTCTGACGTGTACGGCCACGCAATAACAACTTTGTCAAATGCATAGCCACGGTTTTTTTTTGGCGTCTCGTCGGAGCTTCCCGTTTAAGAAACCATCAGCCAAAACTGTCAACATTGATTTCTTCAGTTTTTAAGCTGCTCTTGCTGGCTATCAATATATGCATCACGCGTAAAGGCCACTCCAATGGTGCTAAGCTGAAAAATTGAATTCAAGCAGTATTTCTTGAAAAAAAATCTTTTCCGGTCTTTAACCCCCCACCCCCACCCGAAGATTTTTAGTGGGGGTTCAATTTGTAATACAAATTTATGCTTAATTGGTCCCTCAGTTTGTGTCTGGTAGCGTTCATCTTTGGTTTAAGAAAATTTGGTTTTAGTGGTCATTGTCAAACAAGAGGCGAAAGAAGTAACTTATCTATTGAATATCCTTTTTACCAATTTTCAATTGATCACCCCAAAACGACATGTTGCCAAAAGACGTTGGTCACGAGACGGTTTTTATTGAGTGATTAACCAGACCTTGTTTAAAGTTTATATATGTTGCTTGTTGGACAGATCATCGTTTATAGTTTAGCCTGTATATTGTCGGAATGTAAATACGTTGCGATAATAATCACTGTGTATAACTTTGTCTAGCCTTTCAATAAAAACAGCTTCAGTATCTTCTTCATCTCCACTTCAAAAGTTTTATCCTCCTACAAACAAACATCATCAACACTGTCATTATCTCTTGATTCAACGTTTCAATCTCACAAACTTATCGCAAGTGTCATCTACCAATCATCGCAGCGCTCAGCTTCCAGCCACGATGCCATTTGGCTCATTTTATGGCTAAATTTGACAAGTCTGGCCTTTCTGAAGAGCGTTTGGCCATGATCTGTTTGGCTATTTTCACTTTGTTGGAATAGTATTTTAAATAAATTCTTATTCTCAGTGTGTATTTCAGTATTGAAATGTTTTATAAACAGTCATTATCATTAAATTTTCAAACTACTATTTCATTTCATCTTGATATTTCAGTTGCTTTTTTTAAATCATTATTTTTATCATCGTAGCCCAAGTACTGAGGTCGACATAGTTGATTTGAAAAAATCAGATAAAAGATTAAAATAAGGAAGTAGTATTAAAAAAAAGTAATAATGATTTACAAACTTCATCTAATAAAAATAAATAATAAATTTGCTTTTATAATGTTTTTTGTAAACAGTTTTGCATTTGGCTGTTTATGGCTATTTCCCCGTGTTTTGGGGCCAGAAATGTTTCGACTATCTGTCACCCCTGCTTCCAGCAGTCAACACACATACAAACATCAGGTTTCTTGTATCAACAGTCATCATCAGTGTATATTGACTGTTGGTACTTTGGTGGTCTGCTTTTAAAATACCTTCTATACAAGAACTATGAGGCTCTATGAAAGATACTGGTAAACCATAGAACGATATCAATACAGAGTATTTCGGATAAAAGTTAATAAAAAAAACCCCACAGCATATGTAAAAACCAGAGTTACCAGTTTGGGAGATATTCCGAGCTTTATCTCAAGGACTTACCCAACACAGGCATTAGGATGGCGTAGAATTAGGAAATCGAGCCAGTCTGATACTGTTCTCTAATCTCAAGTCTTTCAGCCAATGACACTGTACAACTTTTCTTCTTTTTTTTTTACTTGAAAATCTAGAAAATGTCAGTTATTCTCTTCAAACTCAGCTTTTGCGTCAAGAACAGGGATCATTTGTAATCTACCGATTTCCAACCGGACAAAGGGCGAATTTGCTCATTTGGTCTCGGATAGTTCTTCGAAAAACTGCAATATGTGAAATAAGCTTAAAGGTGATTAGACACCCGAAGTAATATCATGCACTTAACCATTTGCTATTTTAAATAGGAGGAGAAGAGGAATTCATGCCTTTCCCAGGGACATTAATATCAGTCTCAGTCGGGCTTGAACTCAAGTCATCGCATCCATTTTCTGCACTGCTAACGTATCGGCCACTAGCACATACGAGACTTGTGGTGAATTATAGTAAGATAGTAATTTTTTAGTCCGCTATCGGGCAAGAACTAAAGCGCCAATCTAACAAAATTTTACATTGTAAATTGACCATCAATAAAATATCATTGGGGGATTTTCGAGAAATAACTTAATAAAAAACTGCCCGAGGTCCAATTAGCAATAACGGAAAGTTTGGTAGCCATTGCTTGGTCATTCTTGAGTTCTACGATCATTGACTGACGGACATCTGATGACTTAGAGTAAAACTAGTTGAAATCTGCCCTTTCGGAAGGCTTTCAGCTAGTAAGTATATGTATATATACATGTTGAACGTTTTTTTGTTCAGTTTAGCAGTATAGTTTCATTTTAAATAAAAACGTTTAAAATGCCTTAAAACATTCCCCTGGGTCAATTCATTATGCATATCAAATTTGTTTGGGTGGTGCCGAATCTATGGACGGAAAGTAGGCATACAGCTATATTGTAAATAGTACTCCTCTAAAAGCTTTTTTTTGAAAAACTGAGAAATCCTAGTTCTTCTTGTGGGTCCACTAAGTATGCATGGACGATTTGGTTCAGCAATGACAATAGGGTAGGGGACACAGTGACAGGCAGTCAGAGGGAAACAGTTGTTTTATATAAATACATTATCACTTAAAAATAAGGGAATTGCTAACGAACTTAGTGGTCTGAAAAACCAGGTGAATGCACAGCAATAAAGAATCAGGTACAATTGGGCAGCAATTTTTCTTTCAAGCAAGTTTCATTAAACAAGACGAATAATTTTTGTCGATTTAAATTGAATAAAAAAAATTATCCGTCGTGTTTAATGAAACAATGAACATCGTGTAGACGATGTTTTTCGAAGGATCAAATAGAAAACAAGAATTTCATATCAAATACTCAAATTACTCGGCAAAAATGTTGCTTCAAATAAAAAGTGTTTGTTGTGTGTTTCAGATTTGTCTTATTTCCTATTTTCATCGACTACGAAAAATGTGTTTTTTTACTGCCTTTAATTTCCATTTTCTTTAAAAGGAATGAAAGGACGAGAACAACTAAAGATGAAACAACAGCAGACCACAAAGGTTTAAGGAAACTTTTTTTTACCCCCCCCCCTTCGACATGGAAAAAAATTTTCGGGCTTCATATTTTTTCCGTTTTATCTCGATCTTCTAAAATATATTTTTTGTCGTTTTTTCGGGATTCTTTCCTTTTCTCTTTTTTCTTTCCTTTCTTTTCCTCCGATTCACCCCTTCTCTTTCCCTTCCCATCCCCCTCTTTTTTTTCTCTCTTTTTCCCTTTTCTCTTTTCCACCTAATCACTTTTTGACTTCTCTCCAACTCTCTTTTCTCTCCCCCCTCCTCACTTTTCTTTTTCTCCTTCTCCTCTTCTCTCTTTATCCTCATTCTCTTCTTTCCCCCTTCTTCTCTCTCCTTCTCTTTCCTCTTTCCCCCTTCTCCCTATTCGTTTTCCTCTCCTTCTCAACCCCCTCTTTCTCTTATACTACGAACCTTTCGATTCCCTCTCGTTTCCTTCCTTTCCTTTTTGTCTTTTTCATATTCTTACTTGATCAAAGTCTCCCTTTCTTTCTGTCTTTCTGTCTTTTATTCACAAGGAGATCCTTTGAACAATAATGGCCCATAAACGCTTCAGGGTGCTCACAATCCCGAGGGTTCCATCACCCAAAGAGCTGGATGTAGGTTGCACCTAACAAAGAAAGAATATTTTATGGGTTGCTAGAGTAAAAACCTCCATTCCAAACCCGCATGCCACTGAGAAAGAGAATCGCATCTAAAACAAGATGGTGTGAAAGTGAGAGACCGAAGTCAAGAAATCAAAACGCTTGTTTTGTTAACTAGTTACCGTGTTGTCACCTGATTATATGTCGCTTACATCTTGGAAAATTTTCATTGCTCACTCTCGGATATTGAGTTCCCCGCCAACTCATCTAACTAAATGACACTGATTTCGCCCTCATCCACAATGGGAGGTGCCTCAAAATTAACCCTTCCCCCCTTCTATTCTGTCATTTCCCTTCTAATTCTTTGCCTTTCCTGTCTTGGCTCATTTTCGATCACTCATTTCCATTCTTCAGAATAAAAACATCGCGGGTGTTTGCATTCAAAAGAAAGAAAAGATACCGACAGTAAACGGAAACAGTGTTTTTTTTCTCATGGCGCGTGCGCATAACCAGTTTTGAAAAGAACATTAATTTTCATGAAGATTCCCCCATGTTGTTTGAGGAGCCGCTCATATTATTGACAAACCCTTCGGAAAAGCGTCGAGTAGAAAGGACGACAAACAGAACATCCGTTCTGCAAGGGAGGGGGTAGGAGAGCGTGCAAATGCAAATGCCATTTGTTTGCAACCAAATAAGATCTTCCTGGAAAGCCACTCTATTACTGTAATCTCGACTGAAGTTCGTTTATTTATGAAAGAGAGACGCTGAAACACTGACTGATCTGTAAAATCTTTTTTTGCAGTGGGGAACTTGTAAATTGTTGCTAATATATATATATATATATATATATATATATATATATATGTGTGTGTGTGTGTGTGTGTGTGTGTGTGTGTGTGTTACATTTAATCGATGAAATTGCCTTATCGGCAAAAAATGGATACGGAGTTTTAATTTGATCGAGAGTCAAGTTATTTTTTTTACAATCAAAAGTTTGTGAAATGAAACATTTTTTTGATAAAAAATAATTCAATACGTTGTTTTAATTTTTCTTAGAAAAAATGAATAAGAACAAAATTTTAATTTGATTAAAACAAGAATATAAACCAACGGATGAAATATCCTTATCGCTCGCTGAGATTGACCTTTTTGTAAATCTACACATTTCGATTTGACATTGCATGACGTCATTCAAACGTCATCCGTTTTATAAATGTAAACAAATCACACATGTTTTCGATAGTTACTTACCCTTAGAAAAACAAGTAATTTCTAAGGAAAAAAAAAATGTGCTTTTAATCCAAAAAAAAAAGTAGAATGAGAAAAAATGTAATTTTTTCTTAAAGTTTCGAAAGTTACTTATAAAAAAAACAAAAAGAATGTTATATTTTCTAATGAAGGTGGTTTTTTTAACTAATACATTATTTTCGAAAGTTATTCATCCTAAAAAAAGTATTTTGTGCTTTTAATCCAAAAGAATAAAAAGGTAGAATATTACATAAGAAAATATTTTCAAAAAGTAGTTCTGAAAGTTGCTTACCAACAGAAAAACTGAAAGTAATTTTTCGAAAAATGGAAGTGCTTTCAATCCAACTGTTAAAAAGCTATTAAGAATTAGTTTTTCTCATTCCTGACAAATTTACGAAGGTAACGAATAGCAATTTAATCGAATTTTAACCCAGTAATGGCGAACCATTTTTTTGGCTCGACGTGTCAACATTTCAATTTTTTCAGTAAACCTGTCATGGAGTCGGAGTGTCACTTAAATTCATTTCACTTTTAGGCATATTTTTAGGCTTCTGTTTTCAAATATGTTTATGAGACTTATGTTTAAGATAAATCTTGAAATTGAAAATGATACTTACAAAACTAGAATGAATAAGTGGAATAATGTTTTTTTTAATTCGAATTCTATCATGTGTCACCTAAAACCGTCATAGGTTCGTCATTAGTCTGTACTAAATTTTTTTTTTTACAAAATAGTTTTAATTTGATTGAAAGTTAATTCAATCAAAACTTGGATAACTTCTTTCTTTCCACTGAAAATTATTAAAAACGAGAAATGTTCATTTAATCCAAAGGTTACGGTGAAGAAATTGTTTCACAAAATTTGGTAGCACAATTATGTTTGTGTGTCTTGTGCCACATAAATTCCTTTAAGTAGGATTCAAAATGAGATTTCTTTCAGCCGGTCATTGAAAAGAGGTCAAAAACGACAAACGGCCAAAATTTCATTCTATCAAAGTGAAATCAATTTCTTTTTTAAATTTCTCCAATTTCACCGATTCAGCGAAATATAAACACTTTTGGGTTCCACTTTATTATTATGCAAAAATGTTTATAATTTAATTTTCACAGGTCTGGTTAGTCACTCAATAGACGCCGCCCCGTGACTAACGTCTCTTGGTATGCAATGTTGGGAGCGATCAATTAAAAAATTGGGAAAAGGGTGATCATTGAATAAGTTACTCCTCATGACCTTTGTTGAATCGCTAAAAATTTCGAATTTCCCAATAACAAGCGTGAACCCTGTCGGACATAAACTAAGGGATCAATTTAGAATAAACTTACATTGTAAATTGAACCCCCCCACTAAAATATAATAATAATAAGGAGTAAATGTTTAAATTCTTAGCTATCTAAGCTCCATTGGTGGGGCCTGTATGCGAGGCATATGCACACGTAGATAGATAGCCAGCCTATCAGAATCATTTAAAGACTGAAGAAACTTTCATTGACGCTTCCCTTTGACGGTTTCTGATATCTGTTTGTTGTGTTTTAAATCTTTGTTTTCATTCTTCAGGTTGAATTAGGATTCAAAATTTGATTTACTTCATGTCTGGTCAAACATCATCAGACTCATGATTTCCAGTTGAATGATTTCATATTGGACAGATTTTAATGACGATATTTGATTTAAACTGCTAACCTCAATGTAGATTTAATGCAACATGAACTTCACATAAAGTAATGTAACTTTATAAAATTTTCTGAATGCCAATTCGTTTTATAAAAATGTACAATCATGTGATCTACCGCCATTTCCATGTTTTCAGATTACGATGCAACAGAAAATCAAATATACACTGAATGATTTGATATCGATATTACTCGGATATTATAACATTTGTACAGTTCTGATAAGATATTCCTATGCTTATTGTATGGTAATGAACCTCACGAAACTAATACCTGAGATAGATTTCCAACGCTTTTGATAGACAGTCTCATTTAGCTCTACGTACAAATGCACAAGATCAGATGGAAACAGATTGATCAGTAACTCGGATTTGGTTTGCTGCTAACATTCCCATAGAGCCCCACCCTAGGACATATACACACTGCCAAATAGGTACATACACATATACATAGTTGCTATATAAACCTTTATTGGATGATGGTCCTTGTGGTTATTACAGAATTGAACAATTGTATAAGAAGACATTTCAGCCTTAATCTTAGTAGATTAAAAGTTTTTTCTTGAAAATCATTCATCTTCATCAGATTTCTCAGGAATAGCCGACCGAAAAAACTAATTATATTTGGCTGATGTCAACTTCATACAAAGGCCAGTTGTTGAGTAATCACATTGCACGCTCACATAGACATACACAGAGATTTATTCAGATGTATTTAGAGATATTTAATTCTTTTCCTTAAATCCTGTCACAATAACGTGTTTATGTCGACAATTTCACAACCAACAGTTACTTCTCGAGTAATTTTTGTTTATCATTTTTACAGGTAATCGCAGTCTTGAAACCTTTAGAGCCGTACTTATATATAGATAAATATATATATATATATGTGTGTGCGTGTGTGTGTGCGTATGTGTGTGTGTGTGTGTGTGTGTATGTGTGTGTGTATGTGTGTCTAAGAAAAATAGTTATAGATTCGATGAAATAATGTGAAAAAATGAGGAAATATCAGGGGACTGGATTTAAAATCATTTCCATAAAGATATCATTAACATCAAAAAGTGAACAAACAATGAATTTGCAATCTTGGATAAATACAAATAATATTAATTTTGAAATCAAGCTTTCTGATTCAGCCCAGCCTCCTGATGTATGCATATTTCTTACCCCATCGCAAAATCCTATCCTACCCCATTGCAACTGGGCTTAGTTTGCTTACCATAATTTTCTCACACCATTCTTCTCCAGAAGCTCTGGAGAAGTCAAAATTTCGGACGAAGCGGTAGCTGTCATAACCAATAAAGAATTTGAGGTGTTTGAGCCTCGAACATACATACATATATTTACAGAGAGACGGTGTTTTCTTCAATCAAATGTAGATATACTAATAAACACAGTGATATACACATTCGTGAAATATACATACATCAACATCTATAAAAACCTTGAAATGAGACAAACTTTCTCTCTTCAATACGACGCTCACTTCTCAGCGGCCATTGTCAATGAATTCATTTAAAATCTTCCAAATGTTCGTCGTCGTCTTAGATTTATATTAGATTTATAGACTGTCAGATTTATAGACTGTGAGAGAAAATCCTATTCCTCAGTTCCTCACTCGATATGAATAGAACTTTGAAATGATTATTAGATTTTCAGGAACAATCAGAACCAATAGCAATATATCAACCCCAAATAATCTAATTATGGCACAATACTTATTACTTTATATATATATATATATATATATATATATATATATATATATGTGTGTGTGTGTGTGTGTGTGTGTGTATATATATATATATATATATATATATATATATGTATGTATGTTTTTTTAAATATACATTTGTATATACGTATGCATATATGTATATGTATAAATGTATGTATATGATGTGATTAAACTTCAATGTCATAAATAGATGCATTGATAGATACATACATGCTTATATCTGTGTGTAAATAACGAGTTTGATTTTGGCTCATCCCCTCCCACACATGTACACACACACGTTGATACCCACGTACAGAAATGTAATTCTGCGTATGTATAATAATAAAAGATAAATGTTTTTCTAACACAAATTTGTAGAAACTTTTTCAACTGTTCGAATTAGAAAATTTAGCACTTTTTGAATTGTAGGTTATAGATATTTAATAAGCCTAGCTTAGTCTGGCACAAGGCCACATGTGTGGCACCTAGTGAGAATCAAACCTACTTCATCCGTTCTGCGAAACTACCTTGTTTAGCACTGCACCACAGCGAGAGGCCCAAGAATCGCGCATCTGGGTTAACCTTTTCATATGATGTTGATAAAGATGTTTGAAATTTGGTTATATTAGAAACCGTCAACCAAAACTGTCACCAAAATTGTCAAAATAGTTCCCTCAGTTTTTTCACTTGGTCAGGTTGGCAGACTATGGATCACGTGCTCAGACCGTACCAAATGGAGCTAGAGGACTGAAACTTCAAAACCTTAAACATTTACCCTCAACTGTGTCTAGAAAAACATTTTGTACATTTACCTGTTTTTTAATGGGGTGTCCAATTTGCAACCAAAGATGTGCTAAATTATGCTCTTTTTTGAAAATTCAGACTTTTTAGTGATCACTGCCCAACAAAACCGAGAGAAGTGACTTATTCATTGATCATCCTTATTCATAACCCCAGCATGCTGCCAAAAGAGGTTGGTCAATTGACGGCTTCTATTGAATGGCTAATCAGACCTGTCTATAATATAATTTTACTATTTTTGATTTTCGAGTGAACCACTCTTCTAGAAAGACACATACGCATATCATTCTTAATTGAAAGTCTTGCACGAAATTTTGCTTGTACTATAAAGAAAAATATTGACTCCATTGTAAAATGATATATACGACACCACAAGGCCAACTAGAATGTTTTATTGTGCTCAGTATTAGCCATGGGTGAGAAGCGGTATTTTCATTGTTTTATTTGGCACATTTAAAGTATCAGATGAGCGCACAAAATCCTGTCCCGTTATATTATTTGCGTGGAAAAACATCGTTGAATTATCAATTTTGACTATGTATGTATCTGTACACATACATGTTGGCATATGCAACCTTACATTCAGAGGCGAGTATGTTTAAATGTAAGTACAGTGATATGACCAAAAGAGAACGGAGACAAGCATTATAAAAGGATTGGATTACTTCCCCTTATTTCCTGTTTGTCTGACATTTGTAGAAGAAGAGAAACAAGTCCAAGTGGAATATGTCTGTATTTGTAGAATGAATTTGCCTTTTACTGAAAATAATGACTTTTCTATGTAAAGGATAGATAAGTTATTTTCGTTGGGACATTCAATATATTGAATAGTTTTTCTTTTTACTAAAATATATACTACAAAAAGGAAAGTTCTAGACAAACAACAGACGAAAATCGGCAAACGTTCTTCCAGCCGGAGTAAGTTACAAACGCACACGCACACACGTACATTCACAAATACATAACTATATTTGCATGCGAGTTTGTGTGTGTATCAGTAGTGGGGATGGTGAGGGGATATGCGGTTGTACGAAGTATACCTACATATCAGTTTCAGTATAGATTATACGGTCTCAAAACGACCCCCCAATTGGCCATATCTAAAAAAAAAAAAAAAAAAAAAAAGAAAAAAATATCTGCAGGCTTTACAGAGTCCCGAAACCGCTTACGGGTTCAATTCATGTATTCCTGACCTGTAATGTCTGAGCCCGGATCCTGGATACAGTCTTGCCGTATACCTAATTTCCATCACTGGATCTGCGTGTTTGTCATTAGAGTGCGTGAAAAATCATAAATGATAGTCGTATTTAAAAGAATGTAACATAAGAGCTGTGATCATAACATGTTTAGAGCTTTATGAGTCATATAAGTCACTATATCATTCTGCATCCTCTCTCATTCAACTGCCATCCTATTTACCCACCTTTTGAAAAAGAGAAAAGAAAACCCGGAGCAAACAAGGATCCAATTATACGGAAACCTTTTGCTGGGTCAGAACGGACAAAGGGTAAGCCACTCAAACTGTTTCTGATGTATCGCAGTTATTTTTGACACTTAACACAAATATTTATGTTAGCTAGACTAAACTAAGTGATAGAACGGAAAGTCTAGGCACTTCCTCTTTTAGTCTGAGATGATGGCGGCATTTCTGACCTTAACAAGACACGAAGATGAATGTAAACAAGGAATAAATGTCGGCAGGTTTTTTAATTGCGATTCAATTGTTTTTGTCCTCTTTTTAGCTCAATTATTTGAATTAAGATACACGAGATGCCAATTTTGATCATCTTCCGCTAACTTAAAAAGTTCAACCTTTTTGCCAATTTAAAAAATACAAGCCTTACTGACGCCTACATCTATTCCGACTAAAAATCATTACATCAACTTTTTTATTGTAAATTTATCATATAAGAATCACGAAAATATACATGTTTAAGTATGAATGCATTTATTAGAATGCAATAAACCCTTGCTTATATGTAACAGCAATTTCTGCAGACATGTAAGACTTTTGAGTTTGACTCACTCGGGAAGAGACTCGCCTACCGATCACTTGGTCACGATTTCAAATGACAGTATGGAAATATTGAATTTTTTTTGTGACGGGACAAACAGTGAAGAATTCACTCCCTTAGATTAGGTGAGGATTGTTATTGGTAGAAAAACTGAGTCGACTCCAGTCTCCGACTTGGACTGAAGTTTGGCAACATGTTTGTATGAATATCAAATATCATTAATATTTTTTTTACAGAAACAAATGCTGTAAAATGCTGTCAAAAATTCTTAATACAATGTCGCTGGTTTTGAAAAGTTTGTTATTTTTCTTGTCCTTAAATCAGAATATGTACATTCTCTTTCATCTTGATTATCTTCTTTTTCACAAAAATGTTAAAAGTGAAGCTGAGAAAATAATAATCCTTTGGAATTATCTTTCTAAAAATAATTCAAAACTGGGGGGTGGGTAAGTATGATTATACTGAATTGAGAAAATATCTTTGAAATAGTTCATAACAGTTGAATAATTTTTTTTCCAAGAAAATCAATTACTTAATATTCTAATTTATAACGAATAGTAAAATTATATTCTTATCACCCTGTCTTACGTAATCCAGCCAAAATGAATCCTTATTCTAATGATGCTAAGGTGTAACCTAAACTGCTGCTGATATGGGATGTCTGCTGATATGGGATGTCAACGCGAACGAAATTTTCGCCGAAAATGTTTTTGTCGATTTTTTTCAACTTTTCCAAATTATTGATATGCTGACAGACCTTATGTTGTTGCATTAACATTTAGGTTTTTACGTATGAATTTTTATATTTATTTTCTTCAATACATTTATATTTCATATTTCAAAATAAATAAATAACATAAAATAAATAAATAAATAATCATCCGTTGATTTAAGGTAGTTTCTTTCTCATCTTTATATTCTGGCTTTTACTTTCTCATCTTTATATTCTGGCTTTTACTTTCTCATCTTTATATTCTGGCTTTTACTTTCTCATCTTTATATTCTGGCTTTTACTTTCTCATCTTTATATTCTGGCTTTTACTTTCTCATCTTTATATTCTGGCTTTTACTTTCTCATCTTTATATTCTGGCTTTTACTTTCTCATCTTTATATTCTGGCTTTTACTTTCTCATCTTTATATTCTGGCTTTTACTTTCTCATCTTTATATTCTGGCTTTTACTTTCTCATCTTTATATTCTGGCTTTTACTTTCTCATCTTTATATTCTGGCTTTTACTTTCTCATCTTTATATTCTGGCTTTTACTTTCTCATCTTTATATTCTGGCTTTTACTTTCTCATCTTTATATTCTGGCTTTTACTTTCTCATCTTTATATTCTGGCTTTTACTTTCTCATCTTTATATTCTGGCTTTTACTTTCTCATCTTTATATTCTGGCTTTTACTTTCTCATCTTTATATTCTGGCTTTTACTTTCTCATCTTTATATTCTGGCTTTTACTTTCTCATCTTTATATTCTGGCTTTTACTTTCTCATCTTTATATTCTGGCTTTTACTTTCTCATCTTTATATTCTGGCTTTTACTTTCTCATCTTTATATTCTGGCTTTTACTTTCTCATCTTTATATTCTGGCTTTTACTTTCTCATCTTTATATTCTGGCTTTTACTTTCTCATCTTTATATTCTGGCTTTTACTTTCTCATCTTTATATTCTGGCTTTTACTTTCTCATCTTTATATTCTGGCTTTTACTTTCTCATCTTTATATTCTGGCTTTTACTTTCTCATCTTTATATTCTGGCTTTTACTTTCTCATCTTTATATTCTGGCTTTTACTTTCTCATCTTTATATTCTGGCTTTTACTTTCTCATCTTTATATTCTGGCTTTTACTTTCTCATCTTTATATTCTGGCTTTTACTTTCTCATCTTTATATTCTGGCTTTTACTTTCTCATCTTTATATTCTGGCTTTTACTTTCTCATCTTTATATTCTGGCTTTTACTTTCTCATCTTTATATTCTGGCTTTTACTTTCTCATCTTTATATTCTGGCTTTTACTTTCTCATCTTTATATTCTGGCTTTTACTTTCTCATCTTTATATTCTGGCTTTTACTTTCTCATCTTTATATTCTGGCTTTTACTTTCTCATCTTTATATTCTGGCTTTTACTTTCTCATCTTTATATTCTGGCTTTTACTTTCTCATCTTTATATTCTGGCTTTTACTTTCTCATCTTTATATTCTGGCTTTTACTTTCTCATCTTTATATTCTGGCTTTTACTTTCTCATCTTTATATTCTGGCTTTTACTTTCTCATCTTTATATTCTGGCTTTTACTTTCTCATCTTTATATTCTGGCTTTTACTTTCTCATCTTTATATTCTGGCTTTTACTTTCTCATCTTTATATTCTGGCTTTTACTTTCTCATCTTTATATTCTGGCTTTTACTTTCTCATCTTTATATTCTGGCTTTTACTTTCTCATCTTTATATTCTGGCTTTTACTTTCTCATCTTTATATTCTGGCTTTTACTTTCTCATCTTTATATTCTGGCTTTTACTTTCTCATCTTTATATTCTGGCTTTTACTTTCTCATCTTTATATTCTGGCTTTTACTTTCTCATCTTTATATTCTGGCTTTTACTTTCTCATCTTTATATTCTGGCTTTTACTTTCTCATCTTTATATTCTGGCTTTTACTTTCTCATCTTTATATTCTGGCTTTTACTTTCTCATCTTTATATTCTGGCTTTTACTTTCTCATCTTTATATTCTGGCTTTTACTTTCTCATCTTTATATTCTGGCTTTTACTTTCTCATCTTTATATTCTGGCTTTTACTTTCTCATCTTTATATTCTGGCTTTTACTTTCTCATCTTTATATTCTGGCTTTTACTTTCTCATCTTTATATTCTGGCTTTTACTTTCTCATCTTTATATTCTGGCTTTTACTTTCTCATCTTTATATTCTGGCTTTTACTTTCTCATCTTTATATTCTGGCTTTTACTTTCTCATCTTTATATTCTGGCTTTTACTTTCTCATCTTTATATTCTGGCTTTTACTTTCTCATCTTTATATTCTGGCTTTTACTTTCTCATCTTTATATTCATTGTCTAGATTTATTTTCTATTCTATATTGCAAAAATACAGCAAATCATATTTTGATTTATTAGAACCAAAAGAAAATGATGTTTTAATTTTATTTAAAACTAGCCTGATATTTGAGTAGGGGGGATTCAGCTAGTAACAAAGGTCGATCAACCAAAGGTCAAGGGTGTAGCTTGAAAAAAAACTCATGTTCTCAATCATCATCTTGCCAGAATTGTTTACATCTTCCGTTTTGATAATGAACAGTGTTACTTTTTTTTTTTTTTGCTCGCTGCCCGCAATACTAGATTCTTCCATCGTTTTAAACTATGCACCTTCCTGGTAAACGGACGCACATCGTATAACAATGGACCGTAAGCTAATTTTGCTAACCTTGATTAGTGGTTTCAATCTCCAGTGGATCTCTCACTATTGATGGTCTGATACCTAACTATGATAAATAATTACACGAAATAAAAAAAAAGATTTGGAGGCACACCGTGTAGCAATGATAAGCAAACTAATCTTGCTGATAATTATTAGTGGGTTCGTTCTTTATCGGATCCCCTTGTATAGATTGTCTGATACCAACTCATGCTAAGATATCTACTCTACTAATGAATGCTGGGATTTTCTTGGTTCGATGTCCGTTGAACTCTTCCACGTGGGGCATACATTTTGTTGAGAAAAATACCTCCCACTCACTATTTGAAACTATGGACTCTTCAACTCAAACAAATTATTTCCCTTCATGTATAATGTCAGCTATGACGTATGGATGGGAAACATGAAAACTCAGGGAGCGATGTGTTAGGAATAAAGCTAAGAGATAAAAAAGATCAACATTTTTCAGTGGGCAGACCAAAGTGGAAGGTACCATAGAAATAATTGAGAGACAAATATGGAGATGGGCTAGACACCAATCAAGAAGTAAGGATAACAGATGGTGCAGAAGTTTAAAAGTTTGGTGCCCTAAAGATAGCACACGCAGTAGGAGAAGAACAGACATAGAATGGAGAGATGAGATACTATTGTCACGATTGGCATGAAAGGAACAGGGAAAGGCCTTTGTCCAGCAGTAGACTGATGATGATGATGATGATGATGATGATGATGATGATGATGATGATGATCATTTTACGTTTGTGAAAATTTTGTGAAAGAAAAATAGACAGGACCACCTGGCAATACCATGTGGTGCAAGTGAGAATGGTGAAGTGAGTGACACCACTTCGGGTGCTCGTCGCCATTGTTTCACCGTCCATCTCGTTAAACCAAACCGATTTATTAAATTAGCATTTCCTGAGCCAATTTTAATCATTATCAAGTATTCGGCAGATGACTCTTTTACCGACTGAGCCACACTAACATACTTTACAAATCCACGAATTTATTCATCATACATCCAATACAGAAATGGACGTGGAGTTTGACTCTGTAGTAGCAAGGCTTGTCGTACATTCATATCCGTAAAATAGTCACCATTATTTCAAACGGACCTGGCCAAACATACGCAAGATATCGGAAGCTGGAAACAAGAGAAGCTTGTGACGGGGGGTGGGGGAGAGCCCGAACAGAAACATCTGATGTGGTAGCCAGCGCAAGAGCAGCAACAATCCGGTTGTCTTCCCAATCTTTTTCCAATTTCCACCCTCTTCTTTTGTTGTTGGTGCTGTTGTATAAACATAAAAGCTAATATCAATAGACGTTTTGTTTGGCTCTTTCTTCTTCCCTTACACCCCCCCCATCCAATTTATCGCCATAGAAAAAGGGACGGACATTAGCGACGATTGATAGAGAAGAGAGGTACCAGCCCGAAAGAACACATACAGACACACACACACACACACCAGTAACAACATCATTTAATGCACGTATATGCTGAGGGCGGGGGTGGGGGGCTCGTGTCTATTGTGTCCATTCAATGATATCCCCCGCCCCTGTAAGTGCGAAGAATGAAAGCAAAATGAAAACAACGCGTATACAAAGCTACAAACAGAGACCCCTCAACCCCCAAAAAAGGGGAATAAAAAAAATCGTGATATAGGAGACGTACGGAGAGACGAAGAAAGAAAAAGAAACGGGTCTGGTTAGTCACTCAATAGAAACTGTCACGTGACCAACGTCTAAGGGCAGATTGAAGATGCCGGATTGTGGATAATCAATAAAAAAGAAAGAAAGGAATGACCAATGAATAACTTGTCCTGCCTTTTGTACGAATTGAAAAAAATAAAGTGGAACGTTCCTCCAAACACAAATTTAGCAAAATTTCCCCCCACCCGAAACATATGTGGGAGGATTTAAGAAAATTAAGGAGTAAATGTTTGAATTTTCAGCCTTCTAGCATCATTGGTGTGGCTGGAGGAAACTGTCATTGTGTGGGGGTTGTGTTGGACTATTTTCTTCGTCTGGATGGTTGGTGATTTATGGTATCAGACGTCCCAGCCATGTACCCTATGGCCCTGTTCGTGAGTTCTTTGTTTTAGAATATGTAATCACTTCCTACATTGCATACATCTTAGAACGGAAAACACTCAAAAACTGGAGAATACACGGCCAAAACGTTGTTAATAAATGAATGTATAAACGAGGAAAATAGCCCGACCTTACTATACACAATGATTAATTCATCCGTCTAACAAAATTCAGATCTAAATTGAAGTAACCAATGTAGAAATGTTTGATGACAGTTTTGGTTAACGGTTTCTAAAAATAGAAAAAATAAAAACAAATCATGAAATAGGAGATGAGCGGAGGAGAGATGAAGGCGGAAAAGAAAACTAAAAAGATGTTTTCAATTCTTTCTTTCTTCGCATTACGGTCCGTGTTTTTATTTCCTCTTTCGAGTTTTCACACACTCGCTCTGACAGACTCATACAAAAAGTGTCGTTCCATTAATTTAGCTACAATGTTTGTTTACATCTCAATAATACAGGGTATAGAAAAAAGAACGGCCCCTCCACTTTCTTTTGAGAAAGTTTTTTCCTTTTCTTCTACCTGGCCCCTGCCTTTTTTGTTACACGGAAGGGGCTGATCATCACGCAACGTTTTTTTTTCTCAACTGCCAGGTTTCATATTTATCCTACACTTAATGCCTCTCCAACTCACGGATCTATTCTATTACAGTCTTATTGTTATTATCATTGAAGATAATAGTATTGTCAATATAAATGTTATCACAATTCTCTACATTTATCATCATCATCATCATCATCATCATCATCATCATCATCATCGTTGTGGTTAGGGACGTAGCAGATGGGAGGAAAGGGGGTATTTATCTCGAGGGCCCCCAAACGAGAGACTCCCTTCCAAGCATCATAAAAAGTAGTTTACTTACTGCATTCCAACTGACAAATCTCCCTAAATGTTACATGGTCTTTCTCGATGTGCCAGAAGTTGGAGCTGAGTTTGACCCTGCAGTAGGCAGTCTTGTTATCATTCTAATTATATTTGGTGGTGATTATACGAATATTTTTTGTCAAACTACAGATGGAGCAGACTGTGCCCCCGTAACAAGAACAACGAGAACAACCCTCACCAAATTCAAGGTAGTAAACTCTTCACTGTTTGTCCATTACGCCTTGTTAAAGCAAACCTATAAAATTATCATTTTCCTAGTGTGATTTAAATGACCTAGTGATTGCTAAGGGCCACTCTTACCACCTGATCCAAACTGACAAGTCGTTCATTTTTATAAATTTATCTATCATATATACAATACAAAAGTTGGAATTATCATCTGCAGTCGGAGTTTGACCTAACAGCAGCCAGGCTTGTTCAATATCTTTGTTGTTGCTGTCATTATCGATAACATATTCATCATATTCCTCAGTCAGATACTTTTTATAACAATTATTGAATGTATCATTACTCCCGTCTTCTCAAAGAACCGACTACGTCCAGTGTTGCTAATTTACATGTTTTGGGTTTTTTTCTCTAATTTTTCAATTTTGGAAGTCACTACCCCATACACCCCACGAAAAAACAAAAAAAACAAAAACCAAAGAATAAAAACAAGCAAACAAAAAAAATCGCTAAAATTGGCATCACTGGATTCATAAATTCTGAAAAGCAAATAAAACAGGTCTGGTTAGTCAATCAATAAGAACTGTTACGTGATCAACGTCTTTAGGCAGCATGTCGTGTTGGGGGTGATCAATTAAAATGGAAAAAGGGCAATCAATAAGTAATTTACTACTCTCGTTTTTTGTTGCATTATTAAAAAGTCGGTATTTTCAGAAAAAGAAGCATGGACACTGCCACACACGAACCAAGGAACCAATTAAGCATAAACTTACATTGTAAATTGAACTTCACACTGAAAACTCATTAGGAGGGTTTTAAAAAAAGACATTATAGGAGGTAAATTTTCTGACCCTTGCTCCATTGGTGCGGTCTATACGCGGGAGACATAGAGAGATAGTTTTGATTTGAATAATGGTTTACAGCTTTCAAAAAAAAAACAAAACAAAGAAAAACCATCTAGATTGGCAACACAGCCTTTACATGATATTATTGCTGATCTTATGATTGTCACATCTACAATAACAAAGACGTATTCATCCCTATTACTATATATATATATATATATATATATATATATATATATATATATATATATATACTTTTTCTTCTTACTTTCCCTATGCAGATCAGTCAACATGTTCGGTATTTCTTCAGATACTTCTGACGTCATGGGAATGTCAAAGGCAAAAGTAATATTCAACGTTAGAGTCTCTCCGAGGGGTAAGAAGAACAGAAAGCGAGGATCTAGAAGAGGTTGAATACATTTATCTAGCAGAATAAAACGAGGCTTAATGATCGACTGGAAATCATCTGGTATGAATAAAAACCTATTGAAGAACACCTTCCCAATGTGCCCCCATTGCCTCATTGAGTAATCGGGATAGGTAAGATTAAACATTATCTTGATATTTTGCAAGGGCGGGGGGGTAATCGAAACAGACTCTATACATGATTTTGAATGGCCTAAAATGGCCAGATATCTATCATTGATTAGATAACGTTTCTTCGATAAACCTTTTACTTCAAGCCAATATAGCATGTAGTTAGGGTTAGTAGATAGATTTTGGGTTAGGGTTAGTTAGCAGGTAGACTGGGTTTAGGATTAGGGTTAATAGGTGAGTAGGGGTTAGGGTTAATAGGTAAATAAGGGTCAGGGTTAATAGGTCGGTTGGGGTTAGGGTTAGTAGGTAGGTTTTCGCTGAGTTTTCTGATTTCCCAATTATTCATCGGTGCTGGAATAGGTCCAACAGCAGTAGTAAATATACTCAAAAGCGATTAAAAAAATGAAGCCAATTGCAATGATAAAAATTGGCGGCGCAGAATGTTAAATCTCACTTATTCCAAAAACAAGTACCGTCTGATGGTTAATGAAGAAATGACTATTAATGCTGTTGATAACGTCTGTTTAGCTTTGATGAAAAGAAGTTTCTTTGTTGCCCTTCTTCGCCACCAACTCAGTTCTGAAAATCTCCAATTTCGCTTTCTTCCGGTGCAGGTCTCACTCTTTTCCTTTTTCCTCATTCGACCAGCGATTGTTCGATGCTTTCTTGCTTCATGCCTTGTTATTGTTTGTAACCATAAGTGAGACAATCATCTTCTTCCTTCACCCTCTTTCTTTTCTTCCAAATTTAATGCGTTTCCTCCTTGTGAGGTCATATAACCACACATGGGCTATGACGTCATGGGAACTTGGCGACCTGCCTGAGAATCGGCTGTACATGCAACAGCAAGATTGTAAAAAGAGTGATTTCATGAAATCTCTCAGCATTTTGATTTTTTTATGTTTCACAATCGATGTAGTAATGGTTAACAAGCTTGCAATTGAAGTATCCCATTTATTATCTTCTTTGAATTTGTTAATCTTTGGGGGCAAACGTTAGTTGCATTAGGGTGGTGTCAGGGCCGGATTGATCTCGTGCAGGGCCTGTAGCATACGTTAAAAAAAGGACCCTAAATTAAAAAAATACACAAAAATCAAAATATAATCATTTTTTACTTGCATGGTAATTATCTTTTTTTCATTTGCTATACAACCAGATGATACAACAACTATGTCTGACGATTCAATATCAGTATTACTGACTGCAGTTTCAATCACATTCGTATTCATGTGTCGTATATATATATATATATATATATATATATATATATATCACACAGATACCACACTCCCATCAATTGCTGTACTAAAATAGCAACCCTAATGAAAGGCTATAATTGGCTAAAATCGCTATCCTTAAACATCCGGTCGTTTATAAAAGCCAGTAGGGCAACTGGATTGGTATTGATGGCTTGTAAGAATTTAGCATATTCTACTTTTGCTATTAAGTTTATTTGGGACTGGTTGGTATTTTTTAAGCATACTACAATATATTATAACACATTTTTTAGACTTGAGCACAGTTGAATATTAGAAAACGGCAAGCAAAACTGACCAAAAACTGCCAATATCGGTTTCTTCAGCTCTTGAGTTGGCCTGACAGGCTATGTATGTATGTATCACGTGTATAGGCTATATATGTATGTATCATGTGTATAGGCTATGTATGTATGTATCACGTGTATAGGTTATGTATGAATGTATCACATGCATAGGCCTCGCCAATGGAGCTTGAGGGCTGAAATCTTTACTCTTTATGAACGTTTTTTTATTTTTCGAAAATTCACCCCTAGATAGTTTTTTGTGCATGTGTGTGTGTGGGTCACAATTTTCCATCCAAGTTTATGCTAGATTGGTCCTTTAGTTTGTGCCCGGCAGCGATCGCACTTGTTTTTTTTTTCTTTCAAATCTAGACTTTTTACTGATCATCATCCAGCAAAAGGTGAGAGAAGTGATTCATTCTGGAGCCAAAATAATTAGACACACAAGGTAAAATTCATTTATACGTATTATAATGACCACCGTTGAAAGGGCCATTGGCCATCTATATGTATTTTCTAATTAGTGCTATTGGATTTCTTTTCCCCCACACGTAGGTCTGATCACTGGAATCTTGATCCTAGGTTATCTAAGGGGTTGAGATATTTAAAAGCTAGTATGGAAAAGTCATCATTTGAAAAAATCAAGATGGCTGCCAGATTGGGTTCTTGAAATATAGAATGAAACATTATCTGATTTGTTACCCTATTAGATTAGGTATAGTTTTTCTAATCTGCAGAAGTTGAACGAACATTTGGACATAATGGATTGGACCAGTATCGAGTTACCGACAAAAAAGCTTGATTGAAGTTTGATAACAAATGAATTAATCTGATGATATTAATCTGATGTAAACGTATGAAAATAATTTCATATGCTTGATACTTATGAAGATTCTTATGTACAACGGGGAAAATCACAACAGCCCTCCACCCGGGAGCAACGGAGGCTGAGTCAAAACATTTCTGGTCTGTTAACTGTGAGGAGGTGTTTTCTGGTATTTATATAGACATTAGTAGTTCAGAAGAATGTGTGTGAAATCCATTTCTTTTTCCAATCTCACGTACTAACATACTTGCATATACGCTTCCATTTATAATTCATACATTCACATGTGTCTGCGTGTGTTCGTTTACGTGTCTTTCAATGGAGTCCATTTGACAGGTGCTCGTGCTTTCTCAGCTGTCGGTCAGTGTACACGACAGTTTAAAGATATATATACACTTCACTACAACTTGTAGTCCTTTATATATATGTATATATATATATATATATATATATATATATATATATATATATATATATATATATATATATATATAAGGACTCCAAGTTGAGAGATGTATATACAACTTTAAAAGATATATATATATATATATATATATATATATATATATATATATATATATATATATATATATATATATATATATATATATATGTATATATATATATATATATATATATATATATATATACGTATACAAAGAGATCAAAATACTACTCTAATGAACAACCTATCTACAGGCACAAAGATGACACTGCCTCTATTGGATACACTCTTATAATAATGAGAATTCAGGTATATACTTGCGAATGTATACGTAACATACGATCACTAACCTACACATTTGTGTATATATACATACATATGTCCGTGTGTTGAAGGGAAATTCATGGGTATGCTATTCAATTCACAGTTGGAACTTGACGTTCAACAAAAACTCCTCCCTCCGACTAAACATAAAAAGCCACACACAAACCTTTTTCCACTTGACGCGTTTTCTACCTTTTTTCTGAAGAGTTCATCAATTTTCTTGACTCTTTCTCTTGATATACTATTTCTCTGTTCTCCCAGTCATTTATTTTCCTCCTTGTCGTACCAATCACCAGCATCACTGTAGAGATCGACGTGTTTTCCTTAAATACTATCAGAAAATAAAATAAATGGGAAACAGTCATTGGCGTCCGCTGGGAGGGGATTTGCTACCCCCACCCAGATCAGGCATTCTCACTAAGAACGAAAGGGTTTGAAAGTTGGATCCTTATAGTCAATGAAGGATAATGGTGAAGTACTATTGTCAAATATATATAATCCCAACTTAATGTTCCCATATGAAAAGACAGTCTCATTATTCGCTGGTAAGATATATTTTGAATATATCCCCCATCCCGTGAATATACCCCTGCCTGTCTGGAGAAGTGGCTGCGGATGCCGATGGAAACTGTCCAGGGAACTAATATTATTCATTTCTACAGAATATCTCACATTATGATCATTGCACGGCCAAAGTCATTGAAAATAAAATTGAAAAAATCATAACAATTAAATTTTCGGGGCTCCTCTGACCATTTTGGGTCGGATAATCCTTGGTGTACAAATTAATGTAATGTAACTAAGCATACGCTGAAAATTAAACATCGAATTATGATAAGGCCTTGAACAGTGCGGTTTTGAGCAGCACGGAAGATTTTGGAACGAAATAACTGCAATAATCACGGTATTCCTGTTCATATTAGATGAAAAACTTGAAATGCACATTCAGTACAAAATTTAAAGCTGGCCTTTTTATGAACTGTTTTTAAAATATTTCTTTTCATGGACTGTTCTATGTGGCCGAATAATTAGGTCTCTCTCAATCAAAGGAAGCAAATACCCGGATTTAAACCGTAAATTTTATAAATTCTTCCGTAGCCCATAATCCACTTTTCCACAAAATCTCATTGGAATTCATCGATGACTTCTCGGGATATTGTGTGGACAAAGTGACAGACTGACACAAATGAATATTTAAACGTCTTCCATCATCGTTGGCATAGGCAGGTGGTATTTAGTGGATGGCGTCACTTTTGTGGTTTTATTTTGTAGAAAATTCTGAGCTGAAGAAAATTGATCACTCTATATAGCTAGGACAACGAATATCTATGAAACCCTCAAAAATGAAGAAACTGCACAAAGAATTACTCTAGGTTGGCAAGTTTTCTGTAGGACAAACTCAACCTTCAAGATAAAAAAAATCCCATTAATCCTGAAAACAATGCATCCTTCCGATTGTCACTTATGACATTGAAACATGGAACCTAACCAAATTATTGGCCCTCAAACTGAGAACCACGCAACGTACACGTGAGAGAATAATGCTCAACCTCACTTGGAGAGATCACAAGACAGGAAAGTATATTAGAGAAAAAACAGGAGTCCAAGACATCATAGAAACCATAAAGAAACTCAAATGGCAATGGTCTGGTCATGTTGGAAGAATGTCAGACAACCACTGGACCTCAAGACTCACAACATGGATCACCAGAGATCATATGCGAAATTGTGACTAGTAGAATATGAGAAGGTATGGCAATATATAAAAAGACAATTTTGAAAATACTGGCTCCGCAACACTCATGATAGAGCGATGTGGCGAATCTTGGGGAAGGAATATGTTCCACAACGGAGACCAAAAGGCTGTTGATGATGAAGCTAAACTTAGTATATATCCCTGCATTTTCTATATCGTATGAAAGTCGTCGACATTCATGCATCCCTGCATTCACCATCGTTATGAACAGAATTGTACATAGATACTGATTCAGACTCGCACACTAATAAAACCACAATCGTGCTTCAACATAAACGCCTATTTAAGGGACCAGTGTCGGTGCAAAGGTTTCATGCGCCTTGGGTCAGACTTAAAATTTGTGAAAACGGGTTTATGCAGTCTTCGCAAGACTTGAAATCTGCACATCTGGTTGTATTCAAACAACTATTATTTTCAGTTTGGAGTGCGCCTATACGACCTAGGGTGACTGTCTAGGTTCCACCAAATGGACGGGCCAACCCTCTACATACATAATGATCAAAGCAGACACATGCTTACACACTAATACAATCGTAAACACACTTTAACATGATCACCTATTCAAGACATATAGGCGTATCTAAAGGTTTGAGGGGACTGGACCCCCTCCAACATTTATTGTGATTTGTCAGTGAAAATGCAATAGGTTAACAACTGTTTGGCATTTTTCATTAGGGTCACAGGGGGTATTTTCAAATACCCCGGCCCCACTCCCGTTACATTTCTGGACGCACACAAAAAGAACCCCGATAGACACATAAATCAATATTTATTTTTAATGAGATAATTGCCACAAATGTTTCACGTGTCAAAATTCTCTAACCACTGAGAATGAACTCAGAATTTCGCCTGAATTCCTGGGAAGTTTAGGTACGACTTATCAAGTGTCTGGTTTGTGGGGGCGAGGGTCATTGGGAGCCCGTGTGAACAAGTCAACTTATTAACGTTCGGACCAGGAAAAATGGAAAAGAAAGTAAAAATAAAGATAAAAAAGAAATGAAATGAATCTAAGAAAGAAAATTGTCTTCACGAATGACAGTTGCTGCGAGAATAATGAAGAGAGAAAAGCATTTGGCAACACAAAACGTGGAAGAAAATACAATTCTCTGACATTCAAAGAAAACCACATTATTTGCAGTGTGTGTGTGTGTGTGTGTGTGTGTGTGTGTGCGCACGCGCACATTTATATATATATATATATATATATATAACGACATAATCTTTCCACACACAAGCGCATACACAGAATCACACATACACATACATAAATGCATGCATACTTGTAGATGTTGCTTACTCGTATGAAAGGACTTATTCATATTTACGCAAATAAGCCCATCTAGACACACGCACATACTAGTGTGCACATACTATCTCTAACTCTCAAGCAAAGCAATACGAACCAGAGCCAGTCCGAAGCAGAAGTGGACTGAGCGGCTGCTTAGGGCCTCGTTGCCCCAAGAACTATGAGAGGGCTCTGAGAGGCGGTTGAGCCCCCCCCCCACCGATTCATAATGTTTAGGGACCCATTGAGGCTTGGGATGGCCCTGTTATCAACTTTCATTCAACTGGACGAAACGTCCCATAAGTTCACACAACTATGTAATTCTAAGTGTGTAATCAAATATTCTATTTATTCCGCGTACACAAAGCGCACACGAACAAAACGTAGACATAGAACTATTGTTCAACGTAAACAGAATGCATACGTCCCCAGAGAAACGCTTTCATCTATGCATATATACATTCACAATTTTATTTCTCCTTTACATACGCATAATTTCTCGTTCTCTTGTTATTTTCCTTTTTTATGCAAAGAAATCCAACATATTTGCGCACACTGTCTTATAACACGTACGCGCACACGAGTCAATTCTCGTTTCCTACCTAAAAAGCGAAAAAATGAAACAAGCACAATACAAATAAATACATATAAAGAGAGAGAGAGAGAGAGAGAGAGAGAGAGAGAGAGAGAGAGAGACAGAGAGAGAGAGAGAGTGACAGAGAGAATAGTTGTTATTTGAACAGATAGCAAGAGAAGATGAAAAGAGAAGGTAGGATACGTGTGAGAGCGAATGTAGGGGAGACAACTGCTGCAAGGTGCCATGTGTGCTTTCTTTGCCGTTGTTCGTTTGTTGTGCGAGCAGAAACAAATAGAGCCAGCCGCACATAAATACCGAAAAGGCTTAGCGATGTTAGCACGCCGATTGTGCGATATTTGCAGGGTCCTGGCATCAGAGAGGATGGAGAGGAGGAGGAGGACGGTTGAGGAAGAAGAAATGAAAGCATGAATGAAAACGGAGAGGGGGGGGTACAGGACCGTGCTGACTGGTTTGGGGAGCTGGTCATTAAATGTTGAGGAGAAGTTGTTGGGGAAAAAATAGATATTGAGGGAAGATATGGGAATAGACGGTGGATTATTTGTAAGGTTTTAGCAGAAATAGTCGAAAATGGATGGATCAAGGGAGGGGGGCTTTGCGGGTATGTAAATTGCAGAGGAGGAGAAAGACGTTGTTGAACACTCATGGACGTAGAACAAACAGGGTGGCCAGATTGGGATATAAGGGGAGATCATCCAAGTTTTATTATAGGCTTTGGAATTGCATTGAATTTTGAAATCGAGCAAATTTGGTGGCATAGGTTCAATACCAGCCCGATATATATATATATATATATATATATATATATATATATATATATATATATATATATATATATATATATATATATATATATATATATATATATATATATATATATATATATATATATCGGGCTGGTATTGAACCTATATATATATAATGAATGCAAAAAGTATCTGCTACATTTCAAAAAGTTCATTTAACACGTGTATACAGCTACACAATTCACAAAAACTTTTAGGCGTGTGTGTATGATGTGGTTGATAAGAAAGGAAACCCTAACAACCGAAGTTGGATGTTTCAAAAGTCAAATAGATCAAAGTGTGGAGGAACGTATAAAAATAGAGAAATAATCTGTGCATCGCCATGAATGCGAATTGATATGTTTATTTGTTTAACTCTTTGTATGGTTGTATTTCTGTTTTGTCCGATTCCTGTTATAACCTCAAAGTTATAATGGATTGGTCCATGTTAAATGAGATTAACGTAGCTAAAAAAAACTATTATAAAGTTGTTTCAAAGTGATATAGCCTGTTGTGACATAACAATCAAGTTTACGTCAGATAAAAGCTGGTTGTTTGAAACAAAAATGAAATAAAATACTGATATGTAAATTCTTTTTTTGAAAATGCAAGATTTATCAATTTTTTCTGTATTTTCTTATTTATTTAAAAGAAAAATATATTAATTTTTTTCTGTAATGAAAGAAGTTGAATTCAACAAAATTAGTTTTTCTTTTGAGTTGAAACGAAAAAACTTAAAATTAGAACACTTGAATTATAAAAAAAAATCACCTTATAAATTAGCTTAATGCTCCTTAAAACCCATCCATACATAAATAACCCCATCGTTTTTTACGGATATATGTTAGTATGCATAAGAATTATAGATAAATTCAAAAACTGAACCTGGGTGCTCCAATGGAGCTAGAGGGCTAGAAATTTAAACAATCAAACCTCATTACGTCTCGAAAACGTTTTATTTTTTTAATTCCACCCTGAAATAAATTTCTTTTCCCAAATTTTTTAAATGATCACCTCCAACACGGCATGCTGCCAAAAGACGTCGGTCAGATGATAATTTCTAATGACTGACTATCCAGACCTGTTATTTATTTATTCATATTTTACAATAAAGAAAACAAATATACAGGAATAAAAGTTTATTTCAATAATCAGGTAAACGAACAAATCCTTGCCTTAACTGTGAACTCGGGTATTTTTTGTGGATTTGTACAAGTTTTTTTTTCCAAATAAGCCGTGATAGGTTTTGAAAGATTTATTGAAAGACTCAAAAAGCCTCCTCATTTCATGTGACCAGTAAGAAAAATGCACATCTTCATAATGTGTTAATATAAATAAAAAATTCCAAAAATCATGAACAAGAAAATTCTGATATAAATTGGACTAAAAAATATTAATGGCACAAATAACTATTTATAGAGGCATGTCCCCACACGTAAGTAAAACTTTGTAAAAATAAGATACTTCAATTTTGCCTCTACATTAATATTTTTTCGTGAATTTCACGTTGAAATATTCTTGGTCAGTATTTTTCAAAGTTTTTAAAATTATATCAACACATAGTGCAGGTACGCATTTTCCTTTCTGGTCCTGTTTTCTTTAATATTGGTATGTACACACAATGTCCTCAACTAAACTTCGAAGTAAAAATCCCCAGGAAATATAGCACTTTTAGGAGCAATTTTCGTGACTCGATGTAATTATAGAAGTTACTTACAATAATGGTCTCTACAAGATGACATCAATTCTTTTCAAAATTGGTAGTTTTACAGAAGTTATTACAAAAAAAAAAGTGGTCGATTTGTGTTAAACCTTAGCTCACTCATATCAAGGACAGCGTGCTGAACAAGCCACCCTGTTAAACTAGACTTGATATTATTACTTTTTGTGTTTTTACCAACTAAATATCATAGACAAGGAGGCAGGCATGGTCCAGAAATTCCCTGGCGATCTCGCTTCACCCACTTACCTTTCCTCCCAGGCATAAGTTATTGTGAGCACTCTAAACCCAACTAGATAAGCTTGACTAGACTTGTTGTCAGTCATGAGAGAGTCTTTCTCTTAGTTTCCCCGAGGCAGGAATTATTTAAATGTCGAATATTCCTGAGAAAATCTGGCTCCACGCCGGTGAACTTTCTTATTATGACTGTTTTTATTTTGTTCGATTCTTCATTTCCTGTTTTTTAAAAAATTGTTTTTGAAAGGTACTGCTGTCTCAGACGTATAGCAGGCGCCCCCAGTACTTGGCACCATTAGCAACTTCTCATGTGGACGATAATTTGAGCCAACCTTGCTCTACGGAGAGGACTTGAGGAGAATGAAATTATTGAAGAGAGAAGAATGTAAAAGGTAATGAGAAGTAGAGAGAGAGAGAGAGAGAGAGAGAGAGAGAGAGAGAGAGTTGGAGTAACAGAATTTTAAGAAATGTTGCCTTCATATTTGAAGCAGCAATTCTCAATAGAAATGAAAGTGTTCTCTTAAATTGGGTGCTGCAAAGTCACTTTCCACTTTTAGAATCGGAGAAATTTTCCATTTAGACATATTTATTTTCTACATTGGAAATTACTTTGAACAAAGTTTAGAACATATAACATCCTATAAATGCCTTCCATTTTCGGCTTCACGAATAAATTTCACATGGATCAGAAATTAGCTGCCAAAACGTTAGCCATATTTTCTTCCTTTTGGGTTATCTCAAAGAAAGAGTTTACGTAAACAAGGTCCCAAAGACTCCTGGAACTGAAGAATGATATTCGACCAGAAATAAGACCGTTGGAAACTGATGCATTACGAGCTGACATGGAACATTGCCTTGAAAGGGTTTAAATTTGCGAAGCTGAAACGGGAATCATTTGTTGGATGTTATATTCCATGATCTTAAATGAATATTCAGCTGAAAGGAAATTTTTTTAACCTTTTTCTACAAACAGCATTCAAGTTTTAAGCTGGGAAATGACTTTTGCACCACTGAATATGAAGTGGAAGTTATGGCGAGAGATAGAGAAGAGTAAATTCTTTATAAACATCTTTTTACTGATATGTGAACTTGAATGCATTTACTAAAATCTGGGTAAATTCCTTTATTATGTGAATTTTAATCTCTTCATCGCTTTTTTATCTTACTAAGTTGATGTGTTAAGCATAAGTTACTATGGAATCTTTAGTAAAATTAATAATCAATAATGCTGTGTAATATTGAATTGTTAGTTTTGTATAATTCTGAATTATTTGTATCGTATGATTAGGTATTAATAATATTATATAATTAGGAATTAAAATAAAAGTCATTGTTTTATTTTAGCTGTAAGATACCGTTCTTTTAAAAACTTTTCTTTTTTCCTCGTTATAAAGTGTCATTTTCTTGTCATGTCAAAAAAGTATGAAAAATGTCAATTACTTTCTTCAAATTCAGAGATAATTTGAAATCTACTTATTTTCAATTGGACAACGGGCTAATTTACATATTTTGAATTATATGAAGTGAGAAAAACAATGACGTATGAATATTACTCGTCGTATCGAATAATATCTGATTCGATTAATCAGTAAAGGACCTCTAAGTAGCCTAAACAGTGCATTTTAGCCAGAGTACCTTATTAGCAGTTTTAATCTCTTACCGGGACCAAAGGCATTATTTAGGCCTTCTGTGAAAACGAGCTAAAATTCCACCTGCAGAGCTGATTTTCGTACAGTTTTCCCTTAATATTCACGGGGTTATAGGTATCAGGGCGCGAATACGAGAATCTGGGATTCATTTTTGCTGATCCCCCCGAATACTTCCGGTATTCAAAACCTATATGCAACATACCATACAGACTTAAACCATAAACAATAAGCAAACACTTCACCATTCCCAAATAATGAGTCTACGAATGAATAAATAAATACAATGAATAATACGGAAAAAATTTAATTTCAAAACTTGACTTCATTTTTTCTGGTGACAAATCCGTCAATTTAACGTGGAATCGATATTTATCTCGTCAAAAAGGTTACAAACAGCGTTCATTTGCTCACAAAATCCTCAGTGAGTTTGCAGAAATATTTTTTCTTTTCTTTCTGACTGAATTTATGCTTTCCTTACAATTATAACCAAAATCAAACTTTCAAAGAAGATATACAGTTATTGCATTTATTAAAAGATTGTTAAAAATAGAGGCTCGTCGGGAAAATGTACAGTTAATTAAAGATAACCATAAATTTTACAAAACCACAATGCAGTGATTATCAAACACTTTTCTTCTCCTTTTTATGCAACTACATCTCAATGTTTTTGCTGCTTTTTATTTTTTTGTATTTGGAATGAAAAAAGTTTTGATAAAAAGCAACAAAAATATCAAGATGAGGATAAATAGTTGCACAAAATGGAAAAAGTTTGTTAATAATGATCTATGATACTACATTAACTAATAAATAAATAAATAAATAAATAAATAAATAAATAAATCTGTTTCTAGCTTTGTGAATCGGAAGAAAAATAAATATCTAAAATACCACTCGGCTATAGTTTAATTCGCATAAGATCTAGGGTTTATATTTTAATTAAAAGTACCAATATTGACTTTCCTAAACACTTCATCTTTTGTTCATAATATACAGCGTATTCTTGCAGAGGATGCCGCACCCGCTACGAATTGGTATCAAACTATTCGAGATTGAATCGAGAATCATCGAAACAGCGAATAGAAAACCCGCGAATATCAAGGGATATCTGTATATAACTGTGTAACTATATGAAAAGGACGTTTAAGGATTGCCGAAACCTAATTGCTGCAATTCAGATTGTAAACATCTTGGAAAAAATGCTTCAAATTGATGGCTTTCAAGAAATTCTCATTATTCAAAGTAAAATCGCATTTTTTGTTGGACAAATACAAACAAATTAAAAGAAGAAATTATATCGAATGTCTTTTGCAGTGATACTTTATTTTTTCTGCTCCATGTTCTACCATGAACAGCTCAAGAACTCGAGGGTCTCTCTTATTATGATAAAACAATTTGGTTTGTGGGAAAGGATTACAACATATTGTTCGATTTAGAAACCTACCAACATTTCAAATAAAGATAAAAAATGTGAATCAACGAGATCTAAATTCAATTTTTCAAATGTTTTACATTTCTTCTTTGTATGAAATTTAGCAAGAACATCACCTTTATATCTCACTAAGTTGATGATTTATGCTTTATTTACAATGGAATCACTGTTAAAATAAGTGATCAATAGTATGTGTAATTAGGAGATACTCAGTTATGCCTTAACACAAATAAGTCTCGAGCCATGGAATGCTTTTGTCTCTTCATATACAAATTCCTAATGACCCCCGCCAATATATCTGAATTGCCGCTTTGTAGAACATGTTCCCCACGTTCAGAATCTCTGATCTTGTGTCTGTTGTGCGAAACGAATAGTTGGCGATTCGCTGGCAAATGATTATGTCCACTATGCCTTTCCATAGGTTCTGCTGCACCTACCAGTCACCATAAAATTGGCTTTTACTGTAACGGAACTAGTTGATGTCCCCTTGGCATGAGAGTGCTGCTCCCTTTAAACCTTCCCATTACCCTTAGTGTTTATACAACTAAATGTCATTAGATTACTAACCGGGAAAGAGCAAGGCATTAGAGGGGAAAAAGTTTGGGCTGTGTGTGCGTGTGTGTGTGTGAGTGTGTGTGTGCGTGCAAGCGCGCGCCTGTGGATGCGAGCGTGAGAGTATGCGTGCATGTATGTATGCGTGCGTTTATGTGTGAGTCTGTGTATATGTGTGTGTGTGTGTATGCAATGAATATAAGGCATTCAAGAGTAGATAGGTGTGTGTGTTATATAAGTTCGGATGTAGATGCAAGTATAAATGGGAATTGAACAGAGAAGTGAATAAACAAACGAAACGGAAGAGAGGAAGAGACATAAAAGAAGAGAGAGAGAGAGAGAGAGAGAGAGAGAGAGAGAGAGAGAGAGAGAGAGAGAGAGAGAGAGAGAGAGAGATTAAAAAAATAAAAAATTGCAGCTGAATGAAGAAGATTTATGTATATACATATATATATACAGGGAGAGGATGAGTGAGCAAGAGAGAGAGAGAGAGAGAGAGAGAGTGAGAGAGAAATGTAAATAGTTCAAGGAAGATAGAGAAAGAGACAGGGAGAGAGAGAGACAGACAGACAGGAAGACAGTGAGAAAGAGAGGGGAGGGAGAGGAAGAAAGAGAGAAAGTGAGAGAGATGGAAAATGATATTGCTTACAGACGATATACGAGTCCACGCGTGAAATCGTTTTTACATCACATGTATGAGAGAGAGAGAGAGAGAGAGAGAGAGAGAGAGAGAGAGAGAGAGAGAGAGAGAGAGAGAGGAGAGAGAGAGAGAACATAGATAAAATGTGGGGAAAAATAAATAGGGTGATGGTAAATTGAAGAAGAGAAAAAAGTGACGAGAGGTAAGTGAGTCTGTGTGTGTGAGAGAGAGAGACAGAGAGAGACAGAGAGAGAGACAGAGAGAGACAGAGAGAGAGAGGGAGGGAGAGAATAATCCAAGAAATCGTTCAACAGAAAAAGAAATGAAATAAATAATTCACCAAAAACATATCAAGATAAGGGAAAGGTACGGAAGAAATCTAATGTGATGAGGAAGTGGAGAGTAGGGGTGAGGGTGTGAAGAAATTACTGTGTGTATGTTTGTGTGTCAAAAAACGTTTAGTTTATTTCGATGTGCTCACCCCTTGTATACATACCCAACAGGTGTACCCGTGTTTATACATTATTGACTACACACGCAAATCTCTTCATAGTAAAGTTGATTTGCCTTGACGTTAGACTCTTATCTGTCTTATCGTGTAAAAGCCGCGCGTCTCTTGACTTGTATAGACGGTTACATTTGTCTGAGTTGTCGACCCTGATAATAGTTCTATTAATACTAGTTGGCCTTGTGGTGTCGTATGTATTATTTCCTTCTTTCGGGATTTCATGAAGATTCTTTCTCCCAGGTTGATGTAGTGGTGTACTTTTTTTAGCTCTTCTTTTTCGATTCTAATGGCCATGTCTTTGTCCTCGACATATTTGTTGTTCATGACATTGGTTCATGTAAAGACCTTCTTTCTTGCTCTCTACATTCAGTTCTGGAATTCATGAAGGTTGGCATACTCCCGGCAGAGCAATCTCTACATTCAAGGATTAAAAAAAATCCATTAGTTTTGAAAAGGAGGATCTACACCTCATGCATCCTCCTGATAGTCACCCATGGAGCTGAAACATAGGACCTAAATGAAAGATTGTCTCTCAAGTTGGGAACCATTGAACGTGCATAAAAGAGGGTCATTAACATCACATGGAGAGACCACAAGTCCGCCCAATATATTAGAGAAAAAAAGAACAAGCGTCTGGGATATCATAGAAGCCATTAGAGAACTCAAATGGCAATGGATGGTGCGAGAAGGGGAGACAACCACTGGACATCTCTACTCACAACGTGGATCCCGTAAGATTGTGACCGGTAGAAAATAAGATGGTATAGACAGGTTCAGGAGATATTGGCGAAGCAACGCCTGCGATAGAGAGATCTGGCGAATATTGGGGACTGTCTATGTCAAACGACGGACACCAAAAGGCTGCTGCTACTACTGCTGTTGCTGATGAATTACTTTTACAATGGAGTCAATATTGCTCTCTTTTTAGTATAAGCAAAATTCCGTGCAAGACTTTCAATTGAGAATGATATGCAAATGTGTCTCTTTGAAATTGTGCCTAGATTTGAGTTCCCTTTTGGAAAGAAACAAGCTTATCCATCTCAAGAGGGCCAATTTAGCATAAAACTTCACTGTAAATTGAAATATCCCCACCAAAAATCTAGGGGGTTGAAAACAAAAAAGACCATGTTTTCTAGATATATCAAGGAGTAAATATTTAGATTTCGAGTCTTCTAGCTCCATTGATGCGGTATATACGTGCAATCCATACATAGATAGCCAGTCAGAGATCCAGACCTACTTGAAAACTGAAGAAACCTATGTTGATGTTGACAGTTTTGCTTAACGGTTTCTAATTGTTGCTTTTGCAAACTTGATATCTGATCTCATGTGGATGCATGTGTTAAAAGTGGTTAAACTAAAGAAAAGTAGCATGAATTATTTGACCAAGCATTTACATCAACTATCAAGTACGTCCTTAAAATAGAGAGGTTTTATCTACTTATTTACTTATTTATTCTTCGTAATGAAACATATCATCTATTGAGTCAACATTCTTTTCGATGCATTAACTGCATTTTGAAGAACTTTAGGAGAAATCTGCAGTCTCTGCCTGAATATCCTGTTGGCAGTTACATCCACCAGTTCCTGCGGCAGCGAATTCCATTTTGAAGTCGATCTTGGATGTCTTGGTAATATTACTTTCTTCAGTAATGGCGTTACAAGTTTGAATTTCGATGCATGATTTTATGTGAATAGAAGGTTCATAAAATCAAAGATATCTTGAGTGGAAACAGCTAGAAATGTAAACGGGCAGAGTATATAAAAAAATGAAAAAAAAAAATGAAAGATTATATACATTTATCCAAAACTAAACATAAATTTAGATATAAAATATCTAAATTGCAGATAGATGAAAATCTTCGAATATGCATAAGAACTTGTTGACAGTATAGGATTAATTATGTTGCAGAAATAGCATTTGGCATGGACCCCGCAATTATAAGGGCCCCGAGCTAAATGATAAATCCTGAGTCAGTGATTATTTTGCAATTCCTCTATAACTATAGTTCTATACTGCCTTCAACTCTCATCAACGACTTGGTGTTCAAGGTTAGTGATTTTTCACCGATTATCATTGGGGTTATTTTTTTATGACAGTAATTAATAGGAATGTAATGCATTAACAACTTATGAATACAAAGTTATTTGAAACAGAAGTCATAGCAGCAGCACAAAAATCAAACTGAAAACAAAGCAATGCTGAAATGTCAGGCATATTTGTTGAATTATCTGGCTGTATGGCAAATAAAAATACTTCACTATGTAAGTAAAAAATGTACGTGTTTTATTATTTTGTGTTTCCTGAGAGTCCCTTCATGATATATGCTACTGGCCCCATAGTAGCTTCATCCAGACTTACGAGTTGAAATGTGAATATGCAAAAACGTAAATCTACGTGTATACATTCGTATGTGTCCGCATATGTTTCTTTTTGAGCGTTTTTTTACGCGTATGTGTGTATGTGTATATTTTTGAGTATATGTGTTCTTATTGAATGTCTAAGCCAGCGCACTTCGCTCTTTTTATAGATGGAATAATCAGTACATTGCAAATTCGAAATGGGTGTTTGTTTACATTCAAGTCCATGTGCGCATTTCTGGATGTAGATATGGGCTTTGTTAGCCGTAGTTGTTTCTCTACCTATCTATTATTGTTTATATACGGACATGCCATTACTTGCTCTGCTCTACTGGTGTACGTAATTATATTGCCGTCTTTTAATGTGTATTTCTTCTTCAGAAAATTCTTATTCACATGGCTACGTGAAATTAAAGTTCGTTTTTATATTTATGTACCTTTCTGTAGTCATATTCAAACTCAGGTCTACCAGAATCTAGCAATAAATGGAATGAGTTCTAGAATGTCTGAGGTGGGTTGAATGTATTTTGGGGCCCAGCTTAGAATAATATCTGAGAGAGAGGGAAAGAAGAAGAAGAAGAAGAAGAAGAAGAAGAAGAAGAAGAAGAAGAAGAAGAAGAAGAAGAAGAAGAAGAAGAAGAAGAAGAAGAAGAAGAAGAAGAAGAAGAAGAAGAAGAAGAAGAAGAAGAAGAAGAAGAAGAAGAAGAAGAAGAAGAAGAAGAAGAAGAAGAAGAAGAAGAAGAAGAAGAAGAAGAAGAAGAAGAAGAAGAAGAAGAAGAGGAGCAGGAGGAGGAGCAGGAGGAGGAGTAGAAGAAGATTTTTCATCTTCAATGTAGTAACGACGTTTCAGTCGATTCATTTCTTCGGCTTTCTTCAAGTACAACATTTTCTGTTTGAATTTTTTGTTTAATACCGTTTTTTTTTTTCGCTTTGAACCACTCGGAGAAGAAGCAGATAGGAGAGACTGCCTTTCCATATGGATACTACATTTTACCCTGAAGAGGACCGTAGATATGAATCAGTCGAAACTCCTTGACTACATTGAAGAAAAGAAGGATTCGAAATGTCGGAAAAAGTTGGTATACAACTATCATTTTTCTGTATTTCTAATTCGCTAAGGGTACACTGCTAACAATACAATTAGTTGAATATCAATAAACAAGTAAGTAATGCCCTTATGCGGTCTTTGGCCCCAGCCAATCCTGCGTGGGATGCACATTACTATTTACTTGGCCCGTCTGCAATATATAAATTAGAGGCGACACACACACACGAAGTGGCGTCACTCACCTTACCTTGCACTGTTTTATCCACGGTTGGGATAAAGATGGATTCAAGCCTTTCCAAAAGGCATGAGTCCGAAGTGAAGACAAACAGTTTCCGTTATCATTATGAAATATCGACGAGATGGAATCAACTAGTCGATACTGTTGAATGCAATAAAATGGTAACTTGAGTCTCGGTTCAATGTCAGAGTCAGAGTTCAATGTATGTTATTCTGAAGGGTTATTCATAATACAGAGTTCAATGTATGTTATTCTGAAGGGTTATTCATAATACAGAGTTCAATGTATGTTATTCTGAAGGGTTATTCATAATACAGAGTTCAATGTATGTTATTCTGAAGGGTTATTCATTTAGGTTTTATGTATATTTTCTGCAAAAGACAGAAGAAAAGGAAAATGAAGAGCGATGAAGATCATTAATACAGAATTTTGAATCCTAGACGTTTTAGCCTTGAACATTTACTCAACAAATAAATCGCCAAGTAGAGTTTGCACGGACACGAGCGTGGGTGTTGTGGGCCGGGGCTGTCAGATGTCTTTTGTTGCACAACACCAACTTTGTATGGTCTTTGGATCAAAATGAGTAGCTTCAGTACCAAAATTAATTGAATAACTGAAAATCCATCATCAGACTGCGTTTGCAGGGAATATCAATCAAACGCATATTTTTACATCTCTTGTTTATGCATATTTATGTCGTATCATATTGTCTTTTGTAATTTTTCGTCAGCACCAAATATTTCTTTTCTGAACCAAATAGCTTTTTCAGTAGGAAATTTGCCCAATTTTGGTCTTCAGAAATACCAAATGGCAACCGTGTTGTTGGCGCCCGAGGTCCAATTGATCAGCTGCTATCCACCTGGACAAATTTGCCTGAAGAGTGGCAACGAAAGGCGACTTCCGTTTCCTCTTGTTTTCTCCTCGTATGGTGTCAGCTATTTGACAGAATGCTTACAAATGTAAACAAACAATCATAAGGAAATCCGAACTACTTACCGAATCTTTCCTTCTGTATCCGCTTTTGACATCTCAATAATAAAAATAATAATCATAATAATAATAAATGCCTCCCCTGCTATGACGCGGGTGGATGGTGGGCCCCAAAATATTGATATGGCTTCAGAATAGCTAGGTTTGGCTGAAAAATAGCTTGAACTAACTTAGAAATAGCTAAATTGATCGTTGCTCGGTTAGCACACGGTTGGGTTTCTTGAAGCCCCAAACCTGCATTATGATGAGGAAGGCCCATAACGACTAATTCAAGCTTTCACACATCGAAGATTTATTATGGTAATTCATAGGTTATATCGTAGGATTAATAAAGACAGGCATCTTTATTTTTTATATTCTTATAAGTATGTAGAATGTATCATTATTCTCCTCTTACACCGTCATCCAAGGCGTCACAGGGTTAGGTACACACGGGTAATTGTTAGTAAGACCCACTTCCGTCTCGCCAGTCGAAGCTTCATTCTGTTAATGGCACCTGGTATTCTCCAATAGTCACCCAACTAGGTACTAATCAGGTTAGAAGTTGATCTTACAAGAAATGTTGTATCCAACATGATTTGGTTGTAACACCTAAGCCTCGGAAAAAGGTTCCTCAATCCCAGTGCTTGTGCTGAGTACATAGCAGAGAGACATTGAGTGCCATTCCTAAAGTCTTTGGTATGACTCGGCAGTGGATTGAACCCCAGCGTAGAACTAGCAATCTTTGGAAGACTCGAAACTACACTAGACTTTAATGTTCCTCAACTTGACAAAAATATTTGTGAGGCTTACAGTAACTCCAGCGGAAGCCACAAGATACTGCTGACGTGAAAATTGAATAAAAAAAAAATGAAAAAAAAACATTAATAAAGAATAGAAATACTTGAAACGTGAGCAAACTAATTTTATATAGTTTTTGCTTGCAGACAACCACATTTAAATCAGTTGAATTGAAACATTATGTTCATTCTGAACAAATTTTTGCACTCATTTAAATTTTCTATTTCCTTCATTACTGGATTGTAGCTTAATAATTCAATGTCATTTTCTGCATATGATCGCTAATTGGGGTGAGCTACATTTTGGCATGAGTGCACGACCTGAATATTCTTCCCTCAAAATGTGTGTGTGTTTGTGCATGTGTGTGTACGTGCGTACACATGTGTACGTGCGTGTTTGTATGTTCGTGCGTCCTCAGTTGCCGAATATTATTCATTTCTTCCGTGTCAATTACTCTCTGTTCCCACACGATGTTCAACTGTTTTTTGAAACATATTGCAGGTTGTATGATGCACATGTCAAAAACTAAGGTCTTAAACGCCTACATAACACAGAGATGACGTCACTGTTATAGACGTATATTTGTACCAGAAGCAATATTATAGCGTTCATCCATTATGCACATCTGCATTGATAGACAAAGAAAAAGAAAGAACACAGCAACTTATGTTTGAAACTCGACTCATCTTTTCTCATACTGATGGGATATTGTCTTGTTAAAAGCCATTATTTTGTTGGTTACTTTCATTTTATTGTAACCCTCGGTTGATTTTACGGAAGTTAAAGGCTCCGAAGTATGTTATTGTTGCATTGCATTTCGATTGCAGTTGGAGCGGCCCGAAGGCTTTCATTTCGTTTGCAACCATCCTTTTCGAATAGGGGATGGTGCAACTCTATTACTAATTCATTTATCTTAAGCACACTGCTTAGGGGATACTCAGTTAGCTGCTGAGTGCACAGGGAAATTTGCCACACCCTCTGCCCATACTAGGAATCGTACCCGGAAATTTCTGCATGTGAGACAGAAGTTCTAACCATTACACCATCAGGAATAATTACACAACGCATTGATCAGATATCAACACAATGATGAATTTAAAAGCCATTAATTTGTTCCTAACTACACTGTACACCATGAATTCGTCTGTGTATTTTAGTGCGAGAACAACCAGAATGACGTTATTCAACATTCATATAATCAAGGAAACTCATCTGGAATCAAGAAAATATCACGGAACATCTAATGCATTTAGCTCAACAACGGTAACTTTTTCTCTCTGATGTACTTGGATATGTACATTCTACTACATCTTACAATCTCTCACATTTATTATCACATATATCCAACCACACATAGATACTAATATGTTCTATCATACAGGACGCACATAAGCTCACTCATCTCACGTGTGCAGGACCCTCCATACCTAATACACAATAGGCTCATCATCTTTTTTTGTACTAAAATGAATTCTTACAGAAGCAATTTTTCCAAAGAAATCTTCCATGTTGGGAATATCGGGGCACAGTGGGTGAGAAAAAATAATCGTAGATAGAAACTGATTTTATCAATTTATTTGAGTAAAAAGAGAAAGATAAACCCCTTCGGCTGTGAAATTGGCTATATAAAGATAGGGAAGTCGTATCTCTCTTAGTTAGCAGCTAGCAGGCTTTAAAAAAATTGATCCACTGTGTCCCACCCTAGGTACACAGCGAGTCACATCCTGGAAAACAGTGAATCAACATAAGATTGAATGATTCAAAGAAGTCCCTGATTGAAAACAACAGCATTTTTTTTTTATTGAAGTGTTGTTGAAATGTAAAGTAACAAAAGCATTCATTGGCAAAAAACAACACACATTAAGGAAATCATTTAAAGTAAAACCACATCCAAAAATCAATTTAACGAAAGAAACAGATAAGAGCAAGACTGAGTTTCGTGAAATGCTGAATATTTGGCCGATGAAACGGTGAATAGTTTTCTTCGTAGGAAACTTAGATAAAATAAGATCTTGTTTTAGATTGTTTATTTCCTCAGGGAATGATGACATCATTAGCATTGGTGGCATCTTATAAACGACTAAAACTCAAGAATTAATTGTCATCACATAGAATGGGATTGTCAATGTTATCGTCGGATGGAGTTTTCTAGTCATTTAAGGTTGTCCTTCGACCAAGTTTCTTCTCCACTTCAGCATTCTTCAGGTGCTTTCTGGAGTCGTGGCACCCCTTTTTCTGTCGCATTTTTGCTTTTCCTGGCCTGCCTGTCGCTCCAACTATATCGAGGCCGACCCTACAGTCGAATTTTGGTGATCAGCGATCCGAGGGATATAAACGAAAGACACAACTTCGACCACTCGGAGTATTTATTTTACTTGTTTTCTCCTAATCAGTGGGTAATGCATGTAACACAACAAGAAGAGCTTATGTTAACAGGAAGAAGTTTTTTTTGTTTTGTTTGGGATCAATTTAGAATAGGGAAAACTATAATGCCCCAAAGAAAAACTTACGGTTGCGTGTGTTAGACGAAAATTGTGGCTCTCCCAGAAGTGATTCATTTTACCCTGATTCACTCTGTCCATACATGCCATCGAAAAGATAACCCTTCATCTCTCTTGATAGAAACACAGTGATTGCAGTTTGGACAAGAAATAATTCTAACACTATCTTAATTTCACCTCATGTAGCACACAGAGAAAATCCTGAATTGTTATGGCTCTATAACGAAGATCGAAATACCGCTGATTATCAATTTTGGCTTAAAATTAGCCTGCTTAGCTTGCACACTGTACAGGGATGCTCAAGAAAGCAAGTCTTTCACAAAAAATGGCAGATATGTTGATTAAGAAAATGAAGTAACACCTGCACTGTTATGTATTCACATTTGTAAAAAATCATCATGATTCAATGTGCTCCGAGATTCACTAGGTCCCGGTTTCCTCTGACTATCATCCTTCTCCTCAAATAGCCTCATCAAGGGTGTCGCAGAGTCAGCTACATGTAGGCAGTTCTTAAGACCAACTCCCGGCTTGCCAGGCCTGACGAAGCTTGATTCAGGGTCATCCCTCACGGTACTGATCAGGCACGACGCTGCTCAACTTCTGTGATCTAGCGAGAACCGGTATGTCCATCGTACTTTGGCCGTAATCTCCTTGCTATTGGGGAGAGGTTCCTCAACCGTAATCCTTGGACTTGGTGGCATTGAATACCATTTTTAAAGTCTTTAGTATAACTCGGCGGAGGATTGAATCATAGACTATCAAAGAATGGACTGCAGTGATTTGGAAACTCTTTCATAAATGCACCAATTAAAAGCACACACATGCACACATGCGTGCGTACACACACACACACACACACAATTTGTATCTTATCTAATACGTCGACATTTATCATCACTCTCTCACACGGTCTATCTTTCTCCCTCTTCTTCTGTCTCCCACGCACACTGTCGAAGCCCGCCCTCCATAGCACACGTGTGCGCCCATCTCCTCCGAACCTAAGCTCCCACTTTTTGAGTTCGCTATTTCAACCTTCAACAAGCCTCGCAGAATCGTTATGACTGTTTTTTGATTCACTTCCATCTCCTGGGAAACACTAAGACATTTGTTTAAGCGAGACTCGAAACAAAACTGTAATATTAACGATGCAGAGACGTTGGCTTCTGTTTAGTAAACTTTAGCGTTTCGTAAACAAATCTGTTCCGGGGGAGTGGCGCGACTCCATCGTCATAAGTATGTATGTGCGTGTGTGTATATGTGCGTGTATGTGTGTGTGTGTGTGTGTATGTATGATGGGAACCATGCCCTCAACTGTGGAGCCAGCTTATTTGGCATTAATCAAATGGCCGACCAATGTGTACAGAAGTAGCATCGCTGTCCGGTCTTTTGATATAATTTCCAACTGTAGGTGTATAAACACTAGACACGATGTTACAGAAAAGTTTACCGGCATCTGTGTTCCAGTAGTTTGCCTCTGTTGATCTTCTATTCATCCTGCTTCAACATACACCACCCCATAGCCGACTATAAACTTTACACCAAGTAGTTTCGACAGTGTGTGGTCCGATAAACTACGGAGGAGCATGTGGACAAAAACAAATATATTCGAATGCCATTTGAAATTAAAGAGCCCGAGGGACTTCCGTTCGTCTCAGCCGGGGGAATATTATGAAGATCCCTCAGAGAATGTAAGCAGAGATATATTAAGTGATGCATCTAACAATATGCACTCTCATTGGCTTTCTCTCTCACACTTAAACTCTTCATCTCTTTCACTCTTTCTCTTTCTCTCTCACACACATGTATCTATCTATCTCAGTCTATTCATATGTATGTATGTATGTATGTATGTATGTATGTATGTATGTATGTATGTATGTATCAATCTTTCCATCTCTCTATCTCAGTGTATTCATATCTATAAATTTATCTATCTACCCGTCTCAATCTATTCATATCTATCTCAGTCTATCTATATCTATCTATCTATCTATCTATCTCAGTCTATGCTTATCTATCTATCTATCTATCTATCTCAGTCTATGCTTATCTATCTATCTATCTATCTATCTATCTATCTATCTCAGTCTATGCTTATCTATCTATCTATCTATCTATCTATCTATCTATCTATCTATCTATCTATCTAACTATCTATCTATGCTTATCTATCTATCTATCTATCTATCTATCTGGTTGAAGTTGAATATGTCCACAGCAACTCGTCTACAACAATTCATTCAAATTAACTATGATATATAAAAGTATTTAACGAACTAGCATACATATACTTACACGCATGCATATACACACATGCACACATATATACACACACACATATACACACGTAGTCAGATCACATATATACAGATACATTCATGCGCATGTACACACACTCTCATGTGAACACATACACACATATACACGTACTCGTAAGCACATGCATAAATACACGCAAAAATGCACATACGCATGCAAACATACGTATAAATCAACATGCGTATGTAAGCTTCTATGTATGTACGTTCGTGTGCAAGCACGTGTATATGTATGTGTATGGTTACATGTGTATGTGTATCTGTGTATGTGCATAAGTGTGTATGTGTGTAAGCTTCCTTGTATGCATGTGTGTATGGATACGTAGGTATCTATATGTTTTTATGTGTATATACGCGTGTATATGAATGTGTATTTGTGTGTACCTGTATATGAGTATCTAGATGTTGGTGTATGTGTGTGTATGTATGTGTATGTACTTGTATATGTGTATGGCTTTGTATGTGTATGGGTTTGTATAAGCATATGTGTGTATGTGTCTGAGAATGTACATATCCATTCCATCAGCCAACAGTTGGCAAGGTGGAGTTAGCGCGTTTGGTAAGAGCAAAGCCGCGTAAAGCCGGCTTCCTGTTGGAAGCTGGTTCGATCCCCGTACGTCACTCTTTCCTTCATTTATACACACGATCTTAGGCCGTTCGATTTGCTACAGGGAAATACTGATGCCGAACAATATGTGGTTCTCGCTTGAATGTTTTTATAATGATAACAGTTTGATTATTTTAGATAAATTTGCCAGACATCCCCCCTCTCTCTCCTTCTCTCTCTCTCTCCCTCTCTCTCTCTATATATATATATACATATATTTATTGTGTCATCCACAGACAGCTGTTTCGATGTGGACTACGGAACTGGGTGGCCAGTAAGACTGAATTTAAGCGATAAATTCATTTACACAGAAACTCCTCATCTACCAGCAACACATAAACACAGATATCAGTAATACAATGGATCCATGAATCATTCCAGCCAAATCTAAAGTCTTCATCTTACCCGATTGTCGTTTTCTCATTGAATTTATAAGTATCAGGCACTTTGGAGGACGATTCATATTTGTCCCCCCCCCAAATCGGTTCAAAGGCAATTGTCAATCTGTAGTCGAGTCCAGTTAACTACTTGCTGCAGGGTTTCATGGCTCCTAAATGTTGACCCTTGGGGTTCCCGACCCTCGATGTTGAGAGCAGGCATCATTAACAGCCCTCCGAGAAGAGACAAATCGTGACGGACCAGGAAGTCTTAATGATAAATGCTTATTGAGCCTTTGCCGTCCGCTGTCACTTTTCCCGGGCTGGGACAGCGAAGGGGGAATGTTGGGTAGCAAAACAATATATTAAGAATATCTTAACGGCAACTCTGTTACGACTAATAGTACCCTGTTTTAATATGGGTGCATTGAGTTAGGGTTACATTAATCAATTGCACAGCACCATTATCCTTTATTGACAACAAGATTCCTTTTTCCAATCCCCCCACCCTAGGTGAGATGGCCTGATCCGAGGAGGGGTGCCTTGTCCTGTTTTACCCTTCCCCCCACCGCAGCGGACACCCAGGGCCATTGGTTGCTTTTCCGATTGGAATCTTCCATTAAATAAACTAAAGATTTTGATTTGTAGAAACGTGCAGTTATGATGTGTCCCATATATTAGGATAAGTGACACCATTTCCATCCTTATTGTTGATTTAAGCAGGGTGAACAGTTGGACAGGTGAAGTGTGCAATAAGTATAATATATGTTCATTAGATTTCCAGTAGCAGGTGTTAACGAATGTAATGCTGGACGCTGTGTCAAAGGAATTACAGAACACATCTCGACGGCTGGTGCCTCTCTAATCAGACAAGTCTGAAAGTCAGACCATGGGTGCGCTAGTTCCTTTCTTGAGCTAATTTTCAAATTCAAATCTAAATTTGAGTTGAAAAAAAAATCTAAAACACGTTGAAAAATCTAGATTCTCCAAATATGTATGTAAAACCAAGGAAATATATTACATTCAATCTTCAGCATTCATTTCATCAAAAATATTACTTGATTCGTTAAAAATATCAATTATTCTATTTCTATAAATTAGATAAATACATTGCTTATTTTCTAAATCAAAAATCATCTAAACAGCAATTTTTGGCATCAAGATATAATCAAGAATTTCTGGATTTTGATGGAAACCTCTAAATCGACATCCTTGAGAAAAGAATGAAAGTAACGATTCGCTCTAGCCCTGCACGAGGGACTTAATTCAATTTGAACTTGAAATTTATATAGATCTACATATATGAACGTTACTTATCTTTGTTCCCATATATGTGTGTGTGTGTGTGTGTGTGTGTGTGCGCATAAATATGTACACATTATCTACACTTGCATTTATTGCACATGCGGGAACAAAGATAAGGATACGTTCATATACGTAGATCTATATAAATATATATGTGTGTGTGTGTACGTGTATATGACATGCATATATATGTGTATGGATACATGTATATATAAGCATATGTATGCGTATATATATATGTATGTATATATATATATATATATATATATATATATATATATATATATATATATATATATATATATATATATATACATATACATGCATACATACATATGAATATATACGGGAAGATCGAGGCTAGTTTGAATCACTTGCTTTATTGTTCCTGCAACTTGATGGTGCAACTGTACGTGTTTGAGCGGGAAAATCTCATCCATTTTCAATTAAGTTTGAATGTCGTAAACAGGAAAAGTTTTGCCTGAGAAAATGTTTTTTTTTTCGCCTTGAAAAGTAACTTTTTCAACTTGAACAAACGGGCGACTAATTCATGCCGTATTTTGCATTTGATGATAGCGTAATCTATGTTATTATTATTAAAACAGTATATAAAGTACATTTCAAAGAGCACTTGGCAGAACATTTTTGGATAGAATGTAAAGAAATGTGTTTGGGGCCGGTTTGTACGGTATGATTAGGGCTACTTTCTATGCTCTAAATCTATACAACTGAGACAGAAAGAAAATAAAAGGCCTGTAAAATAAGGAAAGAAACTTTAAACAAATCATTAGTGTCGTCCTTCTTTTGATAGTGTCCTTTCCATCTTTCACCTTATTACATTGAAGTTCACTCCCCCCATTGAAGTTCATCCCCCCCCCATTGATTCCTCTCCTTCTACCAGGTGATCTTTGGATTCCAAAAAGCTTTTTTTCATTCAAATACATTCTTCTGCCTGCTTTAGAATTTTATAATCTTCAGGTATAACAATATGATAATTATACCAGTAAATACTAACAAGAGAACTAATTTGCCCATTCAGATCGTACCAATCTTACCCATTTGTGGGGTGGGTTTGTATACTTTCCCTTAATGTTTGAATGATGATATGGTTAAGTTGAAAAATGTTTCAGATTCAAACAACCCTGGTATCTTTTCCCATAAAAAAACTTTCGGTCATATAGCTATCCTTTTATATTCACTTATTGTAAATTTCAATAATTTACGGTTCAGTCTTGAATAATTATTGGGAATTTCGGGGGAAGTTTTGCGACGTATCCCGAAAAACTGAATCACAGAAAATACGCAGTGCTGTATAAACAAAATGTCAAATGTTTAGGAAAGTCTAGGAATTCATAAATGCATCGTAATAGGATTGGTGTTATCAATTTATTCATGCAGACAATGTGTGCCCGGTTTATAGGCAGTCACAAACTGGTTAGTCGAATAGTATTTTAGTCATTAATTCTTTTTGTGTCGTAAAAATTTTACTTATTCACTTTTTAGTTGATGAAATATTATGACTCATCATTAAAATTTTTTATGCAACTATCTACCTTCATCTTAATATTTTTGATGCTTTTTATTGTGATTTATTTTACCAGATAAAGAAATGAAAGTAAATAGTACGATGAAAAAAAATGAATGTAAATGGTAGGATAAAAAAAGAGAAAAAAATTGATAAACAGCGCACCGTAGTTTTATGGCATGCATAGTTTTCTTTAATTACCAGTATATATATATATATATATACACACACACACACACACATATATATATATATATATATGTATGTATGTATGTATGTATATATATATATATATATATATATATATATATACATATATTAGTAGAATCTTCTCTTTAACGTTCTATTAAGTTCAATTTTCGTTATCTCTGTGATAAAATAGTATAAAGTTAGTCGTTAGAAATGAAAAATACTTTTGCAATTCAGACGATTACAAAAAACGTTTCAGACAAAAAAAAAAATATCGATTTCACTATAATTGACATATCTGTCACCAGAAAAGTTTTAGAAATTGAATTTTTTACCGTATGATTCACTGTATTTTCATTTGAATTTTTATTTTATGTTTTACTGGACTTATTTATTCATTTGTACTTTAACAATTTGTGAATAGTAAAGTTTTTGCTTATTATTTATGGTTATTGGTTTTTGGGAATCGAAAGAGTTCGTGGAGAGAGCGTGTCAGAAACAATTATTCGCGAATTTTCGTATTCACAGCCCTCTTGTGCCCCTAACCCCGGCAGATATCGAGGTTAACTGCATATATATATATATATATATATATATATATATATATATATATATATATATATATATATATATATATATATATATATATAAAGAAATGGATGTATACAAGAGGTACATTTACTTAGAGTGAGAGAGAGAGAGAGAGAGAGAGAGAGAGAGAAAGAGAGGGAGGGGGGGCGAGGTTTTATGTAATTTCAAACGATTTCAAGTGGTGTTAATGAGTTTATTACAACGTGCAACGCAGTTTTTGTTCCTGTTATTTTCTACTTGTTTATTTGTTAATGATAAAAAAAGGCTATTATTCCGTTTACTTATGTGGTCAGGATAGTGCTTTCCATGTGTATTTTTTTAATCACATAAAGTAAGAAAAATATGTGAAACTTTGTCCGTTGTCCAATTGAAAATAAGTGCATTACAAATGATCAATGTCCTGTCTTAGAAAACAAAGTCCGAATGGAATGATGGACATCTTAACTTTTCAGGTATTATCAGTCAGAAAATAAAACTTATTACGCAGGAACAAAGAAAACGTAAATATTTTTGACGGGCAGTGTAACATGTCCAAATACGATACGTGTGCTACTATTTGATAGTTAGGCAACAGTGACAGATGTCGAGGAAATGGTAATGATTTCACTTGCCTACCATCAACCTTGTACGATAATGATGCTTTTACACAGCAAACATGAATTTATACTTCAAAGAGTTTTTCGGACAGCTGAACTTTTTCTTACATTTTTTCAAAAATTCATTTGTTAGATAAAATATTACAAATCATTTATTAGTTGCTTTTTACTCAGGCCAATTTCTCTTATCCTCTATTTCCGATCAACGCCGTTTACTCGCTGCCGGGTGCAAATTGGCCTGAGTAAAAGATGCGATAAAAATCTACAAATGAAAATCAAAATGTCGATAAACAGTAGTGATCGAATTGAGAAATGATGTATTCCTAATAGACATTCAAAGAGTTTTTCGATCAGTTCTTGTTGCATCAGCCGATACATTTTTTTGGACTTTTTTTAAGGTCTAATACGTAAAATCCGAGAGGAAAGAGAGTATCTTTGTCTGATCTCTTTCTCCGGTGTCAAATAGAAAATTTAAACGGGTTCTCCGTTATTTTCTTTCTTAAACAAAGAATTCCATCTCGATTTGTCTTTGTTGATATTACAATTGAAGAAACGAGAAGAATGAATCGGCCAAAATGTCGTCTGGACAACATGAAGAAAAGAAGTTCAGTTGTATGAGAAACTCCTTGAATGTTGATAATGACCCTTCACAAAATTATGTTTAAAAAGAATAGAAAAAATATAAATCATTTCCCCAACACTTTGCTTCTGTGACCAGGACAGTGATAATCTAAAATCTGCTTTTTTTTCAATTGGACAACGCGCGAATTTGAATACTTTTAATCACATTAAGTTAGAAAAACAATCATGTATTGATATCACTGTCTTGGTGACAAAAACAAAGCTTGAAGGGAATAAAAGTCATTTTCTATACTTTTCACACACAAGCAATTAGGTAATATCATTCACTACCAAGGAACAAACACCGCATTGCACACATAGGTGCTTTCTCCAAATTTATGGAATCTTACCTGCCAAGGCTGAATGTCTTGATTAATAATTCTTTTTTAATGGTTTATGTTTTCGTAATGGTGATGAAGACGTACTGCTTGTAACAGAGCGTGTGGCTATGAGTTGGTTGATGAATAGAAGTATTTGTGCTAAAGTGCATGCATATCTTTATATATCAGTGAATATACACATATCTACCGAGTCAATTGTTTGACTTAATCAATCAAACAGTCCCCAGCACCTGTGCCCATAAGGTCTAGCAATAGAGACATTCACCATGTTTAATTTCCGCGCGTTTGTAGAAACACATTAAATAGAAAATCTACATATATTCACGCTTAAGTTTGCATTTCAATATATTTACATTTATATCTTTGCATCTATTAGAGCAGTGTATTTTTTTAAACAATTATTGCGTAACAAATGGCTTCTTTTAAAAATAATAGGTTTATGTGCAGAATCAACAGGATATCTCTTTATTAGAATCTGTCAAATCTGTCACCAAAACTCTCAACATGGGTTCCTTCAGTTTTTATGTTAGTCTGGCTGGCAGGCTAGCGATGTATGGATGTATCACGCGTACAGGTCGCACCAATGAAGCTGGAGAATTGAAAATTCAAACTTTTATCCTTCATTATTTCTAGAAAAAATGTTCTTTGGTTTTGTAATTTTCATCTTAAGTAAACTTTGAATGGGATATAAATTTGCAATCCAAGTTTATGCTTAATTTATCCTTTAGTCAATATCACACTAGTTTTTGTGGTTGAAAATTTAGACTTTAGATTCAGTGATCACTGCACAACAAAAGGTGAGAAAACTTATTTATTGATCACCTCCTCCTCAAATTTTTTGATCGAACACCTCAACACGTCCGGTTAGTTACTCAATAGAAACCGTCATGTGAATACCATTTGAAAAGTCTTTGGTAGGATTCGGCATTGGATAAAACCACGGCCTTCGAAAACTGGAGATGAGCCCTCGACCAATGGGCCACGGTGATCGGTTACCCAAGAGATATCCATATGAGGATCTCTTCAATAATTTCACAAGAATCCGGATTTAGATTGCGAACAGAAATGGTGCTAACAGTCCAGAAACAGATTTCTCGCACAGGAGTAACATGTTTAAGTTTCAGTTTTTGACAGAATAAACACTAACTTTCAGAATTACTTCATTGCATAATCCTGCTTTAGAAATAAATTGAATGATCAATCTAATTAGCAAATCTCAAGGATGATGTTCTGATTTTAACAACAGTGGTTTATAGATTTATTCCTTGGTACTCCAGCCCTTATTGCTTCCTCACCATTTCTCTGTCAACCATTGAGTTTTGACTGTATTTTTATTTGTAACGACAATAACAGAGGATAATGATCATATCCCAAACCAGTGACGCCATGGAAGAATAACACTGACACAGTGACGTGCGCAAAAACTCAGATGGCAAATTCACCTCCACTTCTACAGCCGAACGCTGGTCAACTTATTTTGCTAAAGTTTACAGAAACTATCAATAAAGGAGTTGAAATGAGTTTTGGAATCATATTGTAAGAAGAAATGAATTCTGTTAACTTTTTAGATATTAATGAAACAAGGGAGTTCGACCGTAGCCAAGCTTGCTTCTTTCTTATCTTCTTTTTCTTCCATTCTTTCATCTCTTTTCTCTCTTCTTCTTTTCCTTTATTCCCCCTCCCTGCTTAGTTTTCTTCTCTCTTATTTTTCTAGTAGAAACTGAGCTAGACATTCGGGGGGCTGGGGGTTTGGTTTCTGAGGGCTGCAATCGAACATTTAGTAATATTTAATAGAAGAAATACAGTAGTTGGACTGCAATTCATAAAGATTTCAGGTGCCCATTTTTTATTTGGGACCCAAGTATTTTCTAATAGCTCCCAACCCCGGCTATGGCCCTATCAACCAACCAAATACTTTCCTTTCCTTCTTTTTTCACTTTTGTCAAACTCCAGTAGAAAGTCTAGAGTTGATTTTGTTTTCGTACCGTAACAAAAACAACAAGAACAACCCACACCAAACACGAGAGATATTATCCGACATATAAAATTTACATTCCCCCACCGTGATTTGAACTCATGGCCAACTAGTATTACCGACGATAATATCGGAAATCCATCTTACAGATACACACAGGATTATTTCATTCAAATAGATGAATTCATTTGTACAAAAAATATTTTTATATGTTTTTATTACTATATATGTGTGTGTGTGCTACACAAAAGTTGCAGTAATCATCTTCAGTTGGAATGAAAATTGGAGTGGAATTCGAACCTACTGCAGCAAAACTTGTTTTCACTTTCTTTTCCTCCCACTCTTTCCTAACCTACCTCTTACTTTCCAGCTGGAGTCTGTAACATCAACCGGAAGTGATCTTCTCGACTCACAGCACTACCTGTTGCTTCAGAAATTGGCTATTTTTGCTGCTTCACGGGAAGTATGCAAAATATGTTAAACATCTGACACTTGATAAAAATGGTTCTCTGAAATTATATTTCAGACATAAATTCCTCAGCCACCTTTCAAGATTTTCGCCTGATAGCAAAATATTTACGCCATTTGGGCACCATGATGTTAGACATGTAAAACTGGCCGTTTTGAGGCGGGCATTTACCGTATATACTCGTGTATGTCGATCTCGTGTATAGGTAGACCCTTGATTTATGGTCATGAAATCATTAAGCTTGTTTGGAACCAAAGGTTGCTCCTAGTCCTTCCCATTATGTTTCAACCTTACAAAATTATTGTTTATGTATAAGTCAGTCTCCAGTTTTGGGCAAAGATTCAGTCTTCTGAATTCAACATATACACAAGTATATACAAGTACTTTATTTGAAAGAAATACATTTTTTTACGTACAAAGTCTATATTAACATATCCCACCCATCCAGTTCATGAGATGGAAAGTCGTATCCTTTTCAATTTATTTTGCTCGAGGTATAAATTAAACTTATTATGAATGCGAATTAGTAATTGCTCAATTGTTAATTAATCGTGAGATAACGTAAAGCATCCACGGGTGTATGAACAGCCGGTGATGCTGTCCTGGTTTCTGTTGTATGCATCAGCTTAGTGATCCTTGCAAATCTCAAGTCTGGTCGAGACCAGGACTTTATACCCCAGGCTTTTATGGTCGCCCTCTTTGGTAAGGTTCAAGCCCACCGAAGGGATACCTCCTTCCTAATCATGCATGTGTCCTGATGGAAAGTTTTACATACTTTGCTTATCGAATCCGAGACGTACTAATTATTATACTATCCGAGCGGACTGTATGACTCCATGCGTAGGAGGTATTGATTTGTATTCTTTACCCTTTATCCCCCCCTGCCTTCCATCTCCCGCCCGAGTCTTCCAACGTCTCCAAGGGGGCGGTAGCACTCACTTTGGGAATCCCTGAGTTTGAGCGTTTCCTACAGTTGTGTTATTTCCCTGACAAACTGACAAACGAAGATGATGAAAAAAGAAGAGAACTTTGTATATAGGCATATTTATGCTTACAACGTCTTTTCTATACAGAGTGCAGCACTATCTCTGGAACAAGTTAAACGTGGCGTCTACGCTCTGTTATGATACACGTGTAAACAGAATGACGTGCCAGGCCTGTGTGCTTGAATCCACAGTATACAGATGGCGAGCCAAGTCGAAGGCTGGCCACAAAAATACATTTCCTTTCAGTTGGGCTGAAATACACCTGCTCCCCGACTTACGACCGACTCGACTTGCAAACATCTGTATACAAGACTGAAATACGTCCATATAAAAACGTCATGAAAGTACACATATACCTTGATTAGTGCGTTCAATTTATTGTAGTGTTTAAAACTGGTCTTATTATAATTTAATGCGTTTTCCAGCTTATACTTAGCTACATCAATTTGTATTTTAACACCTTAACCGAACTACATCAAAATCCAAACTAATCAAAACTGTACTATTCAATATATTCCTGTGTGAAAGTTACATTTTAAATACACTTTGTATTAGAAAGATAAGTAAATGTAATAATTTGCCTGGTTGTACTGTATAAGTGCGAGGTTGTATAAGATAACACTTATAAAAGCATACATGCTACATTAATAGATTAAGTATTACTTTCAGTTGTTGGAATGTATTACATTATATTAGTGATTCTATAAGAGTGTATGTAATATGAAAATAACTTTTTCAATAAAGAAAAAAGATATTCGAGGCGATTTACTTATTACTATCTTATTCCGCTGCGATTTGTAAAGAAACAAATAGAAAACAAATAATCGTATTCCAAAAATGAAAGTTAGATAAGAAATAATAATAAAACAGGTCTGAATAAGTCTCAATAGAAAACCATCACGCGACCAATGTCTCTTGGCAGTATGCTATATTAGAGTGATCAATGAAAAAATTGGAAAAAGGGGACGATCAATGATTCTCTTGCATTTTGTCTGCAAAAGTCTGAACTTTCAAAAAACAAGCGTGAATGCTGCAAGACCAAATTAGCCTAAATTTACATTATAGATTGAAACCCTTTCAAAACCTATTCTGGGGGAAATTTTCAAAGAATAAAAAAACAACTTTCTTTCTTTACATGTTAACAGTTTGGAGGACAGTTTTGGTTGACGGTTTCTGATACATGTCCAACTTCCGATCATTTCGAGATACAGAATTGGATCGTAGGTCGAGGTGAAGGTGTAATGAAAGATTAGGAATATCAAAGACTGGCTGACAGCCTTGCTTTCAACTACATAGAAGATTGCTTTCTTTGGGAGCCATTCTGTTTTCCCTCATAATTCCGCACAGTCGTGTATGCTCAGAATCGTGTGTTGGAAAATCGATCAGGGTGGGGGTCAAAATGGAGAATTTGAGTGTGTGTCGGGGATTAGATGGGAGAATTTATTTTAACAATAAATGTGTGAAAAAGAAAGCAAATTCCAAACAACATAAATAAAAAAGTAACTGAAATTCCGAGAGAAATTATGAATCACCGCCACCTATATATGCTCATTTTTATCACGTAAATTTAGCATAAACTTATATTGTATATTGGAACCTCGACAGAAGAATTGATGGGGAGCATAAAAAGAATCAGTTTCACTACTCTTTGAGGAGAGTGTGTATGTGTGCAAAATTCAAAGTTTCTTACCTGACCGGTAAGAGTCAGGAGAAGTCGAGATACATACATACATGGATAAATACACATACATATTTGCCAGAACACATGAATAATATGAACCCAGCAAAAGTGTTTAAAGCGGTTTGTTGTGGGTAGTGATGATTAATGAGAGCAACAACAATTATATGCATAACAAATGAGATATGTATGAAAAAGTGTTCTTCTCAAACTCCCGGTGACCAATGTCTTTTGGTAGCATGTCATGTTGGTGCGGTTAAATAGAAAAATTGGAAAAAACAGGTGATCAATGAATAAGTTACTTCTCTTGCCTTTTGTTGAGCACTAAGATATCTAAATTTTCAAAAAACAAGGGTGGACCCCCCCCCCCCAAAAAAAAGGGACCAATGTAGCATGAACCTACATCGAACATTGAACCCACCACTAAAACCTCATTTCGGGGGCAGGGGGATTAAAAAAACAAACAATAATTCCCTTACTCAGTGAGGGGTGGGTATGTGCAAAGTTTCAAGTATCAACTATGAATGGATAGGGCTGGGCGAAGTGCAGATACGTAGAACCATATAAATGTCAGAACACATGAATAAATTAAAGCCAATGTCTAAACCAGTGTTGTGGATAGCAGTGATTAATATGTGGACCAGCATTTTTAGATGTGCCCAATATCTCTATAATTTACTTTGTCTGTCCCCTGTTAACTGACAAAATTTATGCTTTTTTTAAAATTTCTGTGGTAGGTATACAATTACACCATCAACATGGGATTGAAGACTGAAATTGTTTTTTTAGGTATGATTTATATAATATAGAGTTTTACTTCTAGTGGTCCCTCTTATCCACGATTTCCCTTTCAGTGGTCTCCCTTATCCACAGTATACTTTCTAGAGGTACCCTCTTATCTGAAGTTTCCCTTCTTAATGGTTTCCCCTCTTCGTGGGTTCCATTTTAGTGGTACGTGGTCACTTCATTAGAATTCCGTTCTTGTTCATTTAGATTTCAGTCGTAGCTTTTTACAATTGACAAAAAGGCAAAAAAAAAAAAAAAAATAACAAATCAAACAAATATACTACAGAACCAAAAGATGGAAAAGTTAAAATAAATAACACGGAAGACGTCTTATTTATAATAGATAAAAGTAAAACAATTCTGTACTTTTAAGATTTTTTTTTTATTATTTGGATATCTATTCATACAATTTCCTTATCTAGACTTGAAAAAAACTAATCGTATTCTGTCCAATCAAGGGATATGCGTAGAGTGCTTGTCCGCGATTTCGCAGAAAGAGCTGAACGTTGATGCAAACAAATGGGAAGAAAGTAAGTGTTTTTTTTTCACAGAATTAAAGAAGAAGAAAATATATTGACCTTTTTTACGTGGAGTTTTACTCATGTTCGTATACATGTTTTTAAAAACATATTTTTTTATTTATTTTGTGTACAAAACTAAAGTTGCAGAAATCATCTTCAGTTGGAATAGAAGTAGGAGTGGAGTTTGACCCTGCAGCAGCCAGACGTGATATTTAACGAATAAAAATCAAAGCATTGTAGAAAAATGTATGTGGGTTAAATTATGCCACTTAAATTGGTACTTATTGATAATGTCAGCATTCAATTGGAAATTCTAACATTTTACTGAAAGAAATTCTATGCGAAATGTTTATTCAAACCTCAGAATGGTTTTCAAAAAGGAGACTTGACCATCATTTCGAAAAATGCAGTTAAAGGTCATTGGATAGAACTGATGGAAATAGGTTTGGGGAACTAGGTATACGGAAAAGCTATGTTTTGGGAGCTAGGTATGTAGTAATGTCTCCATTATTAGACATTGTATATAGAGAAAACACAGGAAACCCAGAAGTAGGTATACACCGTACCCCCATCCCCACAACTATTGGATGGTATCCATACATGTTATTTCGATAAGAATATTGATAACAAAGAGGAAAAGTTTCCTGAAGGGATAGAAATAGCACATCTTATATGGTTAAGTTTCTTCTCTGTCGCTACATGAAGTCACGAGTTTTTGAAAGAATGATTAAGAAGAAAGGAAAACAGTTTTGGTCAGTCACTCATTAAAAAATGTCATGCGACCAACAAATTTTGGTACTATGCTGTGCTTGGGGTGATCAATTAAAATATTGGGAATAAGGGTGATCAATGAACGTTACTTCTATCGCCTTTTGTTGGACGGTCATAACTAAAACGAGCATGAATGCTACCCATTGGTCAAAAAACAAAAAATAATGTCCTAGGCATAATGAGGAGTGAATGTTTAAGTTTTCAGCCCCGTAGCTCTCTTCGGTATGTATGTACGATTCATACATATCCAGCCAGTCAGCCAATCAGCCAGCCAGACAGACCAACTTAAGAAATGAAAAACAAAACAAAACATGTTGATATCGACAGTTTTGGTTGACGGTTTCTGAAAGAATATCAGTTTTATTATTCTATTTGTTCGTTACACTTCCAACAGTAACTCAAGGGAAATGTTAGGTTGTTTAATATCAGGGTAGGAAGAGAGTGGACAGGAAGGTCGGTAGTTTGATAAGAGGCTACAAAGTGAGAGGGCAAGAACAGAATCGGTAGGATTATTTTTGTACGTGAAAATGATCCAGGTTTTTATAAGAGTGGGATAAAAATATGACCAGACAACAAAGATTGTTAAGGATAAGGGAGAGAATGACAATATTCGCACAAATGAAAAGAGACGAATAGAGGTATGATATAATGGATAATCTTAGTTATTAACACCCTTGGAATTTCCACTGGTTCAGCCACTTTACCTCCCCAAGTAACCTCAGATTTGCTGACTGCACTGTCCTCTTTACAGAGAACTTTCATGAACTGATTGGATAAAGCAAGAAAGAAGGTCTTCATACAAATTTCAGTAAAGACGAGGAAAATAAAAATAACGATCAAAATGGAAATCGCACAGCTAAAGAAAGTAGACCACTCGCTCTACCTGGGACAGAGGACCTCCATTAAATCCTCAAAAGAAGAAATTAAACGAAGTTCATCCCCATCATGATGTAGTACATCTATCGATAGAAGTTGCCCGAAGAATGTCAAAATTGGTAACCAACCGTCTCCTTGTTTGCAAGTTGTACTTCTCCTCGATCAGCTGCACCTCAAAGCTAGAGAGCCCTGTCTGCCCAACTATAGACGGTAGAGGGGACCAATAACCTTGTACTGAGTTACTTGACTATGGGGTTTATCTTGATAGGAGTTTGTGTGATACTGATTTTCCAAAGCAATTGAAACGAAAGAACGAAAGAGTTGACTCTAAGGATTGGGACCGTCAATTTTTATAATATCTAATCCATTAGGCCATTCTTCTCCAAAACTGGTTACCTACATGCTTGTAACCACAAGAGAATTTGTTTCAGGAAGAAAGTTGCCAATTAACTATTCTACTTTTCATACTTTCACTAGTTTTATTAACTAGAAGTTGAACATGTGTTTCTTATTTTCTTGTATCACCATCTGACCAATTATTAATTCAACATTGTTTCTTCAATTCTCTTGGAACCTAACTGTCATTTGACTGACACAAAGACACATTCCTCATAGAAGGGAAATCAAGTCTTTTACAAGGAAGCGTCACCTGTTGACCGCGTCTATTTGACAGTTCCGCTGCAACCACTAATAAGCTGTGAGACCCAGGAATGTATTATAAATCTAAAATGGTGTCTTGGTTGCAATGTTCGATGCAACCACCCAGCGAAAATGTCGCGATACATTAAAACAGCATTTTCTGTACTCGCCTTCCATTGGTACACAGCAAATAATGAGTATTTGCACACACTGTATTCGAGAATCGAACCGAAGAAATAAAGATAGCGTCCTCTGTGGAAATGGTTATAATTGCGTTGACCATTATAGAATCCATTCTTCAGCACAAGCGATGATAAAAGATCGGATGTAAAAAGCCATCAGTTGTCAATTTTTCTGTGCAGAATATCTTGAGGGAAGGAATTATGACAGTAAGGCAAGGAGCGAGTTGAAGCATTTTAGATGAAATACGAAACGGCTGTTTTAAAACTTAGTGGTCAATATTTCTATACCAGTGGTTGTTAACCTTTTTACCCTCCCTTTTAGTAGTTGGCTTTTGCTCCAACATCCACCTCACATCTTCAAATAAGGGATTACTTTGAAATGGATATTGCTAATACGTGGAAAACATTTTTTAGTATATTCTGTTCATCTTTGATTTTTCAAATTAATCCCCGTCAAAACGCCCGGAACACATACGCGCGCGCACACACAAACATACACACACACACACACACACACACACACACACATATATATATATATATATATATATATATATACAAATCAGGAATGCAATATAATATAATACAATAACCGATGTGTGATGGATTTATTCTATAAAGTGCTCGAAACATTAAGCTGATTTGGAGTAGAGATTAAAAGATGATGAAGGAAGGATCCGCTAAACAAACACGTCCATGTCTCTGCGCTGTTTAGGCTTCTTCAGGCAAACGATTTAGTTTATCTTATATTCCTATTTAAGATAATGTCTTGTGGATGGTCATTGCTCGCCATGTTCTTCTGTTTTATTTAGTTGGTAATTATAAATAAAAAATTCGGAGGATATGGTGTAGGCATTTTCGTTATCAGTATGTTGTTAAACCATCAGTTCTTTGCGGTATGTTTCTTCTGGGAGAGTATTTTATTCTCATTTAAATCTATTTCCCAGTGTTAGGGTTGCCTTTCATATGACTTCAGTCGTGATGTTGAATTATTCTGGCTGTAGTCTTTTTCTCCATGTCTAAGATAATTGTGGTTATTTGGTTGTTCTTCAAAGTGGCAGGAGATATACCATGATAATGTTCATAGAAATAACAAGGCGAATAAGATATCTATGGTGGTTAGTTTTTAGTTTATCTATATGTGTTATGCTTGTTAATAGAAATTTTGAGTGACGCCGGCATTTTAGCCCTACTTCATTTTTTATGTTTAATAATTCTGTTTTTTTATTCTATTGGCAAAAGTGAGGATTTCTAATTCCTCATTTAGACATAGGTAACGTGAGGTTTCAATATTCTTGCATATATGTGATTTAATATTTTCCATTTTATTGTGAGTTTGAGTTTGTTATCAGTTGGTCATCCCCAGTGTCGACAGTGATGAATTGTTTTTAAATTTTTCGTTCGTAAATGATGATATATGGTTGGCAAATATTAGTTTAAATGTTTTCAATATTCCTGAATAATATTTCACATTTGAGGGTTTCTCATCCAGCTTGGTATATAATATTCGATTTGAGAAATTTGTTTTGCAAAGGGCACCCGTTATTGATGTTCGTTTTTTTGCTTTATGTGGCTGAATGAGGTTGTGGCCTCATTTGTGCTTATCCATCGGTTTAGATATGGCTTTTGTTTGATGCTGTACTTTATGTCTTCAAATCGATTCTTAAACTGATGGTTCAACAACAAACTGATGACAAATATGCCTATACAATATCCCCCAAATTTATAATTCATAACTAACAACAAGCACAGCATCACCACTAAATGAAATAGGAAAATATAACAAGCAGTGACCAACCACTAAATATTAGAAAAAAGATTCTAGTAGAATAAAAGAAAGATCCTACAACCTGGAATAATGGACTCCCTCCACATACAAAAAAGTCTTAAAATGGAACCTAAAATAAACCAATTCATTCGCCTGAAGAAACCCATCAGGACAGAAACATAAACGTATTTGTGTAGCAAATCCTCACTCCATTATACATACGTATATATAAGGATAAAAATAAAATAAAAAATACTCAGTGTATGTTAACATTTCGTACGGTATTCTCCAGCAACCTGCTATGTGTTTTATTATTGTAATTATGAATCAAATTTTTTGTATAGCCGGTTGCTGAAGATCGTATGTAGCACGAAAGATTGACATACATCGGGTAATTTTCTTCGAAAATTTTATTTCAATGTATTGATAGCACTATTTACTTTGACAAATATTGAACATAAATATCGTCCACAACAGAAAAAAATTCTTCTTTATAATCTTACAAATTACTAAACAGATTATGAACTATAGGTATAAATAATTTTCTTTTTAGAAGGGGCCAATCTAGGAGTCAAGCCCTACCCCCGGGTCTCCATAATTTCTTGCAACGCCTTTGATCCCATTTTTCTATAATACATGCTATAATCCCCGTAATATCGATTCTGATTTACCTGCTTCCTTGTGTGTTCAAACAGAATTTGTCGGCTTCTATCTCAACAGTATATATTAAATTGAATTACTGAATTGGGAGAACAATGTTTTACTCATTCACAAGAGAAGCCTATTTTTTCATTCAGCAATTCGATAGTTTTATATACAAACAACGGGATCGACTACAATAGAGGTTGTTAGGTGCTAAAGCTACAGGTAAAGAGAAAGCAAATAGTTTGGAAGAATGTAATACTTTCAGGATGTCTTTCGTGCAGACATGATGACGCCATTCAATGTTAATAGAAGCTCTTCGTGTTCCGAACCAGATTCGTAGAATGAAACCCAAGCCAAGGCAATGTTGATTTGGTACTTTCTTCTTTCTGATTGTAATATTGCTATTTTAAATATGTAAGAACGAGCGACTTTTCTATACAGTGCAGACATTTTAAAATCAAAACACAGGAAAACAAAGGAAAGGATCGATATGGACGCTCGTATTGACATTTCTGAAGGTCAGATACGTCAAGGAAATGCTGGATGGCCGTGTGCTTTACGGCATGGAGAATAGACTCGGCGAGCTGAGTTCAAGCTTCGGCTGGGACAGTTTGTGTACACTTCACAGTTTTGTCTTTAGGCAAGGCATGAGTCCACCATCATCGTAGCAATAGGTAAAATAGTGCAGGGTAAAGTAAGTGATGCCAGTACGGGTGCTTGTCGAATTAACAAATCATATTGAGGGTTGAGTTCGTAGTGTTGTAATCTGTGGAGCCCAAGCAGGGTTGGCCAAAGGCATAGCCAGCGTAAAGACTCTAAAAGGCTAGAAGTTAGTTAGGCTGCATTTCCAAGTGTCTGGATGTAGAATTGACGAAATCTTAGCGGATAGAAAAATCAAGAAAACAAGCACTAAGGAAAGTATATTAAATATTAAAAAGTTATTCAAGACAAAGAAAATTGATACTGAATCTTATACAAATATCCACTATTTTTAACCTAACATGATCTGCATGAAGTTTTGTCAGTCGAGAGTCCAAACAATACGTGGAATTAGACTTAGAGGCTATGAACACCGAATTGGCGTCACTTTACCGTCAACTCCTTTGGATCAGCATCATTTAATATCCTATGTATGTATATATGTACGTAGGTAGGTGTGTATGTACGTAGCACGGTTCTCTGCTCATAACCTCATCGAAGTGTCGGTTTGCCATGCCTTGCAACACTTGGTATTCCTCAGTGGTCACCCATCTAGGTCTCCAAGTTGCTCAACTTCAAACTTACGACAACCAGTGTATCCAACGTGATTTTGGCTGTAAGCCCTCAGCTTTGAAGAGAGGTTTTTCAGTCCTAGTCCTTGTCCTTATACTGAGTGCTTGGTGGAGAGGCATTGAGTACCATCTATCGGTGAGCCTCGGCAGTGGATTAGTTGCAGCTTACCGAACCGGTGGCGAGCACTCTACCCCTGAGCCACGGTGATTAATGTGGATGAAGTTTAGACACCGTTCATTCGGCTGAACAAAACAATGGTGCAAGTGATGAGCCACGGCACACGGTGACAGGTGAGTCTCGTCTGTTGTCGACTGAATAACTAAACCGTTTGTAAACAAACAGGAATGAGAATCTGAAGAAGCAACAGGGTCTGGAAGATCAGCACGGATGGAAAAGTACTACAAAAAACCTGTTGATATTGATAGAGGACGAATTTTTGTCTAGTGATCAGGAGGGAGAACCCTGGGTAAAAGTACTGCTGCGAGTATATTCTGGAAACAAGTCGCAATTCACTTTAAGAAACCAGAAATCCTCCAGAGGGATCATACCGCCTCCAACGCTGTTATTCGTTGATATTTTTAAAAAAGTATTTTAAACTAGCTGGAACCCTGGTGTTGCCTGGGGAGAATATCACACAGAAATAAAACATGTTTTTTTTTTTTTTTTGATAAACGTCCTTTTACAAAACATAACTTGGTGGGCTAGTGGTGGGAACTGAAAAATGTTTGAGTGTAGTAACTGGTAGGTTGTACGATCGAATCTAGGCGTGGGTGCTGCACGCCACTGTGCAGGCTCGTGCCCTGTCTTGTACATACCATTGCAGACACACATGCACTGCAGGACAGGATAATGTAATCCACGCAGTTTTATCATATCACCGGGATTGAAATATTTGAAAACGGAAGTTTCGGTTTACAATTCCGGAAATATATTATCATTTTTTTTTTTTTTACAAATAACGGTTTAGTTTTGTATTATAGTTACAACATAAATAAAACATCCTCCAGATGGCTTAAAAAATTGCTATCTAATTTTCTCGAATCTGTCGTTGACTGGAGAAAAAAAGGAAAACATTGTTGACAATAAATGTTAACTAAATATCAAAAATGGTAAAGTTCATAAAAAAGTGATTAAACTGGATTTTAAGAAAAACACATAAAAACAGCTATTGTAGATGTTTATGGGATAAATTTGGGGAGATCACCCAGATCTAATCGGAAAAAAGTTAACCCGGCCAGTCTCCTTCTCCTCACTACTTCAGGACCATCAGCCAGGCCTGGTGTTTCTCTATCGTCCCCAATTTCATCAAAGGATTTTTTTCCCTTTCAGAGCCATCTATCATTTGTGCATAAAAACATTTATATATTTACGTATATATAAATATATTAATGTTACGATTTGATTTAATTTAGTTCAAACTTCAAGACAAAAACTCGTTTTTAGATGATGTCTAGAGGTGTACTCATGCACATTGTCAAGATTATATCCCCTAAAATGTAACCAGGAGTGTCTGGACACACACACACACACACATATATATATATATATACATATATATATATATATATATATATATATATATATATATATATATATATATATATATATATATACATATATATATATATATATATATACATATATATATATATATATATATATATATATATATATATATATATATATATATACGCACACATACTCCAATGGAAAAGAATCTGTAATCCAATCGGCTGGTTCGTTGGGCCATTAATGGGACTATGGTGATTTGATTGCTAACACTTGGCGATGGAAAGGGGGAGAGAGAGAGAGAGAGAGAGAGAGAGAGGGAGAGAGAGAGAGAGAGAGAGAGAGAGGGAGAGAGAGAGGGAGAGAGAGAGAGAGAGAGAGAGAGAGAGAGAGAGAGAGCATATGCGTGAGGGGTTGAGAGGCTAATACTTCTTTTAATTTGAATTTTTTGTAATGCATAATAGAATCCTGACTTTTGAACATTTAGCTAAAACAAAAATGTTAAAACAATTCTTGTCTGTTTAGTGAGATGGTTGAGAGCTGTTTATTATTAATCAGGAATTTAAAACGAGCAAAAAACAATGGAAAATTCAAATAGACATATTAAGAATTTGGATATTCTGATTTAAGTTTTCAATGTAAGCTTTAAGTTAAAATGTTTTGATGTTAGAAGTTAAAATGTTTTTAGTGACATCTCCATGAAAGAAAACGGATAACACCGCGCAACGCAATTTTCGTTCCTTAATAGTCAGTGATATTTTGGAGTTGCTTATGTGTAATAAGTATAGAAAATGGCAATTATTCCCTTTAAAATTTGCCTTTTTCACCATGACAATGATATTCATGTGTAATTGTTTTTCTTACTTTTAAGGTTCAAAAAGTGAAAATTTGCCACTCGTCCAATTGAAAATAAGTAGATTTTAATTTATCACTGTCGTTGTCACAAGAACACAGTTTGAAGAGAATGATTCACATTTTTAATTCTTTATAAACATACTCGATCAGAAAATAATACTTATTACCCAGGAACATAAAAAAGTTTAAAAAAGGTTGCAAAAGTGTAATATCAGTTTTGTTTGTGCAAAATGTATAATGTATCTAGTCGTAATGATTACGAATAATTAAACCGAGATTTTTTTTGTTACTCATTTTTTCTCGTGAAGGCATCAGTGTCTTTGTTGAGCATCTAATGTCAGAATGAAGTGAAGTGCAAGTTAAACTCGCCTTCAAAGGGAAATGATTGATCATTGCCACTTATGGTTTATATATTGATTCCCTCAAGTGAGAAGGAGATAAAATTGGGCTTTAGCGGTGATCCACATTTGTTTGTGATTGGTCAGTGATGGCAGTTAATTTTGATCACGAGATATGGATTATCATTAGAAGTTATTATATGTCACGCTATAAAACCATTTGAACATGGGCCTAGCCAAACCAAATTAGGCATATATACTCAAAGGACCGAGGGGAAGGTTTTGAAATTAAAAAAAATATTTTGAAAATCTTTTTTTTCTTGAGGGTTCTAGAAAGGGGTGTATTTACAATGTAACAATGATTTCAGAGTGGAACCTCACCGTCCATAGTATGATTATATATTATTCTTTAATAGGGCTAAAGTGAAGGGAGACTTTCCCCCTTCAAGAGTTGAAGAGTAATAGGCGACTTCTCCCCGGATCAAAAGTGAAGGGGGATCCCCCTTCAGGGGTGAAAAGTGAAGATACCTCCCCTTTCGAGAGAAAGTAAGTGAAAGGATTTTTTCCTCCTTTCAAAGGGTCAAAAGTCACAGGAGACATTTTCTTTCTCTTAAGGTGTCAATAGCCGGGCCAAAAGAAGAGAGAGTCTTTTTCTCCCTTTACGGGGTCAGAAGTGGTGGAAGACCCCCTCCCAATCAAGGGGTCAAAAGTGAAAATACACTTTCCCCACTTCTAAGGGAATAGAAGTGAAGGGAAACTGTTTTCCCTGATGATGGATCGAAAGCGAAGGCAGACATGTGGCCGAGGGAGGGTGTTTTTTTATAACCATAACTGAAGGGGGGCCCTATAAGCTTTATGAATAGTAGTTTACCCACTGCATTTCTAAAATCCTTCTCTAAATGCTAGGTGTGGGGCCTCAAGGAATCAAGACTCCCGGGCCCCAAATCTCTAGCAATGCCCCAAACTGAAAAAAACCTTTTCCCCCTGGTGTCTACGACATAGACAGGTAATTGTGTAAATCTAGTTACAAATAGCAGTAACAGCAATAACAATTACATGCGTAACAAATGAGTTTTCTCACCCTTTACATGCTGATCCTTCAGTTTATCTTTTTATCTATATCATTTTTTTTCGAGAAAAAAACAAAACAAAATGTATTATTGGAATGGGGCGCAAAATTTCACATTACTATCATTAATGGTTAGGGTGAACGAAGTTCAGATGAAGAGATAGATACTGTATAACTTGCCAAAACACATAACCTAGACTGCTAGTGCTTAAACAGTGCTTAAACCGGTCTCTTGTGGATAGCTCAGCCAAGCAACGGTGTTGAAACGGGTACGTCATAGGTAGCTGTGAACTTAAGCTCAGAAACAATGTTTAAGCCGGTCTGTTGTAGGTAACGTTGATTCTTAATCCTCTACGAGGTAAAATGATTGTTCATCGTTGAATGGAGTCAGGCAGGGGGATCGAGAAGGCGAGCAAAAGGAAAAAGAATGTTCACCCAAGTTTGTAAACACCTTCCGAACAAAGGAAAATGTGTCAACTCCACCTGTAAATCTTTGTGATTGCAAAATAGTTCCCTTATGTTTGAGGAAAGCAGACAAAAAAGTAACCAAAGGGTGAACTTTTCACACCTCTCTCAGGATTTGGCAACACGGTACCCCGGGGGGAGATGAGGGGATTTGACGCTATACGTATGCATATCACGACACCCAATCAACAGAGGCGTTGTGAGTATTCGCAACAGGGTGTGGCTCCAGTTGGAGTGTATACGAATACTGACCTTGTGGGTGGATGTGTCACTTTTAACTATTCATTGTCGCGAAAATCTATATTACCATGAAGAAACCGTGAATCAAACAACGTTTTCACAAATTTCAAATCAGAATTTTTCATTATCTAGATAGACAGAGGCCTAGAAGGGGTCCTCTCCCTCCTGCTCAAGCACAATTAGATATTTTTCATGTCTAGATGAAGAAATATCATTAATAGACCCGCCAATAATCCCCACTAACCTTAAATTCATCTTAAAAAACAGAAATGTTTCATATCCAACTCTAATTAAACAGATGAGGTACTTTTTTACATCCCCAATATTGTAATCCTGGATCCAACCCTGCTGGACGAATGAATAGTGTCAAATGTATGGAGACCTTTCAAAGCATAAGAATCAATGCCTTAAAAATCATTCATCATCGTTTTTGAGTGATGTTTTTTCAAAGTAAGCAGTGTTAACGGTAGTTTTCTGTGTAGATAGGAGTAAATGCTTGAAGGCAAAAGGTCTGATGGATCGTGTGTTAACAGAATCGATATGGATTCCATGGTTAGGGAGTACCATGTAGTCACCGTCCGGGACAAGTTATCTCAGAGTATTGCTTCCACTGATGCTCTTTTTGAAGCGAGTCACTTGACAAACTAAGTTATTCTTATATATATATATATATATATATATATATATATATATATATGACGTAGTTTACAATTATCGTGCTGTCAATAACTTTCTTCATGGCAACAAAGGGTTAAACATTCTAATACCTCAGCCATATCAAGTCAATGTTCTCTTTTGTGTACATAGCACAAGTATCCAGATTTTGAATTTTACATTAAAATTTATTCAAATGAAACTTCCAATGAATGTCTAAACTATTGACTGACTTGAATTGTTTGCTTACCAAACTGTCATTTGCAGTAAAACTTTAGTTTCAGATCCGCATCAAATTTATTTTTGCTATGCCAATTTCGAGTTTGATTATCGTGCTGTCGGGTAGCTGTCTCTCCTGGTGTTGTCAATATTTCCATCTGGTGTCATTTAGACACGAATCTCTATTCATTAATGATTGAGGCTAACGGCTTGTGGCAAGGTTGAGGCAGTGAAAAATTGATATTATTAGCTAAAAGACAGAAAAGTAGCTGAGAAAGGATAGAGCAATTGCAAAATACCCGCTAGCCTTCAATGGAGAATGCCCCTACCCTCTCAAAAAAATTTCATAGATTATTGTTCACCTACTGCTTATCTACCGACATTATGCACATAGCAGGATATATTTGTACATACATGAATAATAAATAATAATTCACCCTTTGGGCTTGTTTTACACCAATTAAGTATAAAAATTCAGTAATTTAGTAATGTTCGTACATGTTGGCTGAGAATTAACTTCCTTTTAGAAACGAATGGCCTGGACAAAGCCCTGAACTTTGGCCTCGTACCTTCATCCTAAGGGAGTAGGCAAAAAGGGAGGTAAATCACACCAAACAACAAATTCTGGATCAACTGGAGAAGCACATTCGACATGTTATGGCCAACATGTCCCGTCAGACTTCTTGCAAAAATCTATCGATGGCATAACAGAAACTGGTGGACAACGCAAGTGTATACTTTGAATTTTAAGAGACAAATCCTATCCTGTCAAGTTCATCACGGTCCAAAGTAAAGCTAGTTTGACTAGAATTGACAAATAAATTATAAAGTTATCAGCAATTTTGAATAAAGAATTTTTTCTCACCAACCCTCGATATCAAATGTTTCTTTTCACGAAAAAAAAAAAAATGCTGCATGGTACATAATTGAATGATTTTTCTCTACCAAGGAAGTCATGTTTTAAACTGTTAATGTTTGTCACTTTACTATTAAGTTTCATTCCCGTGCGAATCTGCAAGAATGTTGTCAATGTTAAACTGCAAAACAGTTTGAGGAACTCTTTGTTAAATATGCAAAACAATTCTAATTGATCTTTGATATGCACTTTTCATTTGATCAAGAATAGTTCTGAAAAAGGATTTATAACCATTGTAACTTTCGATAGTAACCAATGGAGCTGAAACAAGGAATCTAATCAGAAGATTGATCCTTAAACTGAGAACCATGTAATGTGCACAAGAGAGAATCATGTTCATCATCACATGGGGAGATCATAAGGCAGCACAGTATATTAGAAAATAGACAGGCTAAGATATATCACCGAAACAATTAGAAAACTCAAAATGGCAATGGGCTAATCATGTTGCAAGAATATAAGACAACCGCTGAACACAATGGTTTACTCCGTGGATCCCTAGGAATTATATGCGAAACAGTGGCCGACAAAAAATAAGATGACTTAACGAACTTGACAAATTCAGAAAGTATTGGCTCCGCGAAGCCAATGACAGAAAAGTTTGGTAAATCTTGTGGAAGCTCTATGTCCAACGATGTACACTAAAAGGCTGACGATAATGCATTTAGAACTTCAGAAAAATGCTGATTAAAACAACAGCGATTGGCGTAAAATAATTGCTTCTTATTTTGTAGACGCCATTTCTCTAATTTGCAGTATTTATGGAAAGGCGTTGCTGTTAATGCGCTAAAAATCTCTACAATAAAAATAGATGAGCGAGATAAAGAGCTTCATAAAGAACACCATGTGTACAAAATTACATTAAATTCCTGATTCCCTCTAGAGCGAGTTAAAGAGTTAATGACAATCCTGGGCGGGTTGGAAACAGCAACAAAAATAAATCAAAGACCGGACAGTGCATAAAACTTTTTGAAGGCGCGGTCCCTGGTAAGGGCAGGGCACAGCCATATTAAGTCATCAGCCTTCACTGTTTTCTTTGTTTTTTTAACATTTTTTTCATTGCTATTAGGATGAGAATGTAGGGTGAATAGAGGGCGGGTATCAGACCCGTCAACGATTATTTTAACGATTGCTATTCTCGGAAAAAAATGGCACGAATTTTCCGATATTTTCATTCTCTCTTAGCTTTGGCGTCGACACTTTTTATTTCCAGTTGTCAGCCTCCCCCTTTTCTGTTGTTTCCCTCTCAGGTAATATTTTCGTTTGGATTGATTCTAATAAAAAGTTGTCTCCACATAACGTTCTTCTCTCTCATTCGTCCCTATGTAACGCTTCATTATAATCTGTTATTATTTTTCATAGTCTTTCAACTTTCACGCCCACCATGACTGACAAGTCCCTTTTCGTAAATGCACACTTAATACGTAGGAGGTGCAGAGTGGTAGAGCAGGCAACGGCACAAGAGAATGGACTTGGAGGAACGCGTTCAAACTCCAGCTGGAAAAGTTTGCGTTCACTTTGCACAAATGTCTTTAGGAAAGACATGAATCTATCTTTTCTCCCAAATTGGTAAAATAGTGCAGGAAGAAGTGAGTGTACGGAAGAAAATATTCGAAAAACCAAATATACGTATATTTATCAATCGTACCATTTTATTTGAAAATAATTACAATGTGATGTAGTTGAGATTCTGATATATATATATATATATATATATATATATATATATATATATATATATATATATATATATATATATATATATATATATATATATATATATATATATATATATATATATATATATATATATATTATTAACGATTACGTTGCAAAAAATCTAAATTGTTCGTAAAAATGAAAATGATTTTCTTTGATAATGCTGATTTTGGCGGAATTTATGACATTCACGAATAGGGCCGGCGTGAAGGTGACTACAAAATTTATGAACCTCTTAATACAGTATTTGTATTCCTAAGAATTTTAATGAAGGTATTTTCAGCGAAATACATTTATAAAATAGATTGTTCTATTTTACGAACAATTCAAGTTTATTTGTACACTGTCATTACTAATATGATATTATCGGATGAATCCAAGCACTGATTATATATATACATATATATATATATATATATATATATATATATATATATATATATATATATATATATATATATATATGTGTGTGTGTGGTTGTTGTGTGGATGTAAAGTGATCCAACAAAAAATTGGAAGATGATAAGAAAAAATATGAGAAAAGCACGTGTTACATATTTGAAAAAGTTGGCTTGCAATTGTTGAAATGCATAGGAAATTGCCCATGATGTAATAAAAAAATGATATGTAATACCTGCTATTCTCTTTTCCTCTTCACCTTCCAATTATCACTTTCGTAAACATTACATATATATATATGTGTGCGTGTGCGAGTGTGTGACTTGAACCTGCCAGGGTGATGCCACTTTGGGTGCTTGTCACCTTTAAATCTATTTCACATGCGACAAATGAGCAAAGTCAGCCGTAATGTAATATGTGGAGCCCAAGCAGAGACGACTGAAGCTGTTGCCGTAGACTGAAGGGTACCATTCACCTCTTCACTGCTGGCTCACATTCTCATCAGACGGCAACTAATAAAATCAGGTAAAATAATGTTCCTCTTACCTCTGATTTAACAAATCTGAATCTCCAAAACTAAGGGACCAATTTGGCATAAGTTCACGTTGAAAATTGAATCCTCGCTGAAAACCTATTTGGGGGAATCATAAAAAAAATCCTGGCTTAATAAGTAAATGTTCAAATTTTCAGCCCTCTAGTCTCATCGTTTAAACTTATATGCACGTACATAGATAGCCTACCAGACTTGTTTGAAAATTAAAGAAACCCATGTTAACAGTTTTAATAACAGTCTTGGTTGACAATTTTTGTAAAATTGAAATGGACATTTTTCTTGTCATAAGTTATTGATTTGGGTATCATGATTTTACAAGTTGATGAATATCTCTAGATATAAGTGTGTGCATAGATGAGAACATCATGATATATATACATACACACACACACACATATATATATATATATATATATATATATATATATATATATATATATACACCTTGATTAGTTCAGTTCATACGTTTCAGAATTTTCCAGTTTCAAACCAAATTGCTCAAGTCTTATTCTAAATCAATTTGTGTTTTAGCTTCAACTTAGTTGCATTAATTTGTATAGTAACACCGTAACCATACCATATCAATACTGCACTATCCAAGGTATGCCCCCACCCCTTTCTCTCTCATATATATATATGTGGGATAATATTTCCAACAGTATGATTTATAAAATTCCAAACAATCAAAGCTAAGAGATGTAGAATATCCAAGAAAATGCATCAATAATTGTTGAATAACCCCAGAGGAACGCGGTGACGTTGCATGGTTCCCGTGACAACAATAAACATTACAAATATAATTTAAAACCGATCAGATGGTGCAGCTAGATAGTAAGATGCGTTATCAGTAATACATGAAAATAATTAGTTTTTCAATTTGTCAAATTATATATACATATATATGTATCAATAACATCGAGCATGGTTCTTGTTGTTGCTCAGAAATCACGAAAAGCCAAACCCCTTCCATTTTTTTCTAATTGTATAATCACGAGAATACCGAATCACCGTAATTCCATAAATGTCCCGACCAGCCAGTAGAGTGGGCCACAGATTCTTCTCTCTTTGAGTCATTATGTCTATGTGTGTTCATGTGTGTGTGTGTGTGTGTGTGTATGTGTGGTGCTTCTGGTCACATTTTGGGGGCTATAACCTTAAAAATTTGCATGAGTACACCACTAGGCACCATCTGAGAACAATTTCTTTTGTTTTTTTCAATAAGTGTTTTTTTTTTGTCTCTATGGTCATTTTTAGACAAAATCTTGTGTTTGTATTATTTGAGATAATTTTAGATGAATGATCTTTTTTTAACTGATTATTCTTGATACGCGCGTGGGCTACGACAATTCATTTAAGTGAGGTACGGGTATTCACTTCGAACTTACGAGAAGGACTTGTTTTGTTCAATTGGTCGTTATATAGCTTTTCTAAGATGTACTTTAATATCAGAAAATCGTTATCACTATTATTCTGTTCGTCACAATCAACGTCATCTATCGGTTACGTTTGGGAGGAGTGACCAACAGGAAATTGGGAAAAAGGGGGTAAGATGAGAATGTATAGAAAGATAAAAAGTGAAGTCAACATATTTCCCCCATAAATTGGATTGGCCTTCCCCTGTTCTCTATGAGAGTTTCATTGAAAGTCATGTAATTTATGAGGTATCGGGGGTTAGATACACACGAGCGATGGTTAGTAAGACTCACTTCCGTTTTGTCAAAGATTCATTCTGCTTCTTTTAAGTATTTTCCTATGGTCACCTATGCAGATAATAACCAGAGAGGGTCTCAAAATGCATTCTAAAATTATCTCTTGACCGTTAAAGAAAGATTATTCAATTTAGCTTGGGAAATGTTATTCAAATTTGGAAGATTGGATTGTTTTTAGACAAAAATGATCAAGAATCTTTATGTTTACAAATGCCTGATCGTATGTTATCATTATAAGGTAACTCACAAATAATTAGAATTCGATTATGGCACACGAACTGAGTATAGTTGCACGTTGCGCCATTTGGTATCTTATCATGCTACATGCATGCTTAGTATGCTACGTGTCGTAGTTCTTCATTGGCTGGTTTGTCCCTCTTGGCTTTTTCTGTTATTTATTAGCACACTGACATAAACCTAGAGTGTGCCTGGAGTTTTGGTTTTATTTTTGAAAAAAAAAAAATTGTTGCTGAAACGGTTATAATGGTCTAAGCAGCTTTTAAAGGAAAAACTTCCGTTAAACACAATGTGTACGCTTGGCATTCGCATTCTAAAATCAAGCAAAATGTCTCTTAAAGACCAACAATGACTTACCAACCTTCAGCAAGCCAAAATGACGCCAATCTAGAGAAACTTTACCTTGCAACCAATGAAGGTCGTCGTCTGATCAGTGATTTGCTTATCTTGGCGTTCCGGCGAATGAACATTTGAAAAGTGCTATGATTTGATGGAACAAGTTTGAAAAAGTTTCTTTCCAAAATTGTGATCGGGAATGAGTTTATAATTCTGTTTTCAGTGGTTATCCCCCTTGTATATTTGCTTTAAATTAGTTTTGGCATCCTGATAAATATCCTGAGCGTTCACAGATTTATTCGGCATTCATTCTTTCATTATATCCGCTTTGTTTCTTTCTTACTCAACAGAAATCGATGAATGCGGGACAACACATCATTATCATTCTTTTCCACACTCACACTTGCACACAAACACACATACATACGTGCATATACACACGCACGCGACAGACACAGGAATAGACACACTTGGATACAGAGAAAAAGAGAGAGAGACTCTCTCTCACGCACACACACACATAAACAGAGACACAGACACAGACACGCGCACATACTCACACACATGATCGGACGGGTTTAAGGCAAAAGCATATTAATATATTCAAAAGTCAACACCCCACCCTTCCCTTTTCCCGCTATGTGAAATCTTTTTCGACAAATAATTTCCCCAATAGCCGAGTAACTTTCTCCCTTCTCTTACCTCTTCTTCCCCTTCCAATTGCTGGTTCAATATGTACATATGTCAGGGAACGCTAATAGGCACTTTTTACTGATGCACCATTGGAGGTAAACGCGGCGAAAATGAATTGTTTAACCAGCTGACCACGCAGCTATTTAAGAACAAACATTATTTTATTCTTGTTGATTGGTGTCAATGTGTGTGCAGAATTGACAGACGAAGGAGAAGAGTTGGGGACAACGAAGAAATAAAGAAGGAAAAGTGAGAAAGAAGAAGTCAAATAGTAGACGAAAAAGGTGAGAGAAGCCAAAATGAACAATCTGGAGAGTCAGAATGTGAAAAATAAAAGCAAACCATAAAAGAATAAGAAAGAAAGAAAAGAAAGGGCGAAAAAGAAAATGGCTGACGTGGACATTAATGGCGGTGTTTGATTGGCGGGCAAAAATGCAGGAAGAGACAGAAATGAAGGGGCAAGAAGTGGAATGAAAAATCGATTGGCATCTTCTAACGACTAATTTGCACATCTGTGTTGCCAGTCTCTCGCCTAATAAGTAGGTGTCCATGGAGTGTTATCGAGACGACGGGTTAGGGCCCTGAGCAACCCGCTTCTCTTTTCAGTCTCACCCCAGAACTCAGTTATACGCTCGACAGATTCAGATAAACGGGAAAGGGCGCAAAAAATAAGAGTCAGGGTTAAGTAGAATGTAGAAATCACTTGTGTGGAGCGAAAGGGACGCTGTTAGGAGTGCAGGACATCGTCGTAATTGTGACGACAAGAAACAGATACAACAGACAAAGAATATTCAGATGGTCTATATGATAAATGTCTAAAACATGGATGTTTTGCAGAGGCGTAGCTAGAGATTAGGGGCTCCGGGGGCGTTTGTTCATTGAGGGGTCCTCTCCAATATTTAGTTCAATTTGTTAGTAGAAATGCAGTTAATAAAGAACTATTTACGAAGCTTTCACGGCCCTCCTTTATTGGGCATTTTTAAATAATCCCCCCTTCAGCTTGATCAAGCCTGTACTCTTCATGGAAGTTTGATAGTCTTTTTCCTATTGCTTCTTTATTAATGTTATTGAATATATTTGCATTCCCCACAATCATATCTAAACTTCGATTCATTAGAAACCATCAAACAAAACTGTCAATATAGGTTTCTTTAGTTTTGAACCTGATCTGACTGGTTATGTATGTATGTATGTATGTATGTATGTATGTATGTATGTATGTATGTATGTATGTACAATGCATAAAAATAACTACTATGAAGTTAGAAAGCTGAAAATTAGAATATTTTCTCTTTTCCTTTTTTACCTGGCAAGATATTTTTTATTTGGGGTTGGATGTATAATGTAAGTCTAAGCTAAATTGGTCCCATTGGCTGCATTATCGTTTGATTTTTGAAAAACAGATTTGTTATGGCGAGCAGGGCCCAACAAAAGGTGAGAAAAGTAAGTTATTCATTGATAAACTGTTTTTACTATTTTTCAATTGATCATTTCCAACACGGCATGCTGTCAAAAAGTTGGACACATAACAATTTCTATTGCCGGCATGTATGCGTTATACATACATACATACATACATAGCCATTCATCCAAACCAACTTAAAAAATGAAGACACCTATATTGACAGTTTTGGTGGACGCTGTCAAGCATTTACAAAGTTTTAATTTGTCTTATTCAAAATTATAATGAGCATGGCCCCTGGAAGGAATTGTAGAATGCAGTGCAAAGCTGTTTCCGGTCCCCCCCCCCAACACATACGCTGCACAAACACCCTCGTCTTTCAGCCACTCTGCTTTCATCTGTTATAACCATTTTAGTATGCCATGTTATGTTTGCGCGCGGTTAAATGATTGTCAACCGATTCTATTAATGGACACAACTTGACCGAAGAAACTCTGGGCCCCAAGGGCTTCTGGCCCCAGTACGCCCCCACTATCATAGGCCCAGACAGTGGAGATTTTTCTCTCAAGCCTTGCAAAACTAGTCTTAGTAACCTTTGCACATCACGACACATTTCGATTGAAGTGAAAAGATGGCACTCATTTCTTGTCGCTGGCAGTCGTGCTAGCCAGAAAGTGGGACTTGGTCTTACGTTATTGAGCATAGTGCAGAGATCGTTCTCCTCATTAGGGGATTAAAGGGATCACCACACCAACCTCTCTACATTATCCTCAGCTATTTATAGCATCTAGACTATCCAGTTAGTCGCCCACCTAGCTATTGATTAGGCTCTATGATGCTCAACTTCGGTGACCGTAAGAGAACTAGTGTATCCAACGGCATTTGGCCGTAACGAATGATAATAGCGAAAACTGTTTAAATCTTGGAGTATAGCGCTATCACATTTCTAAACTCACATCAATACATGCATGAGTTTTATATTTGCTGAAGTACCTGTCTACGCAGGGTTATATATAGTTAAAAAAGGAGTGAAGCAAGTTTTTTTCATGATTATGTCCAACCAAATTTTCCACGAATGCGCAATAGAATTAGAGGAAAGTTTTGAATTGGGGGGGGGGGGATAAGTATGCATATCAAACTGAGTAATCCAATATAACAAATCGTATTCTGAAGGCGTTTGTCCTTAAAGAGTTGATTCTGAGTGTATGTGTGTGGCACTCATCGTTTAAATTGAATCTTCATGTACGATCGTATGCACATAGGCATAGACAATACTAAATATCATCGTAAAGAGATTGTAAGTTTACAATAGATGCTTTTTTTCTCGTCATAAATCATGAACATAAAAGGGGATTCTAAATAGACCAATCGGATTCGAGCAAATGAAGTTTCTGAAATCTGAAATTCCATTGATACCGACCCATATATATATATATATATATATATACATATATATATATACATATATATATATGTGTGTGTGTGTGTGTGTGTGTGTGTGTGTGTGTGCGTGTGTGTGTGTGTGTGTGCTTGTATGCGTGTATGTATATGTATATGTGTAATTATTGGATGGTCAAGTTATATCTGACGTGCGCGCACGCATACACACACATATACAATATCAGCAAATAGTGGAAAATAACTGAGCATCTGACAATAGGGAAATAAAAATGTTCCTTGATGGACAACTTCTAACACAACTCAACTACATGGGTGGAGTGGTGGGGGTTAAAAATTGTTTGGCCGGCAAGCATTCTAGTTCGTGCAGTTTAGCATTATAGTTACATTATAAATGAAACGTCCTCCTGATGGCTTGAAAAAGTATCTTATTTTCTCGAATATGTTGTTGACTGGAGTTAAAACTTAATTTAGATGAATTTCAATAAAGATGAACATTGGTGACAATAAATGTTAACTTACACATTAAAAATGGAAAAGTTTAAAAAAGATGATGTGAATTAATCTGAATACAAAACCCTTTAAGAACAGCTATCGTAGATTTTTATTGGATAATTGAAAAAAAATTGGCTAGATTTGGTCGAAAAAAGACTAATCCAGCCAGTTTCAGGATTTTTGCCTCCTCTCTAGTGAAAGGCCCTTTTTGCCCACGCACTCGTGTTCAGCAGGTAGGCTTGTCAAAGCTATCTATGTAATCAACCAGGCCTGTCCCTTTTTGCCCTCTTCTCACCAAAGGACCTTTTTTCCCACCCTTTCGTGACCGTTAGACAGGCATTTTCTGCATAACATATATATCGAACTTAAAACAGGGCCCGGTTCAGCATTATAGTCACATTGTAGATCCCCCCCCAAGACCTTTAAAATTCCTTCATTGAATTCATATCGTACAAACTTCCCCTTGGTCCACTGAGTATGCATGCGGAACTCGGTTGGGCGGCGTCCATGTTTACTTGGTCGCTTGACAGACCATCGGATGTTATAACACTTTTTGCATCTCTTTCTAGCTCTCTCTCTCTCTCTCTCTCTCTCTCTCTATATATATATATATATATATATATATATATATATATATATATACATATGTGTGTATGTGTGTGTGTGTGTGTGTGTGTGTGAGAGAGAGAGAGAGAGAGAGAGAGAGAAATGAGATAATTGTACATGGACATATTTTGTTGCATATATGCTTACAAATTTGTATTGTATTTATTCATATATATATATATATATATATATATATATATATATATATATATATATATATATGAAAAGTCACACGTCTTGTGAGTGTTTATGTTTTGAGTGTACATTCGCACATATCATGCTTGCGTTGTGTCTGAGTGGACATTCATTAGGACGTGTTCGCGACGGTGTCTCTGTTTGTCTCCGGTCCAATGAACACAGCACAAAATGATGGATGAGAGATGTCTACTTTCTATCCCCGCCCTTCTTACCCTCTAAATGCTCTGCTTGTTTGTGAAGCGCCTCTGCCTTCATTCTCGAATGAAATAGAAAACGCGCCATTGCCTGCCAATGATTACCTGTTGACGCCTTTTCTGGAATCTGACGGCTTAAACTGTATTTCTTCTTGTGATCTGTCCAAATGATTCGAGAAGACCGTGCCAGATTTATTACCCTTCTGAGTTGCTATAATTATGCGTCATCCAGTATACAGCAGGGTTGCCAGATTTGTCCAGAAGAGGAGATCTCAGAGATTCGCCCAACACAAGCAGCAGAATAACGTTGAATTTGGAAATCGAGTGAATCTGGGAGCAGAGGTTCAGTACAAGTATTGAACTTTCGGATTTGGCTCATTTCAAAAAGCTGCTATTGAATCTCTCCCGCCAGACTAGCACGATTTTGAAAATCAATGCTGTTCTAATTCTTGCTGAATCTGGTAACCCTGATTAAGAGTCATCATTCTCGCTGTGGATTTGAAGTGTGATCTATAGAGATTCGTTCGTACATAACCCAGCATCTCCCTTAATGATAGTATAAGCCAAAAAGTATGAAACATACATTTGAAAAATTTGAAAAATATCCGTCATTTGTCAACTTTGATCAATTGTAATTTATTCCATTGTAATTCTATGTTTGTTCTTATCTAAATGATTGATTCTTTTTTCTGTGTCGTTAAAACCTTTTGATTGACTTGGAGAATCAGAAAAGCATTGCTGGGGTGGGGCTATTGAAAACGCCCTCGGACCACTAAGGGAGGGGCTAACCAAAAGGTTTATAGATTCAAGTTCACCAACTGTATTTCTATAGCTATTATGCAATAACATGGATATATTTGTACGTACATGAATGGAATAAATGATAAATCGGGTCGTTTTTCACCACATCAGTGATAGTGGATTTCTATTTATGGCAAATTTCCTCTTTTCATCAAATTTCATTAAATCGTGGATAGGATCACACCCTTTAAAGAGGTCCCCCACCCTGGGTCCCAAATCTTCATCTTTTTCTAATCACGTTACTGGGGGAAGCCACCTTCTCACTTACATCGAGTATTGCCAACTCGAAAAAACATAAAAAACGCCACAATGCTCTAAGAGTCATTGTTAGCCATTTTGATAGCTGAATTTGCCTGAAAAAAGTGAACTAATGATAGGTCTGAATGTTGAATTCTTGCACTGCTAAAAAAAACCCGAAACCCAGAAAAAACTCCCTAAATTTAACGTGAAAAGTGCTAAATTGGCAACATTGCTTACAGTTGAATGCAAACGACAACTGATACATAAAGCATTAAATAAATTAAAAGAAAAGCAAAAGGTCAGTCGTTCACTGGTTGACCATGTGTCATTGTACAAATACTCAACAATATACGAACATACACATCACATTCACATGTGTGTATTTTACATTAGCATCTACATATTTATGCATCTCTGTGTGAATACATTTGTGCCTACGTCCAGAAAGAGTTCTGACAAAAGTTTCTGTCCGAAAGTCTTTTGCTTGCAACACACTCACTGACACACACGTGCATATATATATATATATATATATATATATATATATATATATATATATATATATATATATATATTTATATATTAGGAAATGGGTATATATAATAGGTTGATAATTATAAATGCGTTATTCTACATGAAACCTTATTTGAACTGATATCCCGTCATTACACGGTGAATGCGTCAGTTGGCCAAGATAAAGAATAAGCAATACACACACACACACACACACACACACACACACACACACATATATATATATATATATATATATATATATATATATATATATATGCGCTTTTGTGGTAACTGAAATCTATGATACCCAACCGAATACCTGAGAATACACCCATACAAGTAAATATTCTCAAAGATTCATGAACATACACACGAAGAAAACTCAAATAAAGGTACGCATGCCACTATATATAATATATTTTTTTCTTGGTGTATTCGATAGTGAACGATAGAATTGGGAGTTACTAAATAAGCAGAAGAAGAGAACCTATCATATCAATACTGTTTGGCCGGCCCATTTATCCTTCAATAAACCGAATGTCTGCTTTGCAAACATGACCGAAATAAAAATGCTAAACGCTATTCAATGTAAAATACAAACAAACCACTTGGCACTAAGGGGTTGGCACGAAGGGGTTGATAGAAAAACAAAATGTTTCAGGAAAACATACACACAAAAAACAAAAAAACAAAAACAGTACCAAAAAGAAACTTGTTCGCTTTCTGTCAAAATAAAACCCACTAAATATTTTTGTATGAATTAAACTAACTTTATTGAGAGGGCGCGACTGTATCTCAGCGCGTTTGTGGCTTATAGAGGAACAACGTGTGGTAATGTCACGTTAAAGAAAATTGGTTTCTACCTCATTCAAAAGTGTTGCCAGTTACTCCACACGTTGAATGACGTGGTGTCTTACCTCTCTGGGGGTAAGGCAACGTTTCAAATTCGACCGTTGTGGAGAGTGCTCACTAATGTGATCATTCTTTCCCCATCATTGATATCGCACAGTTTGGTACACATGGGCATTACTTATTGCAAGGCCCATCAAAGTTTTTTTTTGATTAGAGAGCCTTGCATTCCCCAAATGGCCACTCATCTAGCTACTGGCCAGGCTAGATATAGCCCAACTAGGGTGACCTTGCAAGAACTTATGTACCTAAGGTGATTTGGCCTCAATCCTAGTCTCTGTACTGTGTGCTCAGCGGAGAGGCATTGCATATTATTTTCTTGTAACTTTTGTTACGACTAGACGATAGATTGAACCTCAACCTACTGAGCACTCTACCATTGGGCCACGGTGATCGGTGTTTTTTGCCAATACGACAGAGAAAAAAAGAACTCAATCTCATCATTGGCTTTTCGTCATAAGGTCCGTGGGGTTGATTTTGAATTTGGGTGTAAAGAGCAAAAAGTGATCCATCTGCGTAAAACTGAGTCGTGTTAAGGCTTAACTGATTAAATCCTAATTACACAATACTATTAATTACAAACTGTCAGGTAAATCTGTCACCAAAACTCTCAACGTAGGTCTCTACAGTTTCCAGGTTGGTCTGGCTATCTGGTTATGTATATATGAATTATAAACTGTGTTTATATCATGTACAAAATTATTTGAAATGATCTACTGTCGTTGCATGGATAATTTATCACTTGCCCTAGACAACGAAAATAAAATTTATGTCTACCCTTATCGGTTGCAGGTTCGATTCCTGCAGCAGGTCCATTTTCTTTATTCGTTTATTCTATCTACTTTGTCTACAGCGGGTGATATATTAACCGTGTAACGACAGGATATCATCTCAAATAAGTTTCTATATAATATAAACGCAATTCATGATTCATTCTGTCGGACCAAATATTTCCATTTCTCAATATGTATGTACGACGAATGCCAGTGGAGTTACAGGGTTGAAAATCTAAACATTTACAACTTACTTTTTATGTCCAGAAGAAAACGTTATCTTCCCCCCCCCCTGGATTTTTAGTGACAGGATTCAATCTACAATGTTAGCTTATGCTAAAACAGTCCCTTAGTTTATGTCACACTTGTTTTTTTTGTAATCATTCCCCAACAAAAAGTGAGAGAAGTAACATTCATTGATCACCCCTTCTCCTAATTTTTTAATCAATTGCCTCCAATATGGCATGCAGCCAGAAGATGTGACAGTTTCTATTGAGTGACTAACCATACTTGTGACTAATATTACCAAGGATTCAATTGTAACGTATGCTTAACACATTAACTTTGTGAAGTATAAAAGGTAACTGCGTTGATATTACTAGATTTCTCACGATTAAGGAATTAGAAAAAATAGAGTAAGTGACTTTGAGTTTTAGAAACAACAAGAGGACCAATCCCTCACCCATTATATCGACATTGTCCCCTTAAAAGGCATACGCTTACATTCAAAATCACTGCATTTGGGTATTTCGTGTCTGTTATGTTAAAATCGCCCCATAAGTTTCAATTGGACCAACTCCTAAAAATAGATATAGCTTGAATTTCAGTCAGTCTTATTACTATTGATACAGCTTGAATTTCAATCATCCTCATTAATATAGATACACCTCAAATACCAGTCAAACTCATTACTAGAGATACATATTGAATTTCAGTCAGTCTCATTACTATAAATACAGCTTGAATTTCAGTAAGTCTGATTACTATAAATACAGATAGAATTTAAACCAGTTGGAATTGATATCAATACAGCAGAAATCTCAATCAGTCACATTACTATAAATATAGCCTAAATTTCTGTCAATCTCATTACTATGAATACAGTTCAAAATTCAGTCAAATTCATTATAATAGATAGAGCTTGAATTTCAGTCAGTGTCATTACTAGAGATAAGGCATGAATTTCAGTCTCATCACTATAAATACAGCTCCATTTTCAGTCAGTCTCATTATAATAGATACAGCATAAATTTTAGTCAATGTCATTACTATAAATACAGCTTGAATTTCAGTTTGTCTCTTCAATATAAATACAGCTCCAATTTTAGTCAGTACATCACTATAAATACAGGTTGAATTTTAGTCAGTCTCATTACCCTCAATACAGTTGGTATTTCAGTCAGTATCATTACTTTACCCATAGCTTTTTCATCAGTCTCATTGCTATGAATACAGCTCAAATTTTAGTCAGTATGTTGAATTTCGGTCAGTCTCATAAATATAAATAAGGTTTGAACTTCAAACTGGATCATCACTATAGATATAGTTTTAATTTCAGTCAGTTTTATTACTATAGATGCAGCTTTAATTCCAATCAATCTCATTACTATAAATACAGCTGGGATTTTAAGTCAGTCTAATTACTATACATACCACTTGAATTTCAGTTAATTTCATTACTATTGACTCAATTCAACAGAGCCTCATTTCTATGAATAATTTCAGTCAATCTCATTACTATGAATACAGCTCAAAATTCAGTCAGTCTAATTACAATAGATACAACTTGAATTTCAAATATTTTCTTCACTACAAATACAGCCTCACCACTATAGATACAGTTTGAATTTCCATCAGTCTCATTTCTATAAATACAGCTCAAATTTCAGTACGACACTTTACTAAAGATACAGTTTGATTGTCAGTCAGTCTCATCACTATAGATACAGCATGAATTTCAGTCAGTCTCATCACTATAAATACAGCTCAAATTTTAGTCAATTTATTACCATGAATATAGTTTGAATTTCAGTCAGTTGCACTACTGTGAATACTGCTTGCATTTCAGTTGGTCTCAAAGCTTGGATTTCAATCAGGCTCTTACTATATATACAGCTCAAATTTCAGTCAGAGTCATTACTATAATTACTGCTTGAATTTCTGTCAGTCTCATTACTATGAATGAAGCTTTAATTTCAGTGAGTGTCATTACTGTAAATAGAATTTGAATTTCAGTCAGTGTTATTACTATAAATACTGCTTGAATTTCAGTCAGTCTCATTACAATAGATACAGCTTGAATTTCAGTCAGTCTCATTACTAGAGATACATATTGAATTTCAGTAAGTCTCATTACTATAAATACAGCTTGATTTTCAGTCAGTCTGTTTACTATAAATACAGCTAAAAAATCAGCCAGTCAATTATCACAGATATATTTTCAATTTCAGTCCGTCTCATTACTATATATACAGCTTGAATTTCAGTCAGTGTCATTACTATGGATACACCTCAAATTTCAGCCAATCTCATTATTATAAATATAGTTTTAATTTCAGTCGGTCTCATCACTATAAATACAGCTAAAACTTTAGTAAGTCTCATTAGTATATAGCCAGTCAGTCTCATTATTATGAATACAATTTGAATTTCAGTTACTTTCATTGCAATGAATACAGCTTGAATCTCATTAAAACATTATTACTATAAATACAGCTTGAATTTCAGTTCATCTCATTATGATAACTACTGCTGGAATATCATTCATTCTCAATACTATAGATACAGCTCATATTCCAGTCAGTGTAATTATTAAGAATACAGCTCAAATTTTAGTCAACATCATTACTATAAATAGAGATTGAATTTCAGTCCATCTCATTACTATGGATACAGCTTGAATATCATTCATTCTCATCACTATAAATACAGTTCGAATTTCAGTTAATCATTTTACAGTTTACATTTCAATCAGTCCCATTATGGATACAACTCAAATTACAGTTAATCTCATTATCTTAAATACTGCTGGAATTTCAGTCAGTCTCATTATGATGAATACAGCTCAATTTTCAGTCAGTCTTTTTGTTCTAAATACAGTTCAAATTTCAGTCAGTCATTTCACTAAAAATACAGCTAGATTATCAGCCAGTATCATTATTATGAATACAGTTTGAATTCCAGTCAGTCTCATTACTATAAATACAGGTCAAATTTCAGTTTGACTCTTAACTATATTTAAAACTCAAATTTCAGTCAGAGTTATTACTATGAATACTCCTTAAATTTTTGTCAGTCTCATGACTATAAAAAAAGCTTGTATTTCAGTCAGTGTCATATAAATATGTCTATAAATACAGCTTAAATTTCAGTTTGTTTCTCTACTATACAGCTCTAATTTCAGTCAGTCTGTATAAATACAGTTCCAATACCAGTCAGTGTCATTACTAAAAATGCAGCTTGAATTTCAATCAGGCTCTTTCTATAAATACAGCTGGAATGTCAGTGAGTCTCATTACAATAGATAAAGCTTGAATTTGAATCAGTCTCATTACTCTAAATACAGCTCCAATATCAGTCTTTTACATTACTATATATACAGTTTGAATTTCAATTAGTCTCATTGCAATAAATATCTGCTAAAATATCAGCCAGTCTGTTATCATTGATATATATTTAATTTCAGTTTATCTCATTAGTTTAGGTATAGCTGAAATTTCAGTCAGTCTCATTGCTATAAATGCACCTTGAATCTCATCAGAACTTATTACTATACATACAGCTTGAATTTCATTCATTTTCAATATTATAGATACAGCTCCAATTCTAGTCAGACTGATTATCATGAATAAAGCTCAAATTTAAGTCAACATCATTACTATAAATACAGATTCAATTTCAGTCTGTTGCATTATTATGGATACAGCTTGTATATCATTCATTCTCACTACTACAAACACAGTTCAAATTTCAGTCAATCTCTTTACAGTCAGTCATTTTGGTCAGTCTCATTACTATTGATACAGCTTGAGTTTCAGTCAGTGTCTTTACTATAGATACAGCTCAAATTACAGTCAGGCTCATTATAATAAATACAGCTCTATTTTTAGGCAGTCTCTTACCTATAAATTTAGCTCAAATTTCAGTCAGCCACTCACCAAAAATGCAGTTTGATTTTCAGTCAGTGTCTTTACTATAAATACAGCTTGAATTTCAGTCAACCTCATTATCATAAATTCAGCTCAAATTTCACTCATTACTATAAATACAGCTAAAATTTCAGTTTGTCTCCTTATTATGAATACCACTCAAATTTTAGCCTATATCATTATTATAGATATTGATTAAATTTCAGTCATTGTCATCACTATAGATACTGCTTGAATTTCAGTCAACATCTTTACCATCTCTGAACCTCAAATCTTGATCCTATGAATACACTCTGAAATTCAGTCTGTGTCATTACTATAAATACAGCTCGAATTTCAGTTAGTTTCATTACTGTCTATAAAGCTCGAATTACAGCCTCTCATTATTATAGATATAGTTTTAATTTCAGTCAGTTTCCTCACTATACATACAGATTTACTTTTAGTCAGTTTCATTACCATAAATACTGCTCAAATTTCAGCCAGTCTCATTATTATTGATCTAGTCTGAATTCCAATCAGTCTCTTCACCATCAACATAACTTGAATTTCAGTCATTCTCATAACAATAAATACAGTTCGAATTTCATTCAGTGTCATCAGTATAAATACATCTCAAATTTCAGTGTCATTGCTATAAATACAGCTTGAGTTTTAATCAGTCTCAAAACTCTAAATACAGCTGGAATTTCAATCAGTCTCATTACTATTCATGTTGCTTGAATTGCAATCCACTTCATAATAATAAGAATTTCAGCCAGTCACATTATAATAGATACAACTTTTTTGGTTAATGTCATCAACATAGATTCAGCTTTAATTTCAGTCAATCTCATTACAGTTTGAATTTTAGTCAATCTCCTTTCTATAGATACAGCTTGAATTACAGTCAGACTTTTGACTACTGATAAAGCTCAAGTGGCAGTCAGTCTCATTATCATAAATACTTTTCTAAATTCAGTCAGTCTTATAACTATAAATACAGCTCAAATTTTAGTCAATTGATTACCATGAATATAGTTCGAATTTCAGTCAGTCTCATTACTCTAACTACAGCTTGAATTTCAGTCAGTCTCATTACAATAGATATTGTCTGAATATCATTCATGTTCATTACTATAAATACAGCTTGAATTTTAGTCAGTGTCATTACTATAAATACAGCTCCAATTTCAGTCAGTCTGATTACTATTACAGTCTCATTACTGTAGATACAGCTTGAATTTCAGCCCTTAATATAGCTTTTGTTTGAATTTTCCCAAATATAGATATGATTAGTTGTTCAATAGAAAATGTCATGTTACTAACGTCTTTTGACAGCATGCTGTGTTGGGGATGATTAGTCAAAGAAAAAATAAAAAAAAGTTGATCAATGGATATGCCACCCCACCTCGTTTGGCTCGGTTCAATAATAAATGTTGAATTTATAAAAAACAAGCCTCAATTCTGCTAGGCTCAAAAAGGGATCAATTCAGCATACACTTATTTCACAAATCGAATCATGCATTTGGGTCAAAATACAAAATTAATGTTTCTTTCTAGATGTCGGAAGGAGTAAATGTTCAAACTTCCAGTCCTTTACTTCCGTTGGTGCAACTTGTATGCATGAATAGCCAGTCAGCTAGACCAACTTGAAAATATACACAGATATCAAAATATGTAAATAAAGCAAGACAAATTGATAAACAGATATTATTGATAGCTATTTGCATCCAGGGCTTCAAAAGGTTAGGGGTACACGGAATGGGGAGGCTTACAGTGCTCTGGAAACCCCAGCTGCAAGGCTTCACTTGTTCATCCTTGAAGAAAAACTGTGATCCCCAAACCCATTTCCACAACTGTCTACATCACAACTTGAACGATTCAGTCCATCCGACCGCAAGGTTTGCCGTTTCATGCCTGCTAGACTTGCAATACACTGACGCCTTGAGAAGAAAAATATAATTCAAATTTAGGTCAAATAACTTTACCTTTTTTTTTCATCTATAAACTTGAAAGTACTTAAGCATACTTCTACCACCACCATTGTTGGGTTGGTGTGGCTAATGGTAAATGTATCCACTCAAAAATCTAACCAGCCTTTCTGTAGCCTACTGTCTATCCTTCCACAATATATTATTCTATTTCAATTGAGAATTTCTAGACAAACATGATAATTTTTGCAGATATCATGTGGACAGTCATGAGCGTATACATTAATGTAATAAAAGAATATAAATCATCCCTGGATCCACCCCAAATTTAATCACCCCTCCATCGTTCATCCTTTCATGAGGATTCATAGAAATTCATTGCTTTCGGAGATATTGTGTGGACAGACATGAACTTTTGGCAATAACATGTAGTTTGAACATTAAATGTCGACCCAGGCGAAGTAATTATGCATGGATCCGCTCTAAATTTAATCAGTTCTCATATAGCGTATTGTCCACCTTTCATAGAAATCCATTATTTTTTAATATCGCACGGACAGTCATGAGCATATACATAAATGTAATAAAAAAATCTTTCTATCAAGAATAAATTCCTGGATCCGCTCCAAAATTTCACCCCCTTTTTCACATTTCCACCGAGCACGAAATTGAATTGAAATTCATTTAGTACTTTCGGGGACATGGAGAGACAAACGAATTAACAAAGACATAAACGAACAAACAGACAAACCAAAAGACAGACATATACGATCAAAAACATACACCTCCTTTCAAATTCGTTGACTATAAAATAACACGTCTTGTTAGTCACTCAATAAAAACTGTCGTGTGACCAACATCTTTGGCAGTATGCCATGTTTGTTGTGATCAATTAAACAATGAAAAATGTATGTCCGGTGAGTATATATAAACGTATATGCTTCTGCGTACAAACTAAGGGAACAATTTAGCTAAACTTCAATTGTAAATTGTCTGCTGCACTAAAAGACATTATCAGGGGATTTTCAAAAAAAACAAAATCCTTTTTTTTCTGGACAGAAGGAATAAATGTTTGAATTTATAGAAATTTAGCTCTATTTGGTGGGCCTGTGTACGTGGTACGATACATAGCCAACCAGCCAGCTAGACCAACTTGAAAACTGAAGAAACCTGTGTTGACAGTTGTTGTAACAGTTTTGGTTGATAATTTCTGTGTCCTATAATTTCCCGCGATAGATTCGATATTTTGTGCCTGCAATACCGAAATTTTTGTTATTGTCTTTTATAATTCGGATATCACTTCATTATTTATAGTCAGATGTCTCTAAACGTATGGTTCTCAACCTTTTCCTTTTTGAACTTTATTAGGGACGTCTCATTGAACTTTGAGTTCTTGTTTTGTCATTTCTTCATTTTGTGAAAACCATTAACAACACAATTATCCCATCACGTTTATTCCTCACAAATCTTAAGCGAAATTAGTAGTTAATAATGTAGTGTAATTAGAAATGATTAATTTTTTTCTGTAATTAGGAATTAATCAGTTAACTTTAAGACGATTTAATTTTGAGCCACAGAACGGTTTTCGTTCTTCATGCCCAAATTCCTAATTTCCCCCCTTTCAATATATTCAAATAGCTCTCTTGTAGGGCGCGCATCCCATGTTCAGAATCACAGCTCTAAAACCTAGCTGAAGATTTCAGTTTGGATTCTACATTTCACTCAGCCTAACAGTTGAAACTATGCTTCTATTCAAATGACGTGAAAATACACAAAATGACCATTATATGCACTGACATGGTCGATCCTAGGTATCGGCAACACTGGCTGTCAACCAGGCCCTTAGATCAGCGAGTCTGCAAACATTTCAAACTAACCAACATTGTCGTCTGTAACCTGACCAAATTATTTCCAAGGGCTGCCAACAATCATGTGTCCATCATGTGCCTGGAACAGTCGGACTCTAAGAATACAAATGAAAAACTGGGAAAACGAATTAAGTAAACGGAATAAAAACAGCCAAAACGAAATTCTTCAGGGATATGTTAAATGGTTTCTGAAAGGAAATTCTCATGACCGACGACAAGCTCTGTCAGGATTAACTAGTTTGGGGAGATAGAGTGCTCACGATAGCCCAGGCCTGGGAGGGAAGGTAAGTTGGTTGAGATGAGGTCGAAAGTAAATAAATATGTGGATGAGATAATATTATTATTTAAAGGGCATCGAAGTTCAGATTATTCGGAGTGCCAAGAACCGTAGAGACAGCCTGTACACTCTAGGCGTTCTTCGTTCAAGTTCTAAGCATTTTTCTTTTTTTTTTCGATAGCTACATAAGAGATTTCTGTTAGCTGCAGGTACGTCTCTCCGTCAACTACACAAGTCCCCAAGGAGCTGACCGAGGTTTTTCTGACGGTCGATTATGGCTTCAAAGTTTTGAAAACCTAAATCAAGTCTTTGTTTTACTTTTTCTTGCCTTTCCATCAACCCTATGCACATCAGCGCAGCATTTTGTTTGGATTGGACCTTATTGGAGTTCGGTAAGGTCTACTGGTTGAGGGTGGCTCTTAGAAATAATTAGATAGGGTCACGGACAACAGTGTTGGTCAGTTTGAGATGTTTGCTGGTTTATTTGAAAAGCGTTCTTAGCCACCTGAGCAGACGAGAGGGTCTTTGTGTGGTTGGGTTTTCCCCTCGTTGTGGTTGGAAAGTATGGGCTGAAGGACAATGAAGAAAATGATATTGTTGTCACAGCGGATATACCGGCTGGGGGAAACAGATGAAAGACGAAGATATTTCGACATACACATCGACTTCATCATGACAGATGCTAAGCCTAAAGGAAAGAAACGGGTAGAGGGTGACAGGATGAGAATGAGGTGCCACGAGAGGCTGTTATACAAACGAAGTGGGCGAGGTTGGAACCAGACACAGTGACATAAGTGCTGCGGCTTATGGGACAGTAGTGTTAATTAGATGATCAGGGTCGTACTTAGCCAGTGCTGGGCTTGTAGCCTATGTTTAAAGGGGCCCTAAAGCTATAGAGAATACACGTAAATATTAGAATACATACATGTTTAACTTACATAGTAAAGTGATTAATTTGGTTTTCATTGGTTCAGCCAAATAATACGACAAATATACTTGATATTCTTTCCCTTGTATTTTGATTTCTTGTGCAGCATCCATGATTTCAGTTTGAAATGCCCACACGTTCATGCTTCGTGTACGTACTTCATAGATACACGACTGACACATTTATTTCTTCGTTAGAATAATTACTTTAATTGAAGCTGATGATTTGCTGAAATCGCTAGCCTGGAAGATCAAGTCGTTCGTTAAAAGGCAGTATAGTAGTTTGGCAATAGAGCAAATGAACCGTGAATCAGGATCGATAACTTGCAAACATTTCGTGCGGGGCCCTTGAATATTCGGGGCCTCTAGCATATGCTACTGTAACCATTATAGTTAACCCGGCACTGAAGATGATGACTTTGAATGTTGATCATGACGCTACATTGTCGACGGTTAGGAGCATCAACAACGACAGCTCCTTAGTGAAATTGTCGACACAGGATTAGTGACGGTAGTCGGTGAGGCAGAAGGTGGTAGTGTTTGAAGCATGCAGTAGCGATGATCGTAAGTGAGGCGGGGCCCGTAGTATCAGAGTTAGTCGGTAAGTAGTAGGTGTGGGGAGGAGAACATATCGTCTTGGTCAGAGACAGAGACTGGTTGAAATGAGGGATTGCCCACAATACAATGGTTGAAACTCTGTCAACAAAAGCAGGACCCATAATTAGAACAAATGAATAAAATTCCGATTAAGCAGGCACCATTTTTATAGCCTTTATTACCAACCCTTATGTTAGCCATTATTTTAGCTTTTTTGAATGTTACGACACATGGCTAATATTATCAAAAACTGATTTCCCACAGGCACCGTAGCGAAGCACTTGAAACGAATGGAGTCTAAAATCTGTCACACACATAGCTGAAGGGTGGGGGCTATTGTAAAATGGTTGATCTTCTAAAAGCTTTATAAATGGAAGTTCATCTATTACATTTGCTCTAACAGTATGAAATAACAAGTATATATTTTGACATACATGAGTGGCATGAATGATAATCCAGTCTTCGGAGTTTTTCACCAATCAAGTGATAGTGCATGTATTTTCATCAGATTTTTTCCTTTTTACATCTCAATAAATTTCAGAGAGGGGCCCTTAGGGAGCCCCCAATTCTCTAGCTACGCCATTAGTAAGACGCTGAATGAATTGGGAAAACAGGTCTGTTTAGTAGCTCAATGGAAATCGTCACGTGATCAACATCTTTTGGCAGCATAACGTAATAACGGTGACCAAATGAAATACTTGGGAAAGGATGATCAACGAATGACTTCTTTTGCCTTTTGTTGGATATCTAAAAAGTCCGAATTTTCAAAATATAAGCGTGAACGTTGATGGACATAAAAATAAGGGGACAATTTAGCATACACTCTTATTATAAATCAAACTCTCATTAAATGTAGTTAATGTATAATTAGTCCCTCAGTTAGTGTCTGGTATCCTTCACCCTCATGTTTTTTTGTTGACTTTTTAGAAGTGTTATATTAATTGATTATCTCTGTTTCTATCTTTTTTAATTGATTACTTCCAACACGGCATGCTGCCAAAAGACGTAGATCACGTGACGATTTCTATTGAGTGACTAATTGATCAAAAACTTTTAAACGCCTTTTTGCTGGGGATCTGTTAGTAACGTTTTCATAATTCGATTACTCAAGGATTCAATACTTTTATAAACGATCCATCCATTTCCAACGAGAAAAAAAAACCACCGTATAGAACTTGATTCCCTTAGCCGCATTCAGATTCGTGATAACCAATAATCAAACGTGCCACTTCTGAAAAGCATGTTTTTCTCAATAGAAATCGTTGCTAATCATCGTTGTTTTAACACTTTTTGCTGTAATTTCATATAATAATGTTTCCTCTTTTATTTGATCAGAGGTTCCCGTTTCGAAAATAGTTGATTTTGAATTCGTTTCTGCTGAACCAATGTTTCTTATTAATTGATTTTGAACTTGAGGCTTCAGATCTCGTTCAGTCACAGTTTCCTTTTTGAAAAATGCGAGAAAGAACAAACAAATCAAATACATTTAGTCACTTTGCAGTTTATAATTGGGATATCAAATATCTTCCCCCTCAGCCTCAAAGTAACGAAATAATCTTGAGTTCAAATCAGCATCAATTTTTATCAAACAAACCAAATATTCATACACTGCAGAGTTCAAATTCTCCTCCAACATTTTGACGTTTGATGGGTAATCAGAAAAATGTTTCATTTGAAATGCCATCACGCAGATCTTCTACATATTCGGGTATAGAAATATCTACATAATTTCAAGATACTGATTAGGTTCACGGCTAGCCTTAGGTACCAGTGAATACTTTCTGTTGTAGTGCTACTGAGAGAAACAATTGGCAAATGAAATTCTCATGACCGACGACAAGTTCATTTCATGATGCATTGTAATTCAAATTATTGACATTTAGTAATAATAAAATAGTTTATTATAGAACATATACATACATATATATATATATATATATATATATATATATATATATATATATATATATACATACACACACACACACACATATATATATATATATACATATATATATATATATATATATATATATATATATACATACATATATATATATATTCCCATATATTTTTCTCACTCAAAACGTAGATAAATAAATAGATACTATGCTTTAGAGGGCACCGAAGTTCAGAAACCCACTGAGTCAATATTTGCATGCATTCAATTATCATTACATAGAATTGGTATTTTAGGGTTGGGAATATTCTTTATCAATTGGGTCATTATCAGGCATTGTCATTTTTGGTCATCCATACCCCAGCTGTCCCATCGGATGCTCTTAAATTCAAGTGGGCTGTCACTCAATACCCAACCGATCTTTCAACTGTATTTACAGATAACAGACACTTACTGCAAACAAATGTAGTTTTCATTAAATTGTGAGTTAAAAGAAGGGCATATTTTGTCAAAATACGGTCAAGTATTCATGAAATTGACTTATTTTTGTCGAATCCTATATTTCGATAGCGACAACTTACGGGTTTTCAATAAGAAAGTTAAAAATTTTCTGTTGGCAGTCATCAATCGTGGCGTAATTGAAGTTAATTTTAAGTGACAAAATTGACATCAAACAGTCTAAAACCTGTTTTATGAAGGCAAAGATAGTTGATGCTATTTTTACGATAAACTTTATGCTTTTTTCTTGCAAGTTAAACAAAATGAAAACTTCAGAGAAAATATTCAAATAATTGCAATACGTTTTAATTTTGTTACAAAAGATCATCAATTATTGCTACTTTTTGTAATGTTTTGAGGATAACTTATTCATTACACTTTTTCCATCTTTTAATTGATCTCCCCGAACCCGGTTTGCTGCGTAAAGAAGTTTGTCATGTGACTGTTCCTATTGAGTTACTTAACAGACCAATTATTTCAAAATTATTTTTTTATCCACTGGCATTTCTAAATGATTATGTTTATAAACATTTTTGAAATTGATCAATTCTAGTTTTTTTCTTATAGTATAGTTTTTTCTTATTGTAATAAAATTTTGAAAGTAGCTGAGGCAATTTGTCTCCCAGAAAATTGTATTTCACTAAGAAAGCCAAAGGCCCACTCTCCTGAGCCATCTAACTGGCCCAATCGCGCGTACAACACCTAAATGTATATTCGGACGTACACATGCGTTCAACTTTGAAAAATACATTTATATGACTTCAAAACCAATGGCCACTTCAAAGCAATTCTTCAAACTCTTCTGCATGATATAAACATTTTCTGCTCGTCCTAATTGCTTGCTATCTAATAACAAGGTTCCAAAAACAATGTGAGCACTAATCAAGGTTCCAAAAATAATGTGAGCACTAATCTAGGTACCAATAACAATATGAACACTAATCAAGGTACCAATAACAATATGAACACCAATTAAAGTACCAATAACAATGTGAGCACTAATCAAGGTTCCAAAAATAATGTGAGCATCAATCAAGGTACCAATAACAATGTGAGCACTAATCTAGGTACCAATAACAATTTGAGCACTAATCTAGGTACCAATAACAATTTGAGCATTAATCAAGGTACCAATAACAATGTGAGCATTAATCAAGGTACCAATAACAATGTGAGCACTAATCTAGGTACCAATAACAATGTGAGCACTAATCTAGGTACCACTAACAATGTGAGCATTAATCAAGGTACCAATAACAATGTGAGCACTAATCTAGGTACCAATAACAATGTGAGCACTAATCTAGGTACAAACAACAATTTGAGCACTAATCAAGGTACCAATAACAATGTGAGCACTAATCAAGGTGCCAATAACAATATGAACACTAATCAAGGTGCCAATAATAAACCGCCTCTCATGACACATCTAGACACAAACTCGCCCAACAATTTCTCTCTTCCCTCCCTCTCCCCGTCTCTTTCTTTCTCAATCTTCCCTCTCTTTTCCCTCTCTCTACAACCTCTCTTGCTAATAACGAACAGCCTCTCTCGACAATCTACGTACAATTTCACAAATCTCTCTCCCTTTCTGTACACCTCCCCTTCTTCCTCCTCCTTCCTCTCTCATTATCTCCTCCCTTTCCCTCTCCCTTGTTGATCTCAAAGTTCAACCTTCAAATTCAAAAGATTTCACCGGGCAACAGAGAAAAAAACCCTCCCGCTGCATCCCCGCCCCCCCTATCTCCTTTTTCTCCCGCTCAATTAGTGGACAATTCTATACAGTGTGGCTGCGAGATCTGATGGGAATACGATTTTCTTCTTTCGACTTTCTTCTTTTTATGGCCTACAAATATTTGTTTCTGCTTTCGACGAGAAATCCGTGTTGCGGCCTCACCTCAAGGGCACGTCCCCGTGCGCGGCTACTTACCCCACCAGACACATAGCCACCAGATGAGGACAATGCAGCCGATCCACTACATGTATGGTGCATTGGGAGGCACTTGCAACACACGCATACACACGCACTCACCTCCCAGCGTACTTTCTCGTATTTGAGCTGAAAACAGTGCGAACATACATTTATATGCACATACATACACACACACACACTGATATATTGACACATACTGATGATCTCCACCCATATGTATTATTTTAGATTAACTTGCATATCTACGAAAGCTAACAATAAACGCACACGGACAAGCATGCAACTCTCTTTCTTTCCCTCTTCACGCACATACACCTGTCCAAAGGCGTGTACGTATATACATACACATACACAGACATAAACGAAAGTGCGAGTAGTACATATACATCCTTAGATCCAGAAACATAAGCATATTTGAATCTCACCGCTTTTTGATCCTGAATTTCACATCTTTACTCATACGCGTTGATATCTACAGACAGACTTTCAGTTGGACGCACAGCCGTTTGGAATAAAAAAAAATGCAAACTAGTGGGGACCACGTCTTTTTATCTAATGAAGCTGAATAGAAAATGCAAAATATACACATACACATATATACCAACACCATATATGCACATGCACACGCATAGCACATACGCTCACATGAACATGATACATACACATATGACAATACTCGCAGTGTATACACAGGCCATATATACACATGCATAGATTTACACTCATACTCGCACATACACACATGTACACAAATAATAGATATGTACATATGTGTAAGTGTATGTGAAGCACACGCGTGTATCTATTACATTTTTGTCATTCAATGAAAAGTCGTTGCAAGTGAGGACATACTCACATATACAATCGCCTGGATGTCCGCACTTTTAAATCTTGATCTTCACATTTCCACATAAACGCGTTTACCTTTATAGACAGACTCTTCTAGTTAGACACGCAATCAAACTGATGACATGCGACTGCATGATCGTCAATCTCTTTGCGTAAAAAGCCCGTCTGTCACAAGAAGAAGAAGAAGAGGAGGAGGGCAAGTGACATGTGAGGCAAGAAATGAGGCAAGGAACACATGGGAACCACCACCTTTAGCTGATCCTCTCTTGAAACAATTATCACTAAATTAGAAATAACACAAGCGATGGCCCAAGTGTTTCACTCTGCGACAGGCCATTGTCTCGTTTTTTGGCGTTGTCGCCAAGGCGACTGCTCATCGTCTAATTAGAGAAGGGAACGTCAGTAATGGCAGATGGGGACCAACGCAGAACTGAGCTTGTTAGACAACCGCCGTTAAGGCCACCAACGGCTCTTTCCTTCAAGACTATGTCACCACCACTTTTGTCCAACATTCTCTTTTCTTACAGCTCTAGCTCAATGGTTAGAGCAGAATATAACACTCTAACAGATTTGAGATTTCAATCCTGATTGATTTTGTTTTTAAAAATAAGAATAAAACTCCTCAACGAATATAGGGGAGTAAACTCTTTACTGTTTGACATGCCATATTAAACTGAACCGAAATATAAAATCATCGTTTCTCTTCTGTGATTTGAAATCACGACTTAGCCATTGTTAGGCAGCTGTCTTATCAAAACTGACAAGTCTTCCATACCAGCGAATGAACTAATCGCATATACAATTCAAAAATTGCAGTAATCATCTTCAGAGATTAAAAATGCATAAATTCTCCCATTGTCTAATTGGAAATAAGTAGAATTCAAATTACCACTTGTGTCTTGGTCACAAAAATAAAGTTTGAAAGGAATTATTTATTTTATACATAATCAGCTAAAAAATAACACATATCCAGGAACAAAAAAAGTTATAAATATTTCAGTGCTATATACAGAAAATATTGCGCCACACACAAATAAATACAAATTACTGCAGTCAAAGAGGAGAAGGAAAATTAACATATGAGTTGTTTTCCTCCTATCAATCCGTTAAGTATTTGTCAAATTCGCTCTCCCATAGTCGTAAAAATTGTTGCTGAAAACGGAAAATTTGGAAAGAAAGACCTATCATTAGCCACGTACAGCCGAACAATGAAAACTAACATCAATTCAATTGTAGGAACGGATATTTTGTGACTCAGTACAGAGTTTTCGGTTCCCTGTACCGTATCAAAAGATCACCTATGTTCTCATATGTGCATTCTGAGTGAAAATGACTGGTGGAGCCATACGTAAATGCCACTGATCCCATTTGCAATTGTTTTATGTGCTTTTATTTTTTTGCCGACTAAAAATTCTTATGAAACCAAAGGATACCAAAACATATGATACGTACTAAACGCATGATTCCAGTAATGACGAACGGTTGTGAAACCTGGGAACTTAGGAAACCACTTGAAAATCAACCCCAAATAAGACCGAGGGCAATGGAAATAGTAATGTTAAGAATAACGCTTGGCGATAAAGATCAACATGGATCGGGGAGAGGCCAAGGGCGGAGTAATTAGGCATCAAAATTGGGGAGGGCAGGACCCATAGCGAGACGACGGGACAACAGATGGAGCAAAAAGCTAACCAATTGGTGCTAAAGCAAAAGTTAATGCAGTAGGAAAAGACCTGACGCAAGGCAGAGAGACGAGAAAGAAAGCTTTGCCGGTATGATACGGCAAAGGTTAACGCAATCACAGTCGTTATGATGAAGACCTGTACCTCATGATACAAGAAAGTAAAGGGAAAATTTAAGGATTATTTAAAAAGAACGATAATAAGAATATAAGAAGACTCCTTCAATTCTCTTTTTACTTTTTCAAAGGAATCCTTCGTTTCTTTCGAAGACACTAAGCAAAAAGAAAATTTAGAGGATTATTCAAAGAAAGGAACAAGAGATTTGAGGGATTCTTTTAAAGAATCTAACAAACAAATTGAAGGATTACTTAAAGAATGTAGAATAAAATCGGAAGATTCTCTTGAAGAAAGTAAAAAGAAAGTTGGAGGTTTCTATCATAGCAAGTAACA
>OY735223.1:8110457-8380457 GCA_963457665.1 Thysanoteuthis rhombus
TTAAATTACCCGACTCTTCCTTTAAAAAATATCATCCAATGAAGGTTGGGTGATAGTAGTAGCCTGTATTTGCAATCATCTGCAGATGTTAGAGGACTCTTCCAGTAATTTACTATATATATATATATATATATATATATATATATATATATATATATATATATATATGTGTGTGTGTGTGTGTGTGTGTGTGTGTATGTGTGTGTGAGTGTGTGAGTGTGTGTGTATAGAGACAGAGAGACAGGGAGACCGAAAGACAGGCAGAGATAGAGATAGATAAACAGATAGGTGGATAGATTATTAGATCTATTTACTTTAATAATATTGAGAATTATCACCATAGATAAAGCAACACTTACAAACAGCGCACACACCCGCACAAAGACGCACACACACGCGCGTACACACACACACACACACACATATATATTTATATATATATAAGTAAATTAGTTCGAAGCATAACAGAGGGCATTGGCTAGATTGAGAGGAAGCGATTGGTGGTAGCCAATTGCCTTATGGAGATATTCATTCGTGCCAGTATAAAGCGTCTTCAATATTGCCCAACACACATGCGTCGCTATTTTAATGACAATAGATCAGTGTGGTCAGTCAGATGTAGACTTGTACTTAGATAGTAAGAGGGAGAAACATAAAGAAGAAAAAAATCCGGAGGATAAGGGAATTGTGAGAGGGAAAAAAGAACAAAAAAAAAGGTAAAACTACAAAAATGTTGATATATATATATATATATATATATATATATATATATATATATATATATATATATATATATATATATATATATATATATTATATATATATATATATATATATGTATATATATATATATATATATATATATAAAGGTATTGATGTATAAAAATAATTCTTGTAATACTTACTTTATATATATATATATATATATATATATATATATATATATATATATATATATATATATATATAAAGTAAGTATTACAAGAATTATTTTTATATATCAATACCTTTATTTACTGTTAATTATTGAGCGCTGATTAAACATCTAGGACGGATAAAATTTGTTTTATGTTTCTTCGTATATTTTTCAAATCCAAAATGTACTATGAAATATATATATATATATATATATATATATATATATATATATATATATATATATATATATTATTGTGTCATCCACAGACCGCTGTTTCGTTATATTATAACCCTTCAGTGTGGCTACAGACTATCCATTATCCCATCCAGTATCATGAGGCAGGATTGAAACCTTCGCTTCAGACCCGGAGACTGATATCCTACAGATGATCAGTAAGGCTGAATTTAGCGATGTATTTATTTAGTTGAAATATGTACATTTATAGCGCAATATCTTGAGTAGTGTAATGTTGATTAATGTAGTTTTTGATGCAAACAGTTAAGGTATTGCTGTACAAATGTGTTTATGCAACAAAGACCAAGCTAGAGACACACCTTAGATTGTAATAAGACCGCGAACAGTCAGGAAAATTTTGGACAGAACTACCTGCACCAATCAAAGTATGCTAGTAGATATATATATATATAAATATATATATATATGTGTGTGTGTGTGTGTGTGTGTGTGTGTGTGTGTTGAGTAATGAATATATATGATCATACAGAATGATTATAAATTGCGTTATATTATATAGAAACTTATTTGAAATGATCTACCGTCATTACACGTTAATGTATCACTCACCCAACACAACGTAAATAGAATAAAGAAAATCATTTTTTTTCAATTGTCAAAGAGATGAGCCTAGAGGTACTTAACACCATAGATATGAAATAAGTATGAATAAATTAAGATAGATAGATAGATAGATAGACTGATACACACACACACACACACGTACACGCGCGCGCACAGGCTCACATACACACACACGTATACATATATCATTAAAAATGGGTACATAATCCGACAGAATATTTATGAATGCGTTATATTATTTGGAACTCCATTTAAAATGACCTCACATTGTTACGGTGAGAATAAGTCTCTCGGCCTAAACAGTGTAACTAGAAATGATCTGCTGCAGAAAACAAACGGTGCATATATGAACAGGGTGTGAACAATATAAGAAGATTGGGTATTACTTGGACCTTTGTTTCTCGGTCGTGTTGTTTAATTCAACGATCCTTGCAGCGGCAATACGTATGTTTCCAAAAACTCAAATATCGAATGGTTTGTTCTAGATTGAAGGACATTGGATGTTCTCATTTAGGTTAGATCCTGAGTTGTTTTGAAACCGTCAACATAGGTTTCATTCAGTTTTTAAGTGATTCTGGCTGACTGAATGCTTGGGTATGTACGTGCCATGACTACAGGCCAAACTAATGTATCTAGGGCATGGCAATTTTAAGTATTTACTCCTTATCATGTCTGGAAAAACGTTTTTTCTTTTTTTTTTTGTTGAAACCATCACCCCCCCCCCAAAAAAAAAAATTATAAGGGTCTAATTTACAACTCGACTTTACGCTAGAATAGTCCCTTAGTTTATTTCCAGCAGCATTCACGCTAGTTTCTTGTAATGAAGATTAGAACTTTTTTTGTGATTCCACAAAAGCGGGCAACGTTTCTTACTCATTGACCGCCCCTTTTCCCAATTTTTACTTGATCACGCCCAACGTGGTATGCTGCAAAAAGACGTTGATGACTGGCCGGTTTCTATCGAATAACTAACCAGACCTCATCTATTCCGCTCTTTTCCCTTTCTCTCATAATAATAGCTTTTCGATTGAATTCCCAATTTGAAGTAATAACATTTTCGAGAAAAGAAATGCAATGAATGTACAAAAACAAAAGATGGATCTTCCGTTTTTCGAGCATATTCTAAAGCAATCGTTCTCAACCTTTTCAAGGTTATTTCCCACTTTTGTCTATAAGATCATTAGTTTTCTATGCAACATGTGGTTTCTTGCAAAAAGTCCGTGGTGGTCGCTACTAATTATATTGATATTGAATTACCTCAAAATCAATTCAGGGAAGTGAACGTTAAAGCCATTTATGAAAACTTAGAATTTCGTTAGAGTTAATGAAACCTATTAATCACTAGTACAAAAAGCTGAAACAATAAGTAAATTAAAAATTCTTTTTAGTGATCAACACTGGTAAGGCTAATTCCGACCTTTGGTTGCTCAATTATACTTCATCTTGCATCGCACATTTCCTCTTCCCTGAAGCGGAAAACATTAAATATGACTTTTTTTACCTAACAGCATTAATCATCCCTTGACATTCTCCAGATGTAATGGTCGGCACAAAGGGCAATGGAGTATTGAGTTTCAAGTTATTTAGATCGGCAGTTCTCGAGAAATCTAACAAAAAATAAAGATTACAGAGCTTCTTTTCATAGTTTCTATAAATTATATCCCTTGCCTCTTGCTCTGTAGAATTAATCTTGCATCGATTGCTACCAACTATAAATATGATTGCTTTAGTTAACATCTTATTCTATATTTTAAACTACTTCGTTCAGTTTGTTGTTTCCATTAAATAAAACGTTGATGAGTATTTCTTATTTTTATGTGATGCAATGTGAGAAAACATTAATAGCAATAACATCCATCAATTCACAGATTATTATTGTCAATGTTGCTAGAAATGGTTAAATCAAGGCTTGTTTAGTTAACTAATTTTTTACGTGCACACATAGATTTTCTTTGTGCACAGGTCACACGCACATGCACACAATTCAGTGGGAACTATGACGGCATGTGCTGGGGTCTTTAGCTCTTGTAGGCCACTTGGTTAATAATTTGTCCAGATAAATCCACGCACAAAGTCATTTAATTTCGTATCTATAAACGGGTACCCAGAGGCATTCAACAGACTCCTTCCCAATCATATGTTCATGCTAGATTGGTCCCTCGAGAGGAGTACCTTATTCATTGATCACCCCTATAGAGTGACTAACCTGACCTATATCTTATAGTCTTTAACAAACAGCAGGACACTAAAATAGATTCAACAAATTCAAATGAAGTAATCTCAAGGAAGAGGCTTTCTATGTTCACCTTCTGTTAGGTTTAAATCATCATTGCTTACTTATCAGATGTCAAATGTCCTTTACAATAAGTGAATAACACAGTTGCTAAATCGGTTTTATGTCTCTGCATTTTATTGAAAGTTTTCTCCAGTATGTTTTTAGCGACTTTTTTACTCTACAACTTGATATTAATAAAACAAATGCAATATGCATGGTCACTCAAAAGAAAACGATCTGCAGCCAATGTCTTTTTGCAGCATGCTTTGTTAGGGTTGATTAATCAAAAAATTTGGTAAAGGGGTGATCAATGAATTAGTTACTCCTCTCACCTTTTGTTGTGTAGTAATCACTAGAAAAGCTCGAAATTTAAGGAAACAATTTTTTTCTAGACATAATAAAGAATACACAATTAAATTATTAGCAGCTTAGTTCCATTGGCATGGCCTGTGCACATGATACATACGTTCATACAGAGCCAGCCGGCCAGCTAAACCAACATAAAAACTCACGAAACCCATGTTGACAATTTTGTTTTCCAATAAAAATGAATCTTTACGCGTTAATTTGGTTGTTAATAATGTCGGTGTATTTGTGCTCATTTACATATTTTTACATTCATATTTCCTCTCCGTTTACATTTCCTATTTATATTGATGACGTTGAGTAGATTTTGAAGAACAATTGCTGGTTTGGTTTGAACGGCTGTGTAGACACGGAGAAGTCGTATTTTTCTGGTGATACAATGAAGAAAAATAAAAAAGACACAAGAAGGGAAAAGCAAAATAGGCAATGAAAAAGAAATGAAAAAAGAAACTAGAGGAAGGAGTTGTGGGCAAGAAAAAAATGTCCAACCGGGCGGAAGTGGGTATGTGCTCAGGACAAAAGCAGTGATGAGGCCCACACACAAAAAAAAAAAGCACAAAGAAGGCAACTGGCAGGCAGGCGACGTTGATGCAAATAAAACGATGCATAAACCAACAAACAGACAGCGATCAGGCACACAATTTGCAAACATGGCATAAAGACAGAACTTGCCTGCACACCTGCTACCTCCCTTGTCGTTTGTTACAATGAAAAGAAACAAAATAGATGGCGGCAAAGGGGAAAGTAGGTTGTTCTACACGAAACGGAAGGGACGTTTAGTTTTCAAAACTGAATGAAGACAAAAGATTTAAAAAAGGAAAATATTTTAGAATGTGGTTAAAAGAGGGAAAGAGAAATCTGTTGTACAAATAATGGAAATTGTCAGCAATATTTTCTATGCCACTTCAGAGTAATACGAACAAATGCTGGAATCTATGATGTAACTAGTCGGACATGATAAATAGAAGACTGGTGTTTCAGTGATCAGATACTCTATACTCATTCTGAAATGAATTAGATGTTTAACCTCATTGGATAACTTTATAAAAAAAAAGAATATTGCGAAGATAGTTATTGATAACCACCGAAACGCATTGGATAGACTGGTCCTTGTAGATCACTAGAGGTCGAGCCTCGTCAGTATCTAGATGGGTCACCGTCTGGGAATACAAGGTGTCGCGTTTCCAAATAGCCCCAAACGTTTTGCTTCAGCTCTGCTCCTGTTGACCTCCCCTCTTTATAAATATTGTTCATGTTCTTCTTTCCATTCGCTTTTTAAAGGTTCCTTCTTTTGTTCTGTCTTTGGTACAACTATCCATTCCCCCCTTTCATCTCTATGATGTTATGTATACGTTTTTCTTTATCCAATCAGAACGGTATGTTCCTTGTACGTTTCTCCCACCAGTTAACAAAGATCTCTTTTAATAAATGTCAGTCTAAAAGAGTCACATGAATTCTACAAAATAAAACCGGACAAAACATCCCCCACCCACAAAAAAACAATGCAGAATACACAGAGACTTTAATATGTCACTTTCCTCTTTCTTTCGCAGTTTTCTTCCTCTTTCATCTCCGTCCCTTGTCCCTCATTTTTTTGCATTCCTTGTGCCTTTCTTTCTTTTCGTCCTTAATTTCTTTTCTTCTCTCTTTCTTCTCTCGAATTTCTCTTTCCTCGAATTTTATTGACTACCTATTTTCATTTCGACGTTTCATGACTCTTTTTAGAACCCCCCCATAGGTTTCTTCAGTTTTCAAGTAAGTCTCTCTGTCTCGACTATATATATACATGTATGTATGTACATTCTGCATCAATGGAGCTAGAGGGCTGAAAATTCAAACATTTGGTCCTCATTAGATCTAGAAAAATCAACTTTTTGAAAATCCTACTCAATAGATTTTTTTAGTGTAGGCTTGGATTTACGATGTAAGTCCATGCTAAAGTCAGAGTTCGTGCTTGTTTGTTGAAAATTCTAACTTTTTTTAGTAATCTCGACTCAACGGAAGGCGAAAGAAGTAATTTATCTTTTTCAATTTTTCAAGTGATCACTCCAAAAACGGTATGCTGCCAAAAGACATTGGCCACGTGACAGTTTCTATAGAGTGATTAACCAGACCAGATTCTTTCCTCTTCTCTTCCTCCTGTCACGGGTACCTCAGTTTTAATTCTTGGGTTATTGAAGTATAAACACAAACGAAGCGCACCCTGAATGGCTATATTTTAGTTTAGCAATAAGCGATCGCTTTTAAGTGGAATGTTTACAAGTTCTCCCAAGCCAGACAACCGGAAACAGTCCCCAATAGGGACGGTCCCCACCCTTCACCGGACATGGGCGCCATATTGCCCATGCCACACACAGTCAGTTGTGATGGATTTACGCACAAGGACCGGACCACTCAAGGTTGTAGCTGCATATTTACCTACGTATACAAACACATACGCATAAACATACACAAATAAGCGTGAGCACAAACGGGCTAAGAATTCCCTCATTCTTCTCTTACTCCCTCTCTCTCTCTCATCCTGGTTCTTCTTTTTTCTCTCTCCTCCTCCTCTCTCTCTCCACACACACATACACACACATACACCCCCCCCCCCCACATATATATGTTGCTGAAAAATCGTGAAACTAGTAATTTGACGAGATCATTATGAATTTCATGAAATCTCCAGGATTACAATCAATTTAGCGATGGTTAACAATCTTGTGCCGTTGATCATTACTGCTGTAATGAATGTGATCCTCATTGGGTTCCACACTATTGTGGCCTTGTGTCAAACTAAGCTAAACTTGGTAGATATACAATGAAGTCTAGCCTAATTTGATACAAGGCCATAGTATCGGGGCACCCAGACAGGATCGATCTCAGGTTTCAGAGGATTGTTCTCTTTCTGGCAATAATTTTGCAGGACCATAGGATGTGAACATTCCATGGCCAGTAGACGTCTAAGTTGGCTATAGAATTCTTTCTTTCTTTTAAAGGAGAATCGGGATAGCACGGCTGTCTGCACCCTTGAGCATAGATCAAAGACGCTCTGACACATTCGTTGACTATAGAGATCTGCAACCCTCTCAGATGAGTAAGCCAATAGTAGTAATCTGTATGGATTGGAGTCTGAATCACACTCTTGAAAAAAAACCTTGTGTCTACTAATTATTTCAACTTAGTATTAGACCAGATATCGTCTCCCCATTCACTTGATTGGAGCCAATGATAATCCTCTCTCTTTTAGCCAACGCCTAGTATTTTTTGGATAGGTGAGGTACTTACCAGGTTCCAGAGGATTCAAGTCATAGCAACATAAATTGTTAGTAAAGATTAGTTATTGTACTAATGATACAAAGGAAGTATGATAGAATGAAAGGCACTGATTCCTTTAGAGAGAGACAGAGAGAGAGAACTACACGCGTACTAAGAATGCAAGAAGTAAATAGACACCCTTAGTGTTATGTTGAGAACAGTCCTTGTTCAAAAGATTCAGAAGTAGCAGAAACATTGCAAATTAGCCCAAGAAAAGCAAAACTTTCTTTCCATCAACTTGGTTAGTATAAACGATCAACCAGGACTGATATTAAGAAAGGAAATGAATGGGCAATCGATATGAGCTCTTAAACCTGTACAAGGAATCTAAAAGGCCAGCAACACGTTCATATTTGCAGAACCTGTTAAGCTAAGTATGATCTTAAATAACCCAAATAACGATTACAGAACTTATCAATTATATGCCAAGGCGACCTGTTGCTCTTGAAACGGCCGAAGGAAAGTAAAAACTTCATCGTCTATGGTAAATGTTCGAATAAAGTTAAAACAAAACTGTTGGTGTCTATCTACTTCTGCATATCTCTCTGTATACATAGACAATTGAATACGACAGCCATTTTAGTTAACTTTCTTTGCTGACGGATAAGTTATTATAAAACAGGGTCGATGTTAATCAAAGTATAAAAACTTTGTGAAGTTCATGAAATTGCGAATTCATGCACTTTCGACCATCGCTGATAAGTATCAAGAATGCTCTTGTAATTTCGTTGTTAGTTAAGATTAATTTCGAAAGCCTCAGTGCCTTTTGGTGCCAGGAAGGTACCCAGATAAGAGGAGCGATACCTTAATCGAGCATATCTGAATACTCTGATGTATAGTCTATAATGCTTTACTGCTGTAAGAACTAACGATCTTTCAATATATATAAATAAACACATGAGAAATGGACATATTCGGTCCAACAAAGTAAATTATAAATTGTGTTATATTATATAGAAACTGATTTGAAAATGATCTCCAGTCGTTACACGGTCTATACATCACAGTCTAGACAACGTAAATAGAATCAATTGAATGATAGAATGACTGAATGGCAGAATGACAGAATGACTGTCACGTTGAACAAGAGAAATAGACCGATAATAAACGAGATGACAAGGATGAAAGCAGTTATTTGGACTTTGCATTACTGATGGCTGTTTAATTTCAGTGGCAAGAACATCGCTACGTTGAAGCGGCTACCCTTTCGGTGGCAGGTTTGATTCCAGCAGCAGGCCTATTTTCTCGAATTGTTTATTCTATTCACATTGTCTAAATTGAGTGTATAACGACATGAGATCATTCTCTATTGAGTTTATATATAACATAACGCAATTTATAATTCATATATATACATACATATATTCTGCGTGTACATTTCACATACATACAAAGCAATGCAGATATCGCTAAAAACCCCTATGAAACATTATGTACATACGTACGTACATCTAAATACAGACACACACACGTATATGCGTGTGTATGCATGTCTGTTTCTTTTAGAGATACGTGCGTATGCATATATATTTTATCAAAGGTTTCTGCTATATTCACATTGCATTGTATGTACGTAAAATATGTACACAGACATATATTGTTACATATGAATAATTAACCTCAGGCGCGTATATGAATATCTATGTACTGAGATGAGAAACAAATAATAATAATAATAATAATAATAATAATAATAATAATAATAATAATACAAAACAATGAGAAAAAGTTTTACCGAGATTTAAATGGGGAAAGAAGGCAGGACATGAAACCAGATGCCACAGAGGCCAAGAACTATTGGAATAGCATATGGGGGCACCCAAAAAGACATAACGTAACACCGCAATGGTTAGGAAACATGAGAAAAGAACTAGGAGAAATAGACAAGGGAGAACCAATAGTACTGAATGAAACCACATTGAAACATACTCTTAGGAAAGTAGCCAACTGGAAAGCACCGGGTCCCGACGGGATCCATGGGTATTGGTTCAAAAAATTTACCACGTTACACGGTAGACTCACTCACCTACTCCAAAATTGTCTGAATGAAGGCAAAGCACCAGAATGGATGACTAAAGGCAGAACCACCCTCATCCAAAAAGACCCGGGAAAGGGGAACATAGCAAGCAACTATAGACCAATCACTTGCCTACCACTTATGTGGAAAATCCTGACCGGGCAAATAGCAGAGAGAATATACATGTCAATGGATAGAAGGGGGCTACTACCAGAAGAACAGAAAGGGTGTAGGATAGGAACCAAAGGGGCAAACGATTTACTCTACATAGACCAGATGATCTTAAAAGAAGTAAGGAAAAGGAGAAAGAATATCGCAATGGGATGGATAGATTACAAAAAGGCATACGATATGATTCCACATAGCTGGATACTCGAATGCCTTAGAATGTTCAAAATTAGCGAACCGGTGGTTAAATTCATTGGTAATTCAATGAAAGACTGGAAAGTAGATTTGACAGCCGCAGGGGACAAACTAGCCGAGGTAGGGATAAAAAGGGGGATCTTCCAAGGGGACTCGTTGTCCCCACTATTATTTGTTCTAACAATGATACCGCTTAACAGAATCCTGAAAAACAGCAAAGGATACCACTTCTCTAAAACAAAAGGAAAGGTCAACCACTTAATGTACATGGACGATATTAAATTGTTTGCGAAAAACAGGGGAGAGCTTGAGACTCTGTTCAACGAAGTAAGGGAATATAGTGAGGACATAGGAATGGAGTTTGGGATAGAAAAATGCGCAATCATGGTGATGCACAAAGGAAGGCTTTCAATGACTGAGGGAATTGAACTTCCGGACAACAACAAGATTAGGGCATTGACTGCACAAGACCGATACAAGTACCTAGGTGTCCTTGAATGTGACACGATAAAACGGGAAGAGATGAAGGAGAAGATTAAGAGGGAATACCTTAGAAGGATAAGGAAAATATTAGAAACCAAATTAAATAGCAGAAATCTAATAAAAGGAATGAACACCTGGGCTGTGTCAGTAGTTAGGTATACAGGACCATTCCTAGGATGGACAAAGGAAGAGCTCCAATCAATGGATAGGCGAACAAGGAAACTTATGACGATGCATAAAGCATTACACCCTAGGGATGATACAGATAGACTATACGTTAAGAGAAAAGAAGGTGGTAGGGGGCTCATCAGCATAGAAGATTGTGTCCAGAGAGCTAAAGTAGTCCTAGATAGATATGTGCAAACAAATAGTGAAGAAATCATAAAGAGCGCGAGGGATAGTGCAACAAACAAAGTAGAAAGCAATGGAACGGTACAGCAAACTAGAAAAGAAAAGTGGGAAGGGAAAAAATTGTACGGCGAGTTTAAAAGACAGATAAAAGATATAGCAGACGAGAAATCATGGACGTGGTTACGAAAGGGAAACCTTAAGAGAGAAACAGAATCGCTCATCATGGCAGCCCAAAACAAAAGCATAAGGACAAACTACATAAAAGCAAAAATCGACAGAACTCAGACAAACAGCAAATGCCGCATGTGCGGTGAAAGAGATGAGACAGTAAACCACATAACTAGTGAATGTAGTCAACTCGCCCAGAAGGAGTATAAGCATAGACACGATAGAGTAGCAACGATGATACACTGGGAACTAAGTAAACAAATGGGATTCAACCATGGGGAAAAGTGGTATCAGCACAAGCCAGAGGCAGTTTTGGAGAATGACAACCACAAACTACTGTGGGACTTTGACATCCAAACTGACCACCTCATCCAGGCAAGAAGGCCGGACTTAGTAATAGTAGACAAAAAAAGGAAGGCCTGCCAAATAATAGACGTTGCTGTGCCTGCAGACCATAGAGTAAAAAAGAAGGAGGGTGAAAAAAGGGAAAAATACCAGGACCTAGCAAGGGAGTTGAAGAAAATGTGGAACATGAAAACCAGGGTAGTACCGGTCATAGTGGGAGCACTAGGAACTGTCCCCAAAACGCTGAGGGAGAGACTGGAGGAGATCGGGATTAGGGGGAGGATAGAGACCGTACAGACCACAGCACTACTTGGAACTGCACGGGTACTGAGGAAGGTGCTAGAGATATAAGTACTGCAACGAATCGTAGCTCTGTCATGATATGCGAAAGAGAGAGGAGACGTTAGCTGAAGACCTGAGGAGACTTATTGTCACTCAGCCTTCAGCGATAACCACTGGGCAACCGGTGTGAAACTGTAAATCGCAAAATTACTGCGACCTATGAGTACTAGGAGAGGAGGGCTGGAGACTTGAGGAGACTTGCTGTCACTCAAACTCCAGCGGTTACCACCAGGCAACTGGTGTGAGATTCCGAAATAATAATGATGATGATGGTTGTGGTTTTGTTGGTATTTGCGGTTTTAATTTTAGTTTATGTAAGTCACTGGCCGGGTCTCAAGCAAAGACCTAAGCCTGGCAACCTATTGAGTCATGGGTGGGTTTTACAGATGTTGATTATGGAGTACCTTTCATACTTTCTTTGAATGGTATAAAGGTTCAAGCACTTCAACCTCTCTCAACAATCGTAATATTTTACTTCAGCAATGTATAAAGTGAACTTCTCATCGCCTTTGTTCATTTGTTCTTGGATTTGGGGACACACCAACTGAGAACAATATTTGGGCCTCGGTAAAATCAGCGCAGATCTAGTTTTAAAAGTTCTGACAATCCATCCGATGAGACTTCTGCATTTTCCAGCTATTGTTCATGAAATCATGCCTCATTATCTCACATAGGCATCTGATATGATCCTTCACTTCATTGATTTTGCCATCGGATGTTAACTATAGTTAATGTCTTCTGCCAGCTGAGGATCTCAAATATATTGCAATAGAACAAATTTATCTTGATTGATGAACATATTAATAATTTGAGCTTATTTCTAGACTATATGTAGACATTTGAAGTTGCATAACATCTTTCACATCTGTTGTTATGGATTGAACAAGTTTAGTATGGTCTTGAAAGATTTCCACGATAGACTCAATGTTTTCATTGATATTTCCTATCGTTACCAGAAAAAAGAATAGGTCCGTGCACCGATCATAGGGATACTCCATAAGTGACTGGCTGGGTAGAGGAAAGAACATCTTTCACATTAACGCTTTACTTTTTATCAATTAAAACAACATGGATCCAATATTCACCAGTTATTTTAAGTCCCTTCAACTTAAGAGTAGTTGATGATCTACAACATCAAAGGCTTTGCTGAAGTCTATATAAACAACGTCGGCATTTGTGGATACTTAGATAGAAAAAGGAAGAGAGATGGGTTTGTAGGTATTACGTACGCAACAATCATAATATTTTATATCCAAAAATCGCAATAGAAAACAAAAACAAAGATCAGAAGTGTGGCCGCAATAAGGATCAAACTCTACTCTCGCTTCTATTCCGATTTTTGTATTGTATGAATAATATATAAATTTCAGTTGATATGTAAGACTTGTCAATTTGGCTCAGTTGGTAAGAGAGACACTTGCCGAGAAGTTGGCTATGATTTCAAAACACGATAGACAAATGTTGATTTTATAATTCGATTTGGTTTTACCTGATCGGGCCTACAGTAGAGAATTTACTCTGCTAAATTGGGTGTGGATGGCAAAACTAAGTTAACTTGCACTTTGTGTGCATTAAAGCTTGTTTTGGGGGGAGGATTTGAGTGCACCACCCTAAAAGGGCGAGGCATCCATTTCGAATATACATATATAATCGAAACTAGTAATGAATGAAAATTATTTCTACACTTACACTTAAATATATATGTGTGCGCGCGCACACACACACATATATATGTACAGTATACTGATAAAATAGAATAAAGAATAAAAACAAAAATGAATGACTTATGAATTCGTTTATATGGATGCAAAAGTAGGTGAGATTCACACGTAAATGCAGATACAGTTACTTTCATAAACATTACTGCAAGTATATATATATATATATATATATATATATATATATATATATATATGTGTGTGTGTGTGTGTGTGTGTGTGTGTGTGTCTATATGTATGCAGTGTTTTCAGAAATTAAGATTACATCAGCAAGTCAGGAGGAATAAATCTCTTTTCAAACACAAATATTCGCCGCCATTGCCGGTCATAAAACCCAAACAACTTTCAGCTTGAGTCTAAGGGTTGATGTAGATTGATATTTTTCCCTTTGTATACATCGTCTGTGTCTAACAGTCAGTCACTTCATTTTTTATTCACTGCATTACAGGATGGATGCGAATTAGAACCCACCCCTTGTCCGACCGCACGCCCACCCCCACCGCATATATGCACGTGCGCACGCATGCACGAGCATATACATACTTGCATGGACACTTATACTCACATTCACGCACATATTCATAGACATACACACACCCATACACTAACAGGCACATACACTTATTCGCGTATACGAGTCCTATACGCGCCTGTACCATTTTCAAGTGCGAGTTTGTTTAAAGAATAAATTGTGTTTAGTTTCTGAGAAAAGTAGATGAATTATATTCGAATCCTGCAACAGCTTCTCCTCTAATGGGTATTTATTTCATGTGAATGCAGAATGTAAATATTAATTCAGATTCGTAAGAAAAAGGGAAGATGCTGAAACAATTCCTTTTGGATGTCGACTGTGAATCCCAGTCATACACATCAACACACATCTCTCTCTCTCTCTCCCTCTCTCTCTCCCTCCATATATAACTATTTGAACAAACGGAAATTCTGCATGTATTGCTTGGCTAACTAAAATTGTTATTTGGAAGAGTTGCCAAACTAGTTAGCTAAATAACATTGAATTAGGGTATGGAAAGAATGCAGCTCACTGCAAGTTGAGGTCAGCCGAGTACCTAACCGAACCCTGCACCCCTTTCAAAAAATGAAACAAAAGGAGTAAATTCTGGTCTCGGCTGACCTCATCTTGCAGTAAAGCTGTATTCTTTCTTTAGCCAAGTTTAAAGCTATTTAGTTGACTGGTTTGGTAACTCTTCCAAATAAGAATTTTAGTTAGCCAAGCCCTACATGCAAAATTTCCGTTTTTTTCCAAACAATTATACAGGTTTCATAGGAGGCTCAAGAAAAGAATGCAAGCATACACAACGAACAAAGAGTTTGTGTTTATTCAAATACTTAAGAGAAGTATATATATATGTATATATATATATATATATATATATATATATATATATATGCGTCTATGTGTCATGTATATGAATGTGTGTTTACACGTCTGCAGAAACCTATACCTGAGATTTTACTCTCAAAATTTCATCTCTCTGTGCTTTAAGAGCAATCAAGTTGATCTTGAAGAACTGCGAAATTATGCACTCTTCAGTGAACACGTATGTATTTTGTAAAGAGTAAAATGTAAAGGGTCATGATATCTTGTTAAGGCGAAAAAATATTAACGACCTTGAAAATCCTTAAAAGTGACATTAATAATTTTAGGGAAAAGGTTATTTGAATAATTACCCAAACAGACAGTTTGGGAAGAACTGAATCATTTTCATATATTAAACGCTTTGCTCCGGCAACGTCATCAGATCAGATTGAAATGGTATTTATCAGATAGATGATGTCCATTGTTGTCATAGGGATCGCGTAACTACACCACGTTCCGGTGGTGTTATTTGATGTCCTGCCTTGAATATTTCAAATCTTTTAGCTTCGACCATCTGGAATTCTGTCTCGTGTCCCCTTTCTTTGGTATTTTATTTCGTTTTCATATCATCTTTGCCAATATCGAAATCTGAAAAAAGCAAAATTAATGAGGGAGGAAGAAAGAAAAAAGACGACTCAGCTGTAATCTCGGAATACAACACAGCAACACAATATTCAAGCATCTTCCATATTGGGTCACCAAAACATTGGGCTATAGTATGGATAAAGTTCGGCACCTTAGCGCCGCCTGGTGACAGATTCACAAACTAATGGGGGCTGATCTGAAACGTACTTTCGTAGGAAAACAATTTCGGATTGAAGAGGTGCAACCTGCAGTTAAAGAGACATCAAATGTTTCGAGCTACCGTTGTGGGGCATGGGGCTAAAAAGAACCATTGATATGATCCTAACAATGCTAACAAAAGATGTCAAATATCCGAGTTTTGTTAACAGGAGATGGCTAGCTGCGACCTTACACTGGCTACAGCGTCAACTATCCCTGCCAGGGCTTACCATATAACGAATTCCTCTTGCTTCGGCTTCCGATGTGTGAAATAGACTTGGAGGAGACAAGCACGCGAAGTAGCAACACTCACTTCAACATTTTCGCTTATTTCTAAGCGGTCACCCATCAAGGTTGTGAGACGTGTCGACGTTGCTTGACTTCGGTGATCATGTGAGAACCTCTGTATCCAACGTGATTTGGCTGTTCGCCCAAGAGTAGATAAGAGTACATGATTGGATGAGTGGTGTGGTGTGCAGTAGAGAGACTTGTTGATCGCAACTTCGTGTGCTTGAGATTCCCAAACCGGATGTGGGAGGAGGAAGGGTATAAAAAAAGAGCAATGATTGTTATTCTGTTTATAGAATTTAATTACTGTCTCATCAACAATCAACTCGATGCTGATATATGCGAAGACAATCAACGAAAAATAGACACGAATCCGAAATGCTTGAGAAAAGTTGAGGTAGGAGGGAGAATCAGGCTATATATAAACTAAAGGTGGCCAAAACAGGTTGGGGCAAAATATACAATAAACGTTCAGACCGTAGCCACCAAAGGTAGCGAAGGATTTTTCCGTTTTTACATGTGCGTGTGTTTGTGTGTATCAGTGCTCCTGGCTATACCGTTGTTTACAGACTTGAAAATTGGCATCAAAATACCACGAAACTCCCTCTGGAAATGTTTATATTTTTTATTTTTGGGAAAAAGCTTTTTTGCCCTTTCTTAACAAATTTATCAATGACACCCAGATTCTTCGGGATAGAATCTTTCTTTAAAAACTCTGTTTTAGATGATTTATGGGGAAAACGACAGGGATATCATACATAGAATTTAATCTGACCATATCCACTCCTTGATGGAATTATTTTACACGATTTCAAATTTTGACGCTACTGTTATTCAACTATTGACCGTGATAGCGGGTATGTATTGTGGTTGTCTACGCTGGGCTGAATATGTAAGGAGTAAAGAAAATGGACAAAAGCTTTCAGTCTTGTAAAAAGGTTCCACTTAAGATCCCCTGAAGAAAAAAAAAATTCCTTTATTTTTGACCCATTGAAAAAAGAAAAAGTCTGCCTTTACTTTTGACCTCGTAAAGAATTATATACAATTATATAAAATATAGAGATATGTATATGTATATTTGTATATTGAACGGAAAGTAAGGGTTCAGTTTAGCAATATAGGCACATTGTAAATAGAAACCCCCTCCAAAAAAACTAATGTTCGATAATCATGGCTCGGCTTAGTGAACTAGGATTTAGGAGGGCTTCCAACGTATGTTGCAGGTGCTCAGGTGGCCTGAGAAGCCTGTGCAAAGAGCGTGGAATAGCCATCAGCTTCGTGCTAATTGAGTTTGTAGGTGAAATGTGACGTGCACGCGACTGACTCCACTATTTAAATCAAAGATTTACATACCTTGGTCCACAGAGTTGTGACGATGGGAGTAAGGTTCTGAGATCGTTGGCTTTCTTTTAGTGTTTCTTCCTTCTAGGCAAGTGACTGAGCCGGTTGTAGTAATTGTGCTTCCGTTGGAAGGAGTGTTCCTACGCTATAGCTGACCCGAGTAGATTGACAAAAGTTTACAGTTGAGTTTTTGCGAAGAAACTTTTTATTGAACACACAAACAAACAAACAAACATGAGAAAAGATTGAAACAAATGAATTAATTCAATTATAATATGAACTGAAAATTACTTGACATAAGCAATGTCTGCCAGACATGTTGTCGCTTGGCGGGGAATTGTAAATAATAAAGCCGTCCTGGAAAATTTTTGTCCAAAGATTTTTCCTTTTTTTAAAACCCGAATTCCACAAAGTAGGACGGGGCAAACACATGCTGTAAATGCCATGAAGAAACTGTTATTTTGCATAAAATATTTACATAAAATACTCGGAAAAAACTTGAAAGTAAATGAAAAAATAACAATAAACCAAAATAAAAATATAAACTGAAATTTACGTAACTTAAGGAGTCTCTGGCAGACGCGTTGTCGTTAGGCAGAAAACTAATAATAGTGAAATTATGATATATATATATATATATATATATATATATATATATATATATGTTTGTATGTGTGTGTGTGTGTGTTTCTATAGATGCTCCCTGTCACAGATTTGGAGCTAGAGCCTGACAAAATTGCATGTGTACGCATTTTGTTTTATCAAAGAAACTGCTTTTGGGGATATTTATGGCCATTTTGAAACAACAATGCCGAATTTTTTCTTTCTTTTTAAGATAATTTTAGATAAAATATTAATATATTTCAGATAATTTAGATTTTTTAGGTAATTAGTTCTAGTGCACGTGCAGGCTACAGTGATTCATTTATATGAGGTACTGGCGTCAGTCTAATTTCGTCAGAATGTTTGACCGGACGACCAAAATTACCACCGAAAATGTCAACGTAGGTTTCATCATTTGCCAAGGGAGTAAAGTGGCTGGCTGGCTATTTATGCACGGGTTACAGGACAGACCGCACCAATAGAGCTAGAGGGCTGAAGTTTCAAATTTATCATGACCAGAAAAAAACAAGCTTTTCCGCTTTTAGAGAATTCAAAAATGGGTTGAGTGGGGTTTTAATTAGTGATTTGAATTTATGCTGAATTAATCCATTTTCTGTTGAAAATTTGGACATTTTTGGTGTCAGTGCCAAAAAGTGAGAGAAATAATTTTCTCATTGATCCAATTATTCAATTAATCCCCCCAACATGTTGCCCAAAGTCTCAAGCTACGTTCGTGCACACTGTATGCGACATACATAACTAGATAAGCAACTAGCCAGTTAGCCAGATAGACAAACCGACTAAAAAACTAAAGAAAAGTATGTCGACAGTCTTGGTTGATGGTTTCTAATGTTGAATAATTGAATCCTTTTTCAAAAAGCCCACGTTTTCTGAGGCATGAGGCAAAGAAAATTAAGAGGAAAGTGTGTTTATAAAGAAAGAGGAACACATACACCTTTCGAGCACCAGGCCTGTCAGATTTAGGTAGGGGGTTATCTGAGCTTTATCAACACAACACACGCATTTGAATAGCGTCAAATTCAGAAATCAAGGCAGAGGTTGATTCAAAGCCGGATTATCACCCGTTCTGAGCAAATCTGGTAAGTCTGCTGAAAACACAGTGCTAGAAAAGATAGAAGTAGATGCAAAGGATATATTGTATTTGTGAGATCTGGTAAGAGTGACAGAGATTGATAGAAGGAAGGCAGATGTCAGGTTGTGAAGGAAGAATTAAAATTGGAAAAAAAAACAGTGATTGCATGATTTATATATATATATATATATATATATATATATATATATATATATATGTATATATATATATATACATATATATATAGATAGATAGATAGATAGATAGATAGAGAGAGAGAGCGGAAAGAGAGAGAGAGAGGGAGAGTAAACAGAGGGTAAAATCAAAACAGAGCGTGTGAGAGATAGCGAGTATGGATAAAAAAAGTCAGAAATAAAACATAAACAGTGTGTGAAAGTGTCTGTATGAGTAAGAAGGAAAGTTTATCGACTTTAGGTAGTTTTAGGTTCGTTCCTCTAATGTGGAATCAGTTTGACGACGAAGGCTCTGCACTTGCCCTCTGCCATAGTTATCGGCACTGTTTATGCAAACATAAACAGACACCAATATATTGACACTCCTCTGCTTTTTCTAAAAGATCTTATAATGAAGCCAAGATTTGTAGTCACACTAATTCACTGTTGTTGTTGCCAGTCGCATTTACTAGGCTTCTGGTCTTTCTGTTACTGTAAATACACACTGCACTAGCATGATACTGTTTATATTTCATATAATTCTGTATGTTTAAAGATGGCCGTCTTGGTAATGGTGTGCATGTAAGCCAAGGATAGAGAGGGCAACCGGAAACAAGTTTTGGTTGAGAATATACACACTGTAATCAGGGGCGTACCGAATAAGGGTTGCAGGGATGGGGTAGGGTACAATATTCATTCTATTGGCTAATTTCTTTCATTTTTATCTATTTAGCCTTTTTTTTTTTTTTTTACTAGATCTGGTTGATTTTTCCAATTTAGCCGATAAAAATCTACGGTAACAAATTAAATATGGAAGGTTCAATAAAAGTAAATTTTCAATATTTATTATCAATTTGTTCTGGTGTCTCAGTGTTTAGCTATTGTATTCTATGAAAGTGCTTCAAATGAGAATACACACACTCTCTCCCACACTTACTCATTCACACACACACACACACACACACACACACACATATATATATATTAGAAATCTTTACAACTTTAAACAGTAAAAACTTTTCAATTTTTCTGTGTCACTTCAGTTACTTATTTCCCAATATCCGTAAATGCAATATATGTAATGATCTTCGATGTTCTTTCTATGTTTTACATATATTTTGTTATTGTGGTACTCGGTGTAGAATTCTCTCTTGTTGGGATCATCAGTTGTTTACCATTTAACTGTTTCGGGGATTTTGACAACAAAACAGTTCTAGTAACATACAGCACCCAAGCAGTGTTGATCAAACACCACCTCCTTTACATCACACCTGTAGCTTTTTATTTTTATCCAGGGTATAATCATAATGTATTGTATATGAATTTTATTTTCAATGATGATGGATCAGTAAGTATAACAAGAGACGTGACTCGAATGTTCACCCATCTGAGTATTGAATCCATTATGTCGGTTTTAATCTCAGACAGGACGCAAACTAATTTATGATTTGATATTTTAGAACACTTGTTACACAGCAAATTTTCTTCGGTTTGATTCTTTACCAACATATTTAACCAAAAACTTTGAAAATATTTTCCACTAAACTTAAAGATGATTTTTCCACGTTGTATACCATCTTGCTTCAATCAATTTGTTTTTTCCTTTAAATTATCAAAAGAAAAATCATTGTACGCATGGTTGAAACGAAATGAAACCTCTTTCTAGCCTGTACTAACACCTCGATAGGCTATTCCGCTAATATACTTAGACAATTTGTTACTTGGCATTCCATGTTCGATCTCCCATCCGCCTAACTACCTGTCAGTCAGACAAATGGACCAGAGCAATAATCAATAATCTTTCACATTGACAAGGACTAGAGCCATTTCTTTTGGTTACCTAATTCCCCTAATATCAGAAGCAATTTATTTAATTCAATATACATTATTCATTTGTTAAATTTTTATACTCTCGTTAACATATTCCGTTATTTTCGTAGTTATTTCATGATGCTTAAGCTGATGAGTTTTAAAGGGAGTAGGATGTTTTGTCATGGCTTTATCAAATTGTCTATCCAACTAATTTCGCCGCCTTGATTGACCATTTTCACAACTGAAGAAACAATTTTCCATATAGAATAAAAAAAATCCAAGTGTAACTCGAGCTATTCTTACATATTCTGATGATATAGTTCCATAAAATATATAAGATGGAAAATTGCTTGTTTTAAACGGTATACACATGATACGGAAGGTTTATCAAACAATTTATAGACAAAGATTCCATCCCTGATTTCAATATCCAAATCTAGGAACGTTGCTTGTATTCCGTTCTGTCCACATTCTATTCAAGATCCTTAGGGTAAATAGCACTTTACGATTTTCCGAATTCTCCTCCATCATTAAGAGAACATAAATCAATAAAACAGGTGTAACCTAAAAATGAACGAGCTCGCTTTATATTAGTTCTATTTGAAGACGATATTGATATATATTCATGTCTATGTAAATACAAATTTTTCCCAGTACGGCGCAGGATCAATTCCCATAGGGACACCTATGATCTGATGAAATAATTTATTACCTATTTCAAATAAGATGACCAATCGCCTTAAGGGTAGCACACTTGAAGTAATTCTTGTCCTCTTTTGTTTTACAGAAAGCCTTAGAGTCTGTAAACCTAATATATTTATTATTTCCTCCTGCAAATGCCAAGTTTATTATTTTATTTAATTCTTTAATAAAATTTCCACGAGGAATTTTTATGTAAAGAGATCTAAAATCGTACTTTCAGATAGATTTAGCTCCTCTGCAGGTATTTATAATATTCAATTTTTCTTTAACGGGATTACCATTATTTACTACCAAGAATACTTTTAAAATACAATAGATCTTTGTTTTTATCATGGAAATTCCGTATTTGTTTGTACGTTAAATTGACAACTTTAGAAACAGCTTTACTAAGAGCTTTAGTGCTACAAACTGTAGAGGCTACAATAAAACGAGCGCCCATTTGATTTTTATATATTTTAGTATCCAATACATAATTGGTCATTTTTAAAAATCTATTTTAAGTCTTAACTTTTCGCATAATACGATATTATTCAATATTATCAGATTCACAAGTAGATACTTTATACGTGGATGGTGGTGTTCCTATTAAACCTTCTTCAGACAAAATCCTTTGAATATGATATTTTTTACCTATAAATGCTATATTAATTGCCATTTTATCAATTGAGACAGTTGCGAGTTTATTTTGAAGTTTCAAAAGATATGCTAAATCTTGAGATTTTTCACACGACGAACTCGTTTCAGAAATTTTGATATTTTGAGTGTGCAAAACCTCAATGACTAAAGATCAATGAGTCAACTCACCTGCATCTACAAACTTTTCGCCAAAGTTATCATCAACCGAATCACCAAAACGCTTGACGAAAGTCAACCACGGGAAAAGGCTGGCTTTAAAAGAAGCTACTCGACCATGGACCATTTCCATTCAATAAACCAACCGAAAGAGAATGCAGCAGGATACAGAATGCTACTAGCAGTAGCATTTATAGGTTTAAAGAAGGCCTTCGACTCAGTAGAAATTCTCCGTGTCATTTGTGTTATCACCCGACAAGGTGTAGACGATATACTTCAGAGTATTGCATCAAGTATACCATTACAGCTGCTCTTTATCAGGTTACATAAAGACTCAAAGCCCTCTCAGCTCCAAAAAGAGGTTAGACAGGGTGATACCAGCTCACTGAAACTCTTAACAGCCTGCCTCGAGAGGATCTTCGAAAACCTAGACTGAGAAGACAAAGGAATCAGAATAGACAGCGAATACCTGAGTAAGCTCAGATTTGCAGAAGACATCGTCCTTTTTGCAGAGAAGCTCCACGACCAAATGCTAAATGGACTGAATGGAGAAAGAAAGAAAGTTTGCCTTCTCATGAATATCAGCAAAACAGTTATCATGTACAGCAAACATGTGAGAAATAAACGCACAACGATGAAAATCGAAAATGCAGAGCTAGATAAAGTGTACCACTACATTTACCTTGGACAACGAATCTCCATGAAATCCTCAAAAGAAGAAGAAATCAAGTAAAGAATCACTCTAGAGTGGCAAGCCTTCGATGAATCCTCCTGATAGTCACCAATGGAGCTGAAACATGGAATCGAACCGAGAGACTGACCTGCAAACTGAGAATCAACGTGCACATGAGAAAATTATGCTCAACCTCACATGAAGAGACCACAAGACAGCTCAGTATGTTAGGGGAAAGCAGGAGTCTAAGACATCATAGAAACCATTAAGAAACTCAGATGACGATGGGCTGACCATATTGCAAGAATGGAAGACAAACAATGGACATCACAACTCACAATATGGATACCCAGAGATCAAATGCGCAATCGAGGCAGGCAGAATATGTGATGGCGAAACGAACTAGACAGAATCATGAATTATTGGCGACGCCCATGATAGAGAGATGTGGTGAATCCTGGAGAATCATGTTTTATGTCAATTTAGATTATAACATTATTTTAGCAGCTAAAATCTTTAAATATCTTCTTTAGCTTTTTTTTCACTTTACGGTTATTTCTTTTAGTGTAGGCATATTTAGATATTCTATATCTAAATTTAGATTTATTGTCAATTTAAATATTTTTCTATCTAATTTTAGATGTACAGTTGTTTTTTTTTTTTACAAAATATCTATGGATACTGCAATGCCTGGTGTACTGATTAATGTATATGGCGATTATTAGCTTTGTACTGTGGTCAGTTGTCTAGTTATCTCGATGTATACGCACCTACCCACGGATATTTCTTCCATTATGATTATATTATATTTATCATTTCATTCTCTGCTTACTGACCACTTAGAAGCCGACAGGGATGATCCCAATGGTCTATTTTCACCCCTTGAATAAATGATCATCATGCTGTACAGTTATACTAAAGAACTGTGCGTCTGTATGAAGGTTTAGGGGGTCAAGAGTTATTATCAAGAGAATTTTATTCTTTATTACGGAGTTCTTTACCTGTTTTACCATAGTTTTGGGAATCTTAAAAACAGGACAGGTTTCTTGCTATGGCATTCCTCGTCATATTTATCAATATTGTCATTTTGTTTATCGAATGGAGCCTGGTGAGTCGTGCCTGTTATAATGGGTGGTATAGTTGACCAAGCTCGATTCTGAAATGGCAGTTTGTCTGGATAGGTGCAAGAAGGAGCTAAAGAGGCGAAATAATGAATGCAGCGCTTGGGTGGTCGCCAAAAATAGTAGCTGCAATTTTTGCATTTAATAGCTATGACGTTCTTGCGAATACTATCATCGATGGAGTTGGTAACGACAATATATACATCTAATCACGGCCAATGAGTATAGACTGCACCGGCTACGAGTTTAGAGAGGGGTAAAGGCAGATAATCGGCTTGAGATGCCGGAGCCAAAAAGATAAGAGTTAACCGGTTCAAAGACCGGGGCTAAGAGGCGTTCGACCTCGTGCGTTCCGAGCTTTCAAAGAGGTTTGTCGAAAAAAGTGACGTTTTAGATACTTGGCTAAAAGAAAGGGTCCGTATCTAATTTTTGACTAAAAATATAGGGGTCACTACGCATGTATATATTATGTGTGTATTGCAAATAAAGTCAGGTTAAATTTCAACAAAGATCCTCATTTATCCTAATATTTATTTAATTAGATTTTAATTGTTCATTTGTTTCTCACTGAATGTAACAATTCCATGGATGTAATTTGTTTTGAAGCAAAAAAAAAAAAAATTTATGTAACTATTGTACTAATGTGGTTGAAGTTTATATCTTGATTATATTTATACAAAAAATATTTTATATATATATATATATATATATATATATATATATATATATATATATATATATATATATATATACACATAAATTGATAGATAGATAATCTAGAAAATTTTCTAGCTTCAAGCACAAAAAGAATTGTATATAAAATGATGTCATTTCTGTCAATAAATAAATGTTCTGTGAATTATTGATGGAGATTTCCTGCTGAACAACCGTTGAGGTTGATCACTCACAGTATTTGAAGTCGGTGTTTATCCTAATCAGGCGATGCTATGTATATGGTGGGATTTAAATGGAGTCCTATCTTTATGAGCTCTTTCGGGAGAAGTAAACAATTGATTCGAACAAGTACTGCTCCTAATTAGATTGATGGAAAAATCGACTTGAAGCATGCGTCTGGGAGGAGTTAAGGTGTAATATCCTATCGGCATAACGCTACACACCACGTTTCTTTGATAACCAGGGGGAAATTGTAACAGCTAAGAAAATTGGAAGTTATATCAGAATTTATTGCAGTCTGGTTAATGAAGAAACAAATGTAATAATTTTTTTCTTTTCAAGTTCAAAAGTTTTAAACAGGATCAAAAGACTTATTTTTGGGACGAATGATTCCCCCATTTTCCTCCCTCTCTTCTCCCCACGAATTCATTCATATGAGAGAGTGTTTAGAAACTCTTTCCGATTACCTCAATCATATATTTCATCGGTTTTCCCACACTAATGTCAGTCGAGTTGGGAAAGAAAGAATTCATTTTTTAATCAAAAATTCAATTGAATAATTTAATTGAATGATTCGACTTTGATTCGACTAATCTTTCCTTATTTTCCAATACCCCCGTACCACCCCTTGCATTCCAGGCCCCTTGAATCTTTCAGCGCCCCAAGGGAATCACTTTGGGAATTACTTGTATAACAGTTCATGTGACGTTTCCATGTCAAAGAGTAGAGAGTAAAAGCAACACGCGCCCACTCAGAGAGAGAGAGAGAGAGAGAGAGAGAGAGAGAGAGAGAGAGAGAGAGAGAGAGAGAGAGAGAGAGAGAGAGTTAGTTAATGTTTATTTGGGTGTTGTACGATGTATTTTCAGATCTAATGTTTTGGATTTGAAGAATAGACCTGTTGACAAAAGAAGAAGTTTTAATCTGATAATCCTAATAAATATTTCCACCTTGCCTGCCACACGAACCTTTTCTTCTCCCTAATCTCTCTCTCTTCCTTAGGCTTCTTTAATCACTCGACTCAATATAATTAAAGAATGGGTGGCGGAAAATAAGTGCATTTTCTTTTCTAAAAAGGACAACAACTTAGAGTGGGTCCTCCAAATTCCATCGCACGCATATGTTGCAGTAATAATATTGGGAAAATAGTGTTTTTGTGAAACCCCTTGGGATACTGTAAATTCCGTGAACATTTCAATAATTGTATGAAATCAATATGATAATGGTTAACAAGCTTGTGATGCTGACTATCACTACTGTAATGAGTTAGATCCTCATCAGGGGCCCTAATATTGTGACCTTGAGTCAAACTAAGTTGTACATAAAATATAAATACTGAAACAGGATATATTTCCCATTTGCCAAGTTTGACTTTGTTTGACATAAGGTCACAGTGTTGGGGCACCCATTAAGGATCGGACTCATTACAAACTACCCTTTTATTTCTTAAATAACAAACTCAACATAACTGATGCGCGTGCTAATTAACTGACATAATATAAGGCAGAAATAAATCACAACTAAGTTGATCCAAGAATTAATGAATGGTTTCTCCTATCTTGACATGACTCTACTAAGTCACAAAAGGCATTTACTCACCCATAGTAACATCCACATGTTGGGCTGAAATAGCAATCGATAATCGATAGTTCAATAGAACATGAATAGAGACCCCCCCCCAAAGCATATGAACATACAGGAAGTACAAAAAGGATCCGATTGACAGAATTTTGACCAATGATATCTGATCTTCGTACATAACTCCTAAATGTTCAATCTTATCCTGATACTTCAAAAAAAAAAATTGTACGTTTTATCCTCGGTTTGAATTCTGTCAATTTTTAAGCTGTATGAAGATGTCAATATGGACTTTTTGAAATGTATGTTTTGAACTCACTGTTGCTGCACACACACACACATACAGACAAAAACGAAATAATTGTCCGTAGAGATCAGAATTTAATTAATTCGCAAAGTCAGGTTATGATGAGTGACATCGTTTCTTTATAAGGCCCAGGGCACATTTCAGAGAGGAATGGAGAAAGAAGCAGAAAGGTGAAAACGAAGTGTAAAAAATGTTTGTTATTTATAGCTCAGTGTCATTAAAAAGGCTAATATATACCACGTTCTATCTCTGTCTGTCTGTCTGTCTGTCTGTCTGTCTGTCTCTCTCTATATATATGTATATCTATCTATCTATCTATCTATCTATCTATATATATATATATATATATATATATATATATATATATATATATATATATATATATGCTTAAAGCCCACCCATCAAATGAGTTACCTTGATATATACTAAGACTCATATACAAAGAGTGTCTATGCACCGCGATTTCCATCAGCTAAATTAGAAAAAAATGATCTACAAATGGCAAATAAATGGCTAATTTGGCAACCCTGAAAAAAAGTTTTGTTTGAAAAGTAGATTGAGCCCTACGGTCAGGTAGAGATGAGTGACACTAACAATTTGTTGTCTTGGGCTACCAATGTCATAAAGGGATATAAGCAAAAAAGAAGGGAGAAGTGAAGCGGGGAGACAGACATATAAATAGATGTGTGTCTATGAGTGGAAGTGAGTGAGGAAGGGAGTCAGAGACAGTGTGTGAGAGAAAGATAGATACTTCAGAGAGATGAGCGGAAAAGGCGCTTTATGTTGTATTTTAAAGAGCATGAAGTGGGAGAAGTGAGAGAGAGAGAGAGAAAAAGCAAGTGGTGAATCTGATGGTACCCCTCCCATCTATATGTCACTTCTCTCTTAACCTTCCCTGGCGAGCCTCTTCTATGTTGCACAAATTCAGCCCCGCCCTCGCACGAAGCCTACGGCTCCCACCAAAAACTATTCAACAAAGCCAAAGTTTTGTTTAGACAACAGCACAGGTCGACCTCCAACATCGACAAGGGCGTGGAGCGCAAGGATTGAGTGAGAGAATTTTAAGGGATTATCCTCATCTCACAGAATTATCTTATCACTTCATCTGATTACAGTTGAAGGAATCTCTGTCTGTGTGTCTCTGGGTGTCTATGCACCGTGATTACTCGACAGTTGGACATTGTGCGAAATTGACATTCGCTAAATATATCAGTCAGTACACTAAGCAGTGCAATGCCGAGTTTGAAATTGTTTGGGTCAGCAGCTCCCCAGAAATCTATGCAGCATGATTACTTGACAACTGGTCATTGTATGAAATTAACATTCATCGGATAAAGTAGTCAGCACACAAGGCAGTGCAGTGTAGAGTTTTAAGATTTTCTGAATCAGTGATTCTCGATAAATCTTATAAACTTATAGATCATAGTTTCTACACGTTAACACCCTTGACTGATGCTCTTTAGAATTATCTAAATATTAATGAATGTTATGACAGGCTTCTCCACACACTAAAAAGACCACTCATTTCAAACACACACCTCTTGAATGGGCATTGCTCTGGTGTTTCAAATTTCATAGTGAAAAAGGATTATTGAAATCAGTCTAAATAGATAAGAATACCATATTACCCTTTATTGTTCCGGGGTATCCTGTAGATATTGATCCCACTTTCGAGAATCATGAACTGTCGAAGACCGAAAGATACACGGCTGGAATGTTGTAAATAAATGAACATGGAGATGTGGAAACTAGTCTCACCATACCATACACAATGTCGTTTGCAAAGGGTTTGCCTAGGTATTTGCTGTCTATTTCGATTCCTTTATTTTTTAGGTTTCGGAAGATCATCTCATGGCAGGCTGTGAAGAATTTGGCATCACCTTGCCTTACCCCTTTTTGAAACTGGAAAGGTTTTGAGTCTTTTAGTAACCCAATAAAAGAGCTGTTTTGATGGTATATATATTGCAATACTCTGACATATACGGAGTCTATATATTGTAGAGGGAAAACCTCAAGTAAGGTGTCTTCCTTTAACTAATCAGGAATGACTGTGAGTAAGTCGAGATGTTTTGAAATAACTTTTATTCTGCTCAAAATTTTGCTGACTTATACATGGGAAATATTCACGTATCGGTGAAAATATTTTTTTGGTTTGATTTGGACTCTAAAGCTCGAAATCTTGGATCCGCCCCCGCTAAGTGTGTATATTCCAAACAAATATGCTATATGTGTGTGAATGCATCTTTATGCCTGTCTTAGATATGCATAAAATGGAGAGAACCGAATGACACCTTATAATAAATATACTGCAATAATTAAAAACTTGTCCTCTTTTTCTTTGAAAATTCGTTCTGTAATTCGTTTTATAGAAATTTTATTCGTTTTCGTCATTTTAAAAGTCAATCTTGACATTTGTGTCATTGTAAAATTGTTTTTGCTACATTTGTTGTTCAAATAGTGATTTGAAAAACCCTGCTATTAAACATCTTTACAAAATAACCTTGCTAACTGTGAAAACTAATCCTCAGAAAAATTAATCACTGAATGATTACACACTTTTTGTTGAAATGCCGTAAAAAGCCACTTTTTTTATAGTGAAGATGCTTAGGCTGTCAACCCAGGTTGAAGATTAAAGTGGGAAAGATACGTTCTCGCCAAATGGGAGAAGTTGTTGACTAACAAGATTAATTGCAACTAAACTCTCGATGAGAACTGATTGGATCCCACTCTATAGTATGGATGTCAAAAATGTATAATTATTTTTTTATTCTACGTTAATTTAGTTGTCTACTCACAATAGAATACTGTATTTTTTCATGAGTAGATGCCTCTGTTCTGGGAAAATTGAAGCATTCTGTATTGAAAATAAAAGCACCTTAACCCTTTCAATCCTGATTTTTTCAATTTTTAGTTTCTTTGTAATTAAATTTTCTTATCTACATTTGAAAGCAATACAAAACAACAAACAAAAAACAAAACAAAAACAAAAAACAAAACACAAAAAAACTAACATGATAGAGAATCATTTAGGAAAACAATAATTTCTACTGCAAGATAAAAAATGTGACTTACAAGTACCGCCGGGGACGTGCTGGCCTCGAATTGATCGACAAAACAAAAAAAAAATACCCTTAAGGCGTAAGAATAAATTATTTTTTCTCCGTAAAATGGGTCGTACATTTTCAATATCATTAAAAAGGAATAAATGTGCACCTCTGGAAAACCTGTTGAAGAAAAACTACGACGAGTGACGTCTTCTCAGAGAATTAGCCCGGGTTGCTAGCTTTGACCAGGAGGGGGGGTAATCTGAATTCTATTTGAGAGACTTCCGAGGCATTGGAATAGCGTAGAATTTGAAAACTGAACGTCTGATAATCTTGATAACCCCTCCTTCTAGCAAGACCTGGCAACCGTGATAGGAGCCTTGATGCATGCTAAATTATTCCCCCTAATTGACAAAGACGAAATCCAAAAGCCATTTTCAGAAGGGCAGTAGTGATGCTATCTTTCAGCCACATAGGTTGATTGGTTCCGCTTGTGGACGTTCCCGATATTTTCATTCATACACACATTGGCTGAATCGAATGAAAGTTAAGCAACTTATTTCGACAGTTTTGATGACAGTTTTGTTTGACAGTTTCTAATTAATGTGCTCAATATTTCGTGATAGATTAATTTTCTTTTCAACAACTAGAAAATGGATACCTCTGCCAACCTCATTTTCGGGGGAAGTAATAGATAGATTCGCCCCAAAATTTGATCACTTCTTTTGTGAACTATTTTCCACTCTTACATATAATATAATTTAAATTCATTGAAAACCTTTGGAGATACTGTGCGGAAAGACACGATATTGTGTGGTGCAGATATAAACTTCGAATTAGGGGAACCAATTGTACATCGATCCGCCCCATAATGTAATCGCATCTTTCGTATTCAATCGTCCACCCTTCCATTAAAGCCATCGACAATTCGCGGAGACATCATGGAAACAGGCATGAACCTTTGCATGAACCTGTGCCTAAATGTATGCAAAAAAAAAAAACGGAAAATATCTCTCAATCGAAAATTCAATAGCAACATTTCGGTCCTGAACACAAACAGAAAGAACAAAACAATTTAATCATCTTTGATTAATACAAATGAATCTCTATAACAAGATTTTGCTGTAAATAATCTTCATTTTTACGTATTATAAGCAAAGTTCCCTTTAAGCTGTAAGCGTGTGCACACACACATACATTTTGCAACCAACACACAAAAGGTTTAAAATTCTGAAAATATTTTTTATTGAAAACATATTGATTCCCTACGATGAATTAAAAAAGTGCGGACATACTTCTGTCAAACTGCTCTTATTGACTACGAAAAATTAGAAGGAAATATTGGTTATAAGTCTAAATTACAATGCAACAGATAAAACTGAAAATATAACGAATAAAGAAATATTTTGCTTTATTTTGTATTTTTGAAAATTTCCATTCTAAAGCACCTGTTTGTTCGTAGTTTTTACTTATTTATTTGGCTGACAAAGTTAACAGAATTCATTTCGCCTGGTAAATATGTTTCTAACATAAAAAATATTATTGTCTACTCTGCAGCGCTACAATGACATAAAATCCCAGTTTTGAAAAAGGAAAACAAATAGTTTTTAGATTAAAAAATCTACTCTTCATTCTCCTCATGAAGGGGATAAATACTTTTTACAATAAATATAATTCTTATATAAGTTTTGAACAATTTTTCTCGTCACGTATAAAAAAGTTTGCAGGTAGAAGTAGCAAAACTGACAGCTCTAGCTTATATAGAAAGTAACGCACACCTGCACAGGGTGAATTAATTGGAAATTTCATATAATCATAGGGTTGTACTTATACTGAAGAAAAAATGGTTCATAATTAAGAATCTTTTAGAGGATAAATTTTATTCTTAATGAAATTAGGATCCAACGAATTCCAATAATTAGTTGAATTTCCGTTGATTTTAGTGTTGAGGATTAAAACAAACAACACTAAGCAACTTCTTTGGGCACATCTTTAGTTCTGTGTATCGTACACAATTTTTACGTCAAAATTTTCTCAAATTCAAAGACAATCTGACAGAGAAATCAAATGTGTTGCAGATGATATAAAATTAGTAATTGGATCAAATGAATGTAAATAGCACAGGAAGACTTAGAAAAGTTAGATCTGTGAGAGTCTACGCGGAATTCAAAATTTGATGTGGGTAAATATAAAGTAACATATCCTAACAATGGAAATGAATATTACGAACACACATTGGAAATCAACTATAACAAAAATTATCCTAAGATAGGGGTAGGATGTAGAATTTAACGCTAAATTCAATACCATAAAACAGATCTCTTCAGTCGTAGGTAAAAGCTATCCCACAAATTGGTTGGCTTAGCAGAAATATATAAAGAGATCAATACGTTATGCTAAGAATTTATAAAACAATAATACGACCCGATTTGGAGTATTGTGTACAGGCTTGGGCTCCACACGATACACATGGTAATTGGACATTGAGCTGGAAATTGGAGGGTGTACAGAGAAAGTTTTCCAGAATATTGTGGCAAGAGAGATTTAAGTTAAAAGGATGGTTTGAGAGGAAAGCAAGAGGAGACAATTCAAATTTTCAAGATAATAGATCGCTTTACAAATTACGGAGTTCTTATGTTTCATAAGACAGATAGAAGAGAAAATTTAATAACTAGGTTTATTACAGAAACAAATCGGTTTTTTTCTCCCAAAGAATTTTGAAATACTGGAATAGTTTACCATCTTATGTAAGGAAAAAAGTACAGGTATAAATAATTTTGAGAATAATTAAGATACATTGAGATCCTTTGTGATAAAAAATAAATTAATTAGGCAATCTGGGGAGTTATCAGCTGAAATATATAGAAAAATTCAAGAAAAATGAAAAAATACTGGTAATCTGTACTGATAAGATTGCAAAAATATTTTTTTATTACGTTTCATACATTCTTATAACCGGAATGAATGTATGTTTCAGTGTTGTAGTATTTCTATTGTAAATTGTTCAAGGGGATAATCATAAAGGCATTTTTATTTATTTGATAAATAAATAATTTTTCTCTCTAATGACACAAAGTTTATAAAAATCGACACTCACAGTCATACAGACACTTTCAAAAAGATAGGCGTGTATGAATAAAATATCGGTTCCAATCTATTGAACTTTAGACACAAATATCAATGATTGTCTTAAAAGTGAAAATATTTCTCCGCACAACTTCTTCAGTTGCTCAAAAGCTTCTTGGTCCCACTCAGGCCATCAGAAAATTATAAAGATCAATAGATTTGAGTCTCACTAACACTCCATTTAAGAACGGACTCTCATCTCTTGAACGTCACATTGTTTAGTCTTCCCTTTTTTGTCTCAAGATTTATCTCTTTTAGCATCGTATTTATTAGCAGAAGCTGCAGAAATTCTACGGTTTGAAAAAATACTAAACTCAATAAAAAAGGTTGAGTTAATACTTGACTCTATCGGCTTCAAAATTTGACGCAGTAATCAAAAAATATTTGTCCCAACAAATATAGCCAAGTATAGTTTATTATTTATAACTGGAACTGTTCTTGAAATGTCTACGACCGTCTGGATTTTTACTGGTTCAATCAGAAATTTCGGCCAGATCTAGCCGAAAATGGCTAATTTGGCAAATATGTTCCTATACTTCCCTCTTTCTCTCACTTTGTCTTCGCTTTGCAAGCAGCAAACACTTCTTTCTTTTGTTCTGTCTTTTATTAAATTGTCATCATTCAATCAAACAGTAAAGGTTACGCATTCTATCATATTAATCAATTATTGTGATAACATCAGCAAAAAAGGAAAGAATTCACCAGAATTTTAGATGTGCGTGCATCTCTAGCATCGATCGCAGAATGGTTAGATGATTGAATGAATGATAGACTGACATACCGAAGCAAAATTTGCCGATTTTGCTCTTTTGGTGCCAGATTTAGCTCTTTTTTTGGTGCAAGGGTAAGAACCAGTGAATTCATGGCCTGACTGATTTTTAAATGTACTATGCCGGTGGAAATCATTCTCCTCACGATGGAAAAGAAAAATTTGATGAGATCAGCTCAATCTTCATCCTTAGTTTCGAGCAGCCTACCATAATTGTCATGTAAAATAATTTTCCGTCTGTCATACGAAACTAAGGCTTTGAAATATTTTGGTTACTTCTCTTTAGGGTTGCCAATTTTGATATTTCATATCTAGATGTATATCTAATGAGCAGAAGTCAAAGGAGTTAATTAATAGAAACTGAATAAAGATCTAATTTTTAATGTTTTATTCATTTTTATTCGATATCTCAAAAATCGCTGATCCGAAAAACTCCAAACTTTACTCTATGCTGCCTCGTGTGCTAACTAATATATATGGTAAACATCAACTCTGTACATTGGCTAGTTGTTGAGTTACCGCAACGCATGCACACACATGTCTCTTCGATTGTATGTAGAATCCATGATTCTTGTTACTTAGAGTAAACATCTTCGTAAAGCATTAAAAGTAAATTTGTTTCTTCACTAAGTGTTTGTTGCAAGTAATTGGCTTGGTGGCAGGGTTGGCGTAGTCAAACAAATATCTACTTTAAGCAAATACTATGAAGTAGAAAATGAAAATCTGATTGAAGACTTGAGGGTTCGTCTCTTATCAAGAGGTATAAGTTTGATTCTTTCAAAATTTGTGATATGCCTTTACAGCAAAGCAAATAAACATGCTATGTTTGTGTTGAGGAAGCTCCGTTGTCAGACAAACCAAGGTTTGTTTTGTGATTGTATAGGATTATATATATATATATATATATATATATATATATATATATATATATATATATATATATATTACATTGATTACTACTACCACTACTAGTACCGCCACCATGTAGCACTTCCTGCAGGGCCAGCTCACTCATACTCCGTTGTCGCCGTCTTTGCATTTAACAGATCTTTTTTTGTGAAGAGTTCCATTGTCAGTGAATTATGAAGGCGTGAAAGAGAAATGCTAGCGACTTACTTTTTATTTCGTGAAGTATTTTCATGTTCTTCAGTTGTCGCTTCGGCTCCCGAAACGCTGTCCCTTTGAAAGGGTCCTTCAAGAACACAGTTTTGTCATTAGCAGCATTGTCTCTTTAGATGTTTTTTTCTGCCCGCGTGCAAATAGAGAAAAGTAGAGAAAAACAATATAAATTGGCTGCAAAGACTCGTAAAGAGTGTGTCTCCACTTGCGAATCGACCCACTTGAGGACATCTTTCTTTTTTGACATTCCAAAATTATTTCCATCGGTTATTTCTCGTATTTAATATAGATTTATCCTTTTATTATCGCCTTATTATTGCCATCTTCTAATATCTACATTTTCGGGATGAGTAAGTGTGTAGCTGTAAGCATACATGCACTTGTGTGGGTGAAATTAATTCAAGAATGTGCGCGCATGCGCGTGTGTCTGTGCGCTCGTACGTATGTGTATGCACGCATCTGCACGTATGCAGGCACCCCTCTGTGTACCTGTGTGCAAATGTGTATCAATATATAACAGATTAAAGGTAGTTTTGATTGAATATGTATGTATTCATGTACTAATGTGTATGTATGTACAGTTGAGTGAAACTCTACATATAAACAATAGTTGACGAATTTGTATCTATATTATGGCACAATTGGAATTCAGTAAAATCGTCAGTGTAGTAATGTTTAATAAGCTTGTGATGCCGACCACTACTACTGCAATGGGTTTGATCCTCACTGGGTACTGCTGAAGCTTTCTGTCAAATTTGAAATCTAATTTTATCCTAAATAAATCGCAGGATTTGTGTCTGCTCTTGTTTTTTTTTAATCCAGACATTTTTAGCGAGAGAATTGAATTATTCATTGATTACTCCCTTTCCAATTTTTTAATCGTTTACACCAACACGGCATGCTGTCAAAAGACATTGGTCACTTGGAGGTTTCTACTGAGTGACTAACCAGACCTTTTTTTGTATGAAAATCTCTTGTGTTTATTATATTTCCGTGGTTGAGTGACCTGCAGGCAGAGACATTCTTCAAAATGTTGAACCATTCAATTCACGATTGATTTTCGTCTCAATGTTTCATAATAAAAAATCAATATTTAGACTAAAAAGATGTTTTTCCTCTACGATGTGTCACTAGTTTGGTTTTAATAAGTTTTTAATAATCGAAAAGAATCCATCAATGCAATTTGGTTCAAATATCTGCCTCTATGTAACTGTTCTTTTAGATAGATGGAAATCCGTCAACATTTGATAGTATGTAAATAGGCAAATATACTTATGATCACCATCTACTCAGTAGATTTCTACACATATAGGATAGACTGGAGCTATTTGGACACAAATGTAGGTTGAATCACTTGCTTTAATTTCTGTTTCATCACTCGATGGCGCTACTTTTAGCTTTTTTGAGCAGAAGAATTTCGGATCTTTTCCTACTAAGTTTGAGTCATATGGATTGTGAGCACAGAAGATTTTGCACGAAAAACGTTTTTCATACTGATAAGTCACTTTTTCACTTTGAAAAACGAGTGCCTAATTCATGGTTTCAAAAGTCTAAGGAATCAAAAATAAAGGGAGACTTCCCCTGCTTTTAAGGTATCAAAAGCAAAGAGAGGCATTTTTCTTCCCTTGTAGGGCTCAAAAGTGAACAGGAGAATTACCCTTTCTTTGAGGTATTGAAATTGAAGGGAGACTTTTCCAACTCTAAGGGGTCAAAAGTTAAGGAAGACCTTTCCCTCCCGATGAAGGGTCAAAAGTAAAGGGAGTTTTTTCCCTTTAAGGGTACAATAGTGATTGAAGACTTTTCCCTTGATCAGAAGTGAAGAGGGACCCCCCTTCAGGGATGAAAAGTGAAGGTATCCCCCCTTGAGAGATCGAAATTGAAATGATTAAAATAACCCATCTCACAAAAGGCAGACAAGAATATTCTACCGTGTTTGCCTAGTGCTGTGGTGTGTAAGTCGACTTTTTAAGCATCAAGTATTTTCTGTAAAGTTAGTCTCCTTAGATCCGTATGAACTTGATCGTCTGATGGACACAATGCTGCCTTATGTTGGAGAGTCGATGTATTCGGCGAATATTGGACTAAACTTGAAACCTATATTATGCCGGTGCCAGGTCGACTTATACACCGGTATATATGATAATATGTTGATCAGTTATCTTTTTCTATTCTTTGTTGTCTTTCCTCGTTCGTTGTTCTTTCGGCCCACAATATTCACGTACGGTAAAAACAATATATATTGTGCGTGTGTTAAAAAACATAATTAATCGAAGGCTTCTATAAATATGCAATTACTAATCCATGAGGTACTGCATTTGTGCTCATAAACACAAGGCAAATCTGCTCACTTAGTGAAAACCGTCATGTGACCAACGTCTTTTGGCAGCATACTGTGTTAGGGTTGATCAATTTAAAAAAATGAAAAAGACCCGATTAATGAATAAGATACTTCCCTCGTCTTTTGGTGGGCAGTGTTCTCTAAAATAGCCTGAATTTAAAAAAAATAAAAACAGCACAAGTTTGAATGCAACAGGACATAAACTAAGGGACCAATGTAGCATAACTTCACATTGCAAATTGAATCCCCCACTAAAAACTATTTCAAAACGAAAAAACAAAACAAAACAAAACCAAAAACGTTCATATAAAGTTAAAAAAAACAACTACAAATGAATTTCAGAAAATAACACTCAATACCAAGGAACAGAAATCGCGTAATACGGTGTAATGATGATTGTGATTCGAGAAAAATTGCTGAATCTCAGAAAATCAAATCATGTTTGACTCTACAAATGAAAAGTAATGGCTGAATGTTTTTTTGCCACAAAATCTCATCCTCTAATGCAAATACGAGGTGTTAACAAGTGTCAGGTATTTATCAGGAAGAAAAATAATTTTTTTATCTATTTTTGTATATTTCAATTAACCATTTTTTATGTACTACGCAGGAAGTTATAAAAGAATCTATTGAAATTTTCATTGTTTAAAATTCATTGAATACTTGCAGGGTAGATATCGTGTGAAGAGACGGAAAGACAGAACGACAGAAAGACAGAACGACAGAGAGACAGAACGACGGAAAGACAGAACGACAGAAAGACAGAACGACGGAAAGACAGAACGACGGAAAGAAAGAACGACGGAAAGATGTGACCGAATACATATAACAACGCAACTCCGTTGGCAGAGGTGATGGAATGATTCAAGTAAATAGTGCCATTGATAACCTCTACCTAGTGATGAATGACGCCCATAGTCAATAGGGTCTTCGGTTAATAATTGAGATTTGCTCTGCTATGAACTTTGAAAATAGCGTTCTGTTGACCACAAACGGGTTTTATGCTTTGCTTTTGTTTTTATTACTTTTTCTTTTCTTCTATTATTCTTTAAATTCATCATTTTCATCACGTCACGTCATTAGAAGATGAACGGAAATCTATTTTACTACATCATTTGCCTCCCTTAGCATGACAGGGGACATCCGCACATTCTAATCATTATGCGCAGATATTATGATTTTGATATATTTCAAGTATTGTAGAAATTAAAATAATATAGAATACATGGTGATCACTTTTCATTTGAACACACTTTAAGATCAACATATTGCAAAAAGGTTTTAATTCTTGTTGATTTATATTCGTACACAAGTGCAAAGCAAATAACTAAATCAGTCAACATTTTAACATATTCATCGAGTACAGCTTTCCCCTGCTCTCCAAACTTAGGCTGTTCGTATAAAAACTTATCATAAGCTGAAATTATGAAAAGCGAAAAAGAAATAAAAAGAGATCATAAATTTTTGTTTTTAAGATCAAGTAATGATTACTTGGAATTATTCAACTCAAAAAAATGGAATTTCCTTACTTAGGTATCTGAAAGACTTTTCAATTGTGATTTATGTCTGGGTCTCATGAACGCCCGCCCCGCCTGCTTAGATATTCATATACATGAGCATCTAAGTGTGTGTATTCCTAACAAGTACTAGACAACCACAATTGAAGACCTCTTCATGTGAGCAGTCAAGAGATCTGAATCATTTTCTGATTATATTGGCAGATATAAAAAAGGAGGCCTGGAAGATCTCAACAACTACTGAATAATAAGTCTACTCAACTGCATCTACACACTTTTCACCAAAGTTATCACTAACCAAACCACCAAAACACCGAATGAAATCCAACCACGGAAGCAAGCTGTCTTTAGACGAAGCTACTCAACCATGGCCATCTCCATCTGATGAATCAACTAAAAGAAAAAACTGGAGAATATAAAATGCCATTCGCAATAGCATTTATCGACTTCATGAAGGCCTTCGACTCCGTGGAAATTCCAAAAGTCATTAAGGTTGTCACTCTATAATATGTAGACTCCGTATATGTCAGAGTATTGCAACATACACCGTCAAGACAGCTCTTTTATTGGGTTACTTAGAGACTCAAAGCTTTTTCAGATCCAAAAAGGGGTAAGGCGAGGTGATGCCAGCTCAGCCGAATTCTTCACTGCCTGCCATGAGATGATCTTCCGAAACCTAAAAAATAAAGGAATCGAAATAGACAGCAAATACCTAAGCAAACACAGATTTGCAGACGACAACGTCATTTTTGCTGAGAACCTCCTTGACCTAATGCTAGATTAACTGAATTGAAGAAGCAAGAAAATCGGCCTGCATGAGAACTTCAGCAAAACGAAGGTCATGTGTGACAATCATTTCGTAGAATCCATTAGAAAACTCAAATGGCAATGGGCTGGTCATGTTGCAAGAATGTTAGACAATCGATGGACAGCAGAACTCGCAACGTGGATCTCCAGAAATCACGTGCAAAATAGTAGCAGACAGCATTCGAGATGGAGAGACGAACTAGATAAGTTCGGAAAGTATTGGCTCTGGCAAATCTGGCGAAACCTGAGGAAGGTTTATGTCCAATGATGGACGGTAAAAGACCGATGACGATGCCTCTATACAGCCTTAGCGGCTACTCTGCCTGAGCGTTTAGTACGGAGGAAGCGTTGTGCTCGTTCCACTTCCCCAATCCCTACGACGCTAAAAGCTTCCAACGAAAAGAAGTGCTCAATTACGTTTGGAAATCAGTTGATTTCTCCAGCTGGTAGATGGCCACCTATCTAGGTACCGATCGGGCTCGACGTTGTTTAACTTCGGTGATCGTTCGAGATCTAGTGTATGCCACTTGACTGGCCAATAGAGGTAAATGAAAGGCTAGCATGTTTGTGTTTACAGAGATCAGGAGAAGCTCTATGGCCAACAGCAAGCTGTGATCTTCAAAGATTTTATTCAGACCAGCGCAATAAGTGGCTTTGGTCGTGAAGTGAGAGTATCCATTGTTCTTTTACGGTAGCAGATAATTGACCAAGGTTGTTGAAGTTAGTGTATCTGTTTGTCTTATGGATAGCTGGATATTCCGTCTTGTCAGCGTCTCCTCACGTTTTAGATGCATTCGCACCGATTGCCGTCACTGACTGACGGGCTGTAATTGTGAATTACGTCCCTTGCTCAGTTTCCAATTGGTTCTTCATCGCAGTCTACGTGTTTTTGGTTGCGTCTATTTGTCAGAAATTGCTTGTTAGATTTATAAAAAAAAAGATTTTTTTCATTATTGTAATAGAATAAGGACCGCTTGAAATGAATTAAGTGATGTTTAATAAAGTGAATGTTAATGTTCAGAGTCACATTTAATTCATTAATACGATGTAATTTATTTCCAAGATTTCTGATATATCTGGAGCATCTAAATGATTGTGTGTTTTTGTTCATTTTGACTCAATTTTAGGTGGAAACTTGAAAGTGACGTTGGCAACATTGCCTAGATCTTCACACAAGAAAATGAGTAGCGTATCTATGGTCTGACTTTCAGACTAGTTTTCTTTATATGGAGCCTTCTATCTTCATTGATCATAAATAATAGACACACATAAAAGCTGTTGATGTAAACAGACGTCGGCATTAACCGCCTGTGGGTTCAGTGCATCAAGAGCGTGCGTCAGGACTGGATTCAGTTTGTCGTTCAATGGTCCAGTGAGCACGATTAGACCATCAAGAGATCTTCTTGTAGGTCAATGAGCAAGGAGAGATGGTAAAGGGCAGTGCAGCGTTAGCGCAGCTGACCAGCCCTGTTCGATTTGAGAAATATTTCGAGGTTACTGTTACCACTATTGTTGTCGGCTTTGTGTATCTTGGCGATCATTTCTTCTGTCTCAAATAAACAAGAGTCGCCTAAACGCACGATGAATAGATCTGCCATCGACGAATACGTCTGATCGTGTGCTCAGTGGATGTTGGAAGAAAAGCAGTCAATCAAAAAAGAAATCACAAATCTCTATTATTCTTACAATGTTTCCATAAGGTAAAGCAGTTTTTATTTTGTTTGAATATGAGATATTTTTTTACACTTACGTCATCAAGTGATTTTTAAATTTTTTTTAACAAAATATGTTTTTTTTATACCGCACGATATCAGTGGTGTTTTTCCAACATAATATTCTGTTTTGAGAAATTAGCCCCTTTAAAAAGTTTGAGTTGAGTTGAAACATGAATAAACTTGAAAGTAGAACACTTGAATCATCAAAAATAAATTACCTACCATTATTCCCCTTAGTGCCGACCCATACATTAATAACCCCGTCATTTTTGACTGGTATACAGTAGTTTCTGTGTGTGTGTGTGTGTGTCTCTCTCTGTCTGTCTGTCTGTCTGTCTGTCTGTCTGTCTCTCTCTCTCTCTCCCTGTCTCTCTCTCTCTCTCTCTCTCTATATATATATATATATATAATACAAATCAGGAATACGATATGATATAATTTCTTTTTCATGTTCATCAGTATACTGACAAAGAGAATGCCTACCAATATGATTACTAATTACTAACATGCACAGAGTCTCTACAGAAGACGGAAAAAAATAACAAGCAATGATTAATCACTGAACAAAGAAAGAGAAAAAGAAAAAAAAGATACATAACAACAATAAGAGGAAGATCTTACACCCTCGAAAAATAGGCACCCCTAAAAATGTCCTAAATGGGGATCTAAAATAATCTGAATCACTTGCTTGAAGAAGCCGAAACGGGCCAGGAACATTAATGTGACTTGCTAATCCTTTACTTCATTATCTATCTATCTATCTATCTATCTATCTATCTATCTATCTATATATATATATATATATATATATATATATATATATATATATATATATATATATATATATATATTACTGTGAACAATTTGCTCAACACTTTGATTCCAGTTGATGGTTTAGAACTCAGAGTTAGTAAAAATAACACATTTAATCATATTTTTCAACAAAAACGAATTATTTTATGCAGTGCTTGGTTACCGAGCAAGAGGCTGATTTTCAATACAGCGCTATTGTCTTTATCTTCATCAGTCCAGCATCTACTAATGAGAGTGTGATTTTCTTAGTTCTCTGTCTGTAACCATAGACTCTTAAAAGTAACCATTTTGCTGATAAAAAGTACCTTTTACCAACCATTTGAAATTATGGACTCTTCCATCGAAACAAGTTTTTTAGTTTCTTTTCTAAAGAAAGAAATTATCCGGAATAGAATTCAAATCCAGGGAGTCCTCGCCTCTTCCTAACAGAAAATCATTACCTGATGATCAAAAACGAACACGAATATAGAAGTTTTACCTGATAATTTCTCAAAAAACTGATTACAGTGTATGTGTGTTGGATGTTGTCAATACTGAAAAATGAATAAAAATTACTTCGAAACATTTGTTAATTAATGAAAATTTATTTTTTATTTCTTTCGATTGATTTTTTTTCAACAAAGCTAAGAAAATCTCAAGAAATGTTTTTTTCTCAATCTTAATTACTCAAATGTCTGCTAGAATTTTTCTCTGGTCATTCACAAAAATCAATTAAAAAAATGTTTTTTTGTCCTGTTATTCCAATGTTATCACTGAAGATGTAAAGCATTTTTTTAATGAAATTTCACTGTCTCTTTCTTTGTTTTTTTAACCTCCAAGTTGTATAAAAAAAGTATTTGACGAAACAGCAGTCGGTGAAAGGCGAAGTGGACAAAGCATCAGTGAGGAGGCAACCGTCTACGACTCTACTGACGAACACGGTATTCTTTTCGTCTTAATTTCAGTTGCTTTCTATAGCAACAGTCAAGAACTGCTATTTAGATGATCTCATTGTGCCACTCAGTCATTCTAGAGCTGTTAGTAAACAGTGCGGATGGGAAACAAAGAATAAGCAGATGAGAATTCCAGAGACATTCGTGAGGGAAAGAGGAATGTGGCTTTCAGAGCTGAACCATTTGTATTGCGTCTGGTTTTTTGACGAAAAATGAATGTGAGTTCGTATCTCACCGTAGAGATTATTTTCCTTTCCGATCTGAACCTCCCCACCCCACCCCCAAATGAATTGCTGACAATTAGATGGTACAGAATGTCCGAGCAGATAACGGCACAGAGAATGGACTCGACGACCCGAGTTCAAACACAGGATACTGTAGTTTGTGTTCATTGATGCACCTTTCTATTATGTATGATTAACTTTCTAAGTTATACATAAATTCGAATAAACAATAGTGTGATAAACAAATAATCTGGATATGATTCACTGAAGCACCTAGATACTAGATATGAATGTGGATAATCAAAAAAAAAACCTTGATGATTCTGAATAATTTTATGTGAACTAAAAATATTTCGCTAAAAGATTTGGGGGGGAATAGGAACTTTGCTAAGTGAAATTCCGTTATAAAACTCCTTCGTTATGAAACTGCCTGTCAATACTGTCACCAAAACGTGTCAACATAGCCTTTTCCCTTTACTTTTCAAGTTGGTCTGGCTGGCTGATTATGTATGCTTGTCTTCACGTGAACAGACCGCACTTATGGAGCTAGAGGGCTGAAATTTTCAACATTTACTCATTATTAAGTCTAAAGCAGGAGGGGGGCAATTTCCAAAGCAAGTTTAGGCCAAATTTATCCCTTTGGGTATAGCAGTATTCACGATTGTTTTTATTTCTGAAAATTCGGACTTTTTTCTTAGTGATCACAGTCTAACAAAACGCAGGATAGGTAACTTATTCATTAATCACTACTTTTCTCAATTTTTTGTTTAATCATCCCCAACACGACATACTGCCAAAAAAATGTTGGTTACATGACGGCTTGTAGTGAGCAACTAATCAGAATTCTTTTAGACTTATTTGCTTTTTCAATTCCTTTGTCAGCACGATTCATTAAAAGTGTCTGAGAGATGGTAAAAATTGTACATTGAAATGTTATCAGATAAAGACACTAAACAAACATTTTAGCGAAGAGTCTTTACTTCTTATCGTCGTTCTTGAAGAGGTGCTGGGTGGCCGAGTGGTGAACGGCACAGGGATTGGGCTCGGCGACAGTAATCCCATTGAGGAAAGACATGAATCCATCTCTCCCTAAATTAGTGCAGGGTGAAGTGACTGACGCCACCTTGGATGTTTGTCGCCTCGAAATCCGATTCAGATATTGCGAACGGGACGATTAAGTAGTTGTGTGATACATAGAAGATCAAGCAGGGACGATTGAAGTCGTAGCCAGCATTAGGAAACCTTTACAATCAAAATGACCCACCCCATTCATGTCCAGACTTGACTTTGTTGATCTCAGTTTTCTGCATGACATAGTTGTGTCAAGGATCAATAGTCAGATATTTTTCTCAAACTTTCGCAGTAAAAAATACTTTTCAATCCTTCCAAGCAATACTTTTGAAGGTTATCAGTTGCTGTGACAGAGAGGGAGAGGGGTGAGGGAGACAGAGGGGAAGACAGAGGGAGGGGAGAGAGAGGGAGGGAGGAAACGTAATGATTTTGAGGGCTATCAGTTGCTGTGGAAAATACAGTGAGAGGGGGGGGCAGAGAGTGAAAGGGAGGGGTAGAGACAGAGAAAGATAGACAGAGAAAGAAGGGAGGAGGTTATCAGTAGCTGTGACAAACGCAAAGAGTGATAAAGTGAAAGAGAGGGAATGGAAGAGAGAGAGAGAGAGAGAGAGAGAGAGAGAGAGAGGAGTGAGAGAGCAAGAGAGTGAGAAGTGGAGAGTTGGGGAGAGAAGTGATATGTTTGAATGTGATCAGTTGCACTGACAAACGCCGAGAGAAAGAGGGAATGAAAGAGAAACAGAAGGAAAGAGAGAGGGGGAGAGGGAAAGGAAGAGAGAGCGATTTGAGGGGGAGGACTGATGAATATCGTGAGGGATATGAACATGTTGCCATCAACATAGTCTTGAAAGTCATTTGGAATTTCCCTCCCCCTCTTACCATAATTCACAATCAAGCTCTTCCTCACCTGTTGAGTGAAGTGTCGCCATAGCTGGTGCCAAGTGGACCATAATTCTATCACTATCTAAAAACCGATCTTCATTCTTCCTCCAATCCCTCCAACCTGCAATCTGTTGCATGAATGCAATTTGAAACCATCAACCAAAATGTCAACATCAACAGAGCGCTTACATACAAGATAGAAACTTAAAACGTTCGAAATGAAATCTACATGAATCTGAGTAATTTTGTGAAAGTTCGGATTTTTTTTCTCGAAAACTCAAAATAATTCTCTGAGGGATTTTTTGGGACCCCTCACTGAGTAATTTCGTTATGAGGGTTCATCGTTAAAGGTACCATTGTTAGAAATAGTCAACCAAAACCATCTCCAAATTATAGATATAGGTTTCTCCAATGTTCAAGGTGGTCTGGCTGGCTGATTACCAACTTATGTATAACGCGTACACAAATGAATCTAGAGGGCTGGGAATTTTAACATTTACGCCTTATTATGTCTAAATAGAGTTTTTTTTTCTAACATTCACTCTCCAAATGTGTTTTTTGAGGGGGATTTGCAATATAAATCTATACTTAATTATTTATTTATCCTTTTTCGTGCCCGGTAGTGTTAACACTTTTCTTTCTTTTTTTTATACTTCGTCCAAAAGATGTTGGTCACATGACGGTTTCTGTTGACCGACTAACCAGACCAGGTTTTTTTGTTGTTGTTGATAATCCAGTCGTTAAGCCTTGGTGAAAAAGTTAACTTCTAATGGGAGACTAGCAAAAAGAAACTGTATCAGTTGGTTTCCTGCTACTGTCTATACATATGCATACAGAATGCATAGGTAAGGGAAAATACGGGTTCAGTTTATCATTATAGTTACATTATTAATAGAATCTCTTCCACTAATACCCTCATTTATTTCTCAAAACATTTTACTTGAAAACATTTCTGTAGGTCCATTGAGTATGCATGTCGAATTGGTGTCAGATTTGGTTGTGCTACATCAATGTTATGAACTGAATATCCCAGATGAATAACGAGCAAGTTAAATTGCTATTAAAAAAATTAAAAAGATTCATAGATGAATCTCAGAAAAGTGTGCCATGTACATAGACACTGCTCAACAGAAAATAAACATTCTTCGTCTTACACTGAGACCCTTTTTATGAACGATACAAATATATCTACTGTTGGTAAAATACATCCCTCTTAACCCCAAGCAGTTAATCACCAGCCCCAGTAGATTTGGCTGAAAAAGGAATCACAAAAATGGATCGATTCTGTCTTGAAGTTACTTTGTAAACCCAAACATATTTTTTAAATCGGGGTGATTTTCAGAATTTGTTTATACCCTTTTCCGAGGTCACATCGGTACACAGAAAAAGTCATGAGGTTATGCTGTGTGATTTTTTCGGCAAGTTGTCACAAACATTTGATGAATTCAAAGAGTTTTCCAAACGATTGAATTCCTTGTTGTTTATGTTGTTAACACGACGTGTCGGTCGATCCATTCTATGGCCTTCTTCAAGTGTACTATCCGAATATAATGAGATTCACCAGGCTTAGCTTGGGGACAAATGAGATAGGAAATCGTGCTGCGCCAATCTTCTAAGTGAGTGGTAGTGCCTGATTTGAAAATCAGCATTCACAGTTTATCTTTTACTGTTTTTCTATTCAAAAACTTGTTAGTGGTTATTTCCATTAATATTCGGACCATCCTCATCTTTGTTGTTTTTCATACAACGTTTCGGCCCCTGCACTCTACGGCCTTCGTCAGGTAACATCTGGGAGATTTTTGGGAAGTAACGAACCGAACCCTTCATTTATACGACGGGGGTATATCGACCGTACTCCCCTCTTTCTGTAAATTGAATATGTTTTATGATTTGACTGACAAGATTTTTCTATTGTGTTTTTAAAAATCAATTTCTTCTGTTGGCAAATGAGTTTCCGCTAGAGACTCATTAGAGAATATGAATTAATTAAAAATATCTTGAAAGAAAAACCTTATAAGTCCTAATTCAATGAAACATACTTGAAAAAATTGTTGCCCAAGTACACGTTATATATATATATATGTTCTATAAAGCTTTACAGCTCTCTCTCTCTCTCTATCTATCTCTCTCTCTCTCTCTCTCTCTCTCTCTCTCTCTCTCTCTCTATATATATATATATATATATATATATATATATATATATGAGGGGAAAAAAGAAACAGACACACTCAGATAAATAGAAATGTTATTTACATGTTATTTTATTTTATAATTTTTTGGGAAAGGTAAGATCAGCCGAATGTTCTTAATTTCTTATTTTTGGTGAAACAGTTATTTTCGTAAATAGCCATCCTGCTCATGTTTTTCCACCTCTCCCCTTGGAGGTTGATGTTCGGGTCAGATACCGTAAGGATGTATACACAATAAACACACGCTAAACAAATACACAGACGAGGACCTTTACACCCACATAGCGAATGTGCAATGAGTTTGTTATGGACAACCACAACAAACACTATTCCCTAACCCTAAACAAACACGCTCACGCACGCACGCACAACATGCACATACATTCATACACACGCACACACATGTATATGCATATAAAGACTTACACGCACATACAGGCATACACGTACAAACATAGACTTGCATATCAGTAAACGCACTATCTTGATATCATATGAAAAGAAGACTTAGACAAGAGTTTATAAACACATAAATACATTAAAAATCAAACTTATCTTCATTATGTTGAGATACATACACATCATACGGGAACCCGTACACGCTTTCAAAAATATTCCTGTTTACACATTCATATATATATATATATATATATATATATATATATATATATATATATATATATATATATATATATATATATATATATATATATATATATATATATATATATATATATATATATATATATATATATATATATATATATATATATATATATATATATATATATATATATATATGAATTTCGTATGTATTTAATTTATGTATCAATGACAGGAGACGAAGCCTCCCAAGCTCCTGCAATGCCGTTCTACAGTTCGGTTTTCATTTCTTCTGGGCATATCATATCTAGTTGGTATTTTTGGTAAGTCTTAGTCGAGTTGTTTATTTGTATTTTGCTGTTGAATATCTCCCAAATGAAACGTCACTATTTAGATTTGGATGATTTAAATCCTATTGGTCTGTTGTTCTTGTGTCCCTCTCGCTAGTTTGTGGACTTCTGATAACTCATTAAACTGATAATTGATAAGTAGCTGATTATTCGTTGGTCAATAAATAGGGTACTATTTTGACCAAACAATTCGAAAATATGAAAAAATAGACGGGGGGGAGGGGGTGACAATTTTTTTTTCAACGATGCAATCTTCTATTTACGATACATACTTTTTTCAGACAATACAGTCTTTTTTTGGGCGATAGAATATCTGTTTTGACGATACATACTTTTTTTTGACATTACTATTTTTTTTGATGATAGAATTTTATTTTTGATGATACCATCTTATTCTTTTACGATACAATTCTTGAGGAAATTGAAGGTTCCCAAAACAAAAAAAAATTACTGTGAACAATGATGACGTCATATAAGTTGACATTTCCATGAAACTAGGAAAAAAGTAAAAAATAAGATAAAAAAGATCAGGTAGATAAATATAAGATAATTTATTCCTACACACACAGAGACACAAATACAGATACATAGACAGACACACAGACACGCATATACATATATATATGTAAACATACACATATACACACACATACACACACACACACACATATATATATTAACAGGAGTAATAGACTGTCTGACGATTACAGTGGCATAAAACTTGGCGTCACCGCGAAGCACTGAATTTTCTATGCACACATACACACACACACACATACACACACACACACATATATGTACTGTGAGTGTATATATATATATATATATATATATATATATATATATATATATATATATATATATATATATACATATATATATATATACATACATACTCACAGTGAGCGACTTGAGGGATTACTTGAGTTTCTGTTTCTATTTGTATCACGAGAATGTCATCAGATAAGGTTGAACCTGAGCGATAGGCAAAAGCAAGGGCGTCGTGTTTATCCTGCTGACGACGCCCGTTCCTTGGCCGCACGACCCTGTCGGTGGAGATTCCAGATAACTGCACGGGATTAAACTTGGATGTCAGCTGTGTCGGTTTTCTTCTGAGAAGCCGACTGTTTGGCAACATAGTGTGTCGTCAAGCAAGTGACTGACGACTGGTGCTGACGATCAACTAAAACATTTAATCCTCGATAAAACAGTGGAGACAAAACCCACTCTGCTCGTTCAGAATAAATTTCACCCACACGAGTTGTTGAAAGAGTAAACGTTTTCCCCAGGGCAAAGAAAACAATTTCATTGCTATCTTTTACGATTTTGCCAAGGCTCCTGATGCGAATTCTTAAAGGTGGTTAAAATATTTCAGCCCCCCACGACCTCACACTGTTCAAACACCTTCGTTTCTTGGCCATCTTTTTATCTTCTACAACTTTTTCAGTACGTCATGCAATGTCCATACGCCAGTATACGTAAGAGTGAACCTATTCAATTATACGATGTCGTATCGACTTGAAAAAGAAACTCTCGGACTCCCGGAGGACCCCACCCTCGCTTTGATCCGATGCACCGGCTTCATCCTTCTTCTCAGAGGCCCCTGGGTTGTGTAATTAACTGAGTGTCTGCTTACATGAATGATGGGGTGTGCGACCGAAAAGTTGGAAGTTTTATGCTTTGCCTAAGGATACCAATCTGAAATATACGGAAGGAAACTACGACCGGTGCCGAGAGGTCACCTTTTTTTCATGCTTACATATGCGAATTTTTACAAGGCTTAATTTATTTAGGAAGAGGGTCTTAATTATTGGAGCTGCCAGAAATGATGGAACTCTTCAATGGTTGTTTGTAAAATGAATATGCTCTCCGATGATCCATTGCGAGCAACTGCATAAATGGATGCGTGTACGTGTGTGTATTTGTATGTGTTAAGCAAATGTGTATGTCTCGCACACGAGTTTGTGTGCATGCATGGGTATATCTATATACGTGGGTATGTAGGAAAAAAACAACATGCGTCAAAAGACCAAAGGTGAGAGAGAGAGAGAGTGGGGGAAGAGAGAGAGGGGGAGAGGGGAGGAGATCGAGAGAGAAAGACATAGAAGGAGAAAGCGAGAGAGGGGAAAAGGTAGAGCGAGAAAAAAGAGTGTTAACGAGAGATAGAGAAAGAGAGAGATATTGGAAGATATAGAAAGGGAAAGAGAGAACAAAAGAGTAAAAGAGAGAAAAATGTTTGGGCAGATGAGAGGAAAAAGAGAAAAAAGAGAAAGAAGGAGAGAAAGAAAGAGAGATAGAGAACAAAGAGAGAACAGAGATGGGAAGACAATGAAGGAAAGAAAGCGATAAATAGAGAAAGACACAGAGATAGAAAAGAGAGTGAGAGAAAACAGATAGGGAACGAGGGAGAGGGAGAGTGTATTGCTGAAAGAAAGAAAAACATTTGTAATTAGCTTTTCACATAATCAGGAAATATGATTTCCGAGTGTAAAAAGACGGAAGAAATTGCAGCCAACACATAAATAAAGACTTTTGCTAAGTGAAGTGTTGTATTAAGGACAGAAAAAATGTTTGACAGTTTCTAACTGTGAAAGAGAAAGAAAAGCTGACGAAGAAAGAAAAACAAAACACACAAGAGTGAAAAGGAGAAGGAGGAAGAAGAGAAAAAGAAAAGAAAAAAGAAAATATAATTTTAATGGGCATTAACCCATTATAATCTAAATAAAAAGTAAACAAACTCTTTTCTGCTTCAACATTTGTATACATTTCGCTACATTTCATACCTACCTGGTTGGGGTGGGGGAGCGATCAACGTAGTCGGGAACGGTATGGACAATGGAATCGGTGACCTGAATTCAAATTCAGGTCGGAAGGCATGAATTTCTGATACCTTAGGGCAATTTGAAGCTCTTCCGGTAAGCTCACACTGCTTTCTGAAAGGGGATATCTGACAACTGGTTAGCCCAAGATTTCCATGCGCCCTGGTGTGGACGTTCCATTGTTTGTAGCAACAAGAAGGACGCCATTCGTTCATATATATATATATATATATATATATATATATATATATATATATATATATATATATATATATATATATGGTAGGTTGGACAGATGAAAGGTACAGTTGAGTGATAATTTTAATTTAAATCTAAATTTTGAGCATAAAATAACTTATTTTAAAATAATCGTCAATAATCGTCTTCTGTCAATTGATTGTTATTGAATAACAATTTGAAGAATATTTCTATTTGTACTTTGCCTGGGCAGGAGTCGGGGGATCAACACACCCTTAATCAGAGCCTGCATTATCTATAGTAGTGTGTTAATGGGTTAACTATAGTATTGGTATATAGACTAATGATGACAGGTCTAATTAGTTACTCAATAGAAACTGTCATGCCACCAATGTCTTTTGGTAGCATGCCATGTTGGCATGTGGGTGATGAGTCAAAAAAATGTAAAAAGGGGTGATCAATTAATAAATTACTTATCTCACTTTTTGTTGGGCAGCGATCACTGAAAAAAGTCTAAATTTCCAATATACTACGCCCCCAAAACGAAATGAATTAAACATTTTCTAGCCCTCTGGCTCCACTGTTGCGGCTATTATGGGTAATATACACCTGCATAGACAGCCAGTCAGCCAGTCAGTTGAAAACTGACGAAACATTCACGTAGGCAGTTGGAGTGACAGTTTTAATTGTCAGTTTCTCAAAGTTAGATGGAAAAAAAAAACCGGTTGCGGGTGATGTAAAATGATGAAGAGACGGAAGAGATTGTTGAGTACTTTCAAACAAAACAGGAAAACGCGTAATGGAATAAAAAGAAATGCCGGTTATAAGAATTTGCTTTTGGAAAGAAATACAACAGAGAAATCAAAGTAGGACATTGAGTATAAAGGAACTGACACAACGAATTACCACGAGTCATCAATTGTTTTGCAGTAAATATTTGTTCCTTTCGTGACAGGAAAACCGTAATTACTTCAGTGCAGCGTGTATAATCAAATGAGTTCATTGATTCTATCAAATAGATACAAAACGTTATAATAAGACGACGCATGGATATACCATGACATCCAGAGAATTAGCCGCAGATTTTTGCTGATACTGAGATAGATTTGCTGAATTAATTCATGCCAAAATCTTATAGTAATGGAGAAAAAAGATTATAGATCTTTCTTGATAGTTTTTAATAATTATCAACATCCGCTGCTTTGAATTATCTATATTTAGGTATAATATATCTAAACTGGCAACGCTGAAAATAAGTTAAATAAGTTATCAAAATACTTGGAAGCCACAGTTTTCGTGGAATGGACGGAAAATTATTTTACATGAGAATTATGACAGGCTGCTCCACTTACCATAAATTCAAACCCTACCAAATATGCACTTTTGTAATAGGCACTGCCCTCGTGTTCAATGATTCCAGAAATAATTACAAATTTATTACAGCTGAAAATTATCATATAAGTAAAAGATTTTTTTTACGTATGAGAAAATATTTAGAAAAATTTTTTTTCCAATTACCGAGACTGCAGATTGGTATCGGGCTGCAAAGCAATAAGTGCAACCGGTCAACGAGGAAACGATATGATTTGGTGAAATGGAACGATTTAAATCATTGGCATCTTTTCCTAATCCCTTGCCACGCCTCCAACGCCAACAACAAAGGAATAGATTTGACTTAACGTGACAAACGAACAGTTAGAATGAAAGGAATTTGACGAAAACATTTCAGTAGTCAATGAACGAGACTTTTTGAAAATTAATTGAATCTTGATATCAAACCCTTTCAGAAACGGAATTGAATGTCTTAGCCATATAGGGACCAATAGTTGACATCTCTATTCCGGTCGTGATCAATCAAACTACCCATCCATTCCGTCGACCGTTCTGAAAGAACATTGTCAATATTAAATTGGTTCTCGTCGCTAAAAAAGTCGGGGACTCCTGTTCAAAAGATTACAATAACATTTTTCAATTCTCTGACGCGTGATGTATTTTTAAACACCGTTTGATGAAAGCAACTATTTTACGTGTCATCAATATGTTTCGAATATTGCTCTAAGTCTTCACAATTGGAGGACATTTTTGGTTGATATTTTTTCGTATAATTTGAATATCATAAGACGATATGCCGAAAAAAGTTTTGATATTTGAATTGAGAACTTTCTCCCTGGCATCTGTATTCGATGATGCCTCTTAATGACCAAATAGGAATTGATGAATTTCAGACTCTGTGTTCAGCATTGAGTGTAGGATTGAGGAAACATGGAGAGGGGTTGGTTCCGTCAGTCTATCTTGCCCAAGATACAACCCTGATAGGTGCCTCAAAAACACGGTATAGAAGTTGGATAATCTGTACGGGACCAAGCATCAAACAATAGAATGGTTCCTTCCACTGAAAGATTTCGTCTTTCCTCGTGCAAATTGAATATTTCTCAATAAGTTTCAATTCAGTTTCAGATCTATATTGACATTTGCTCAGATTCCTAAATTCAGAAAGGGAAAATCGCGTAGAAATGAATCCTCGTCCATGTCAAGTTAATTTGATGTTTGATATTTGTACTGAAACATTCGCCTGTTTCTGTCTAGAACACATCATCGACTACCATACATACATATTGAAATGATATCACTCACCCATTTACAATAATATGCACGCAAACATACAGGCACCCGTTTCTTCGTAGACATTTGCTCTATTGTGCTTTCCATAGATCTCATATCCCCTCTCTCAATTTTTTCATTTTATTTTTTCAATTTTTAAATATCTCTTTTCCGTCCTTTTTTCCTACCATTCTTAAACATTTACTATGACTTGAAAACGTTTTTTCTTTTTAAATCACCCCCAAATAGGATTTTAGTGGGGGTCAATTCGAAATCTAAGCCTTCACTAAATTGATCCTATTGTTTATGTCTGTTTTTTTAAATCCAGATTTTTTGTTATCATCGCCCAAGAAAATGCGTGAGAAGTAACCTATTCATCAATCACACTTTTCCAATTTTTTTAATTGATCACCGTTACACAGCATGCTGCTAAAAGATACTGGTGACGTTGCAGTTTCTTTTGAGTGACTAACATCTTTTCCTTTCCTCCCTTCTTCTCCTTCTGCTATTCATCTACTTATTCTTCGATTCTTTCACAAACCTAGATTAATGATGATTTTATCGGAAAAGTATTTCAGCGTTGAACTTGTAACGTCACCTTGCATCGACGTGAGGCAGTCAACAAACACACTTTGCCATCGACCTTCTCCTCCTTTCCTCATCCCTCCCCCCTGCTAGCAAACGAAGATGCCATAATCTTAGGAAAATAGAAATAAACGTGTCGCCTGTTGTTATGGAAATATTTGCTGCGCTAATTCTGCACTTACGATTATTGACAACAGGAAAGTCTGGTACAGCACGCCATATTAGCACACGAAAGTTATAGTAAACGCCCTAAACTATGTTCTGATTCTGGTTACTGCACGGTGGTGCTGTGTACGACACACAATCCATGCTTCACTTTGTGAATTATTGCATAATTCTCCCTGTAATTAGATAATCCTCTTAATCCTTGTCCGCTGGATCATGTTCCGGGAGAGACCAGTTATAAGGCGACACCCTTTGAGTGGATCGGAAAGAGTAGAGTAAAGGGTTCATGGCCAATTGGTGATTCCTTTCTTTCAATGCAAAGAACAATAATCAAACTTATATTCAGTCAAATCGAATTATTTCATCAAAATACTTGTAAAGTTTTGATACTTCTCAATACTTTTTGGCTACACGTTTCTTGAAAGCAAAAAAAGTTTTTATTGGCTTATGTATTTGATTCACTCGAAATATTTAACAATAAAGTTTTTGCCGAAATTGAAATGAAATTTGATGACGCATAAAACTCATTTCAGCCATGCATAAAAGGATTGACATCTCAGTTTTCTTCAGAACGATCGTAAAAGTGAGAAAAAGTACCAGCTTATCACACGCACCTCCCCCTCACCAGGAATGTATCTTGTGTGCGGTACCAGGCTTTCCTGTGCAGGAAATATTGAACTTGGTGACTTTTATCGAATAAATATGGAGTGTAGTTACGTGTCATCATATCCAAAGAAAATGAATTTAAAGGACCCAGGGACACACTTGATGGTTATCGTTAGGGATACATGACTTTAATTTGCCTACAGAGGGGACAGGCCGGTCGAATAAAGGAAGAAGGCAAAGTTGTCAAGTATGTCATGTTATTAATAGCTAAAATGTCTTTAAAAGGGCTAAAATCAGTTCAATATTTTTTATATGTATAAATACATCCATATCAATATGAATCCCTTGGCTAAATAAAATATCTATATACTTAGACTCCAGAACAAATTATTGATAAAAATTGACCTGTCTGGATGGTTGAACCTACGAGGAGTGTAGTATGATTGGGCAAACTAGTATCCAGATAATTTTCTCTCGTCTTCTCTTGTAGTTCATTCTTTTTGCTGCTTTTTCGCAAGTAATTGTTTTTGCTTTCATTAAAGTCACAAAAGGCGAAAAATAGAAAAATAAATAAGAGAATTCACCCCCAAAACAAAGCAAATAACTACATATATTTATGTATATACTTGCTTTACTCTGATAAACTCTCTTATTCTACTTTTGTTTTATTTTGTTTTATTTTCACAGCCTCGTTCGAAAAAGCTCCAGTTCATTCTTTTCATTTAGAGTAGGATGTTTCATGCCTGTGACCGGTTTTTGGATCTTTTTCTGTACTCTGCATTGGGATAGAGTTCGATTTCTTTGTCAATAATACGTCCATTCATTCTTTTTTTTTTCGTGAATTTTCTTATTTATTTTTATTTTCGATTAATGAGATTCGTTTTATTCTTATTTTTTATAGTTTTGAATAGATTGTCGGTTAAATAGTTTTGCCTCGCTTATCTTATTATTTTTATTTCACGTTCATAATTCCAATCGGGACCATCTTCGGTAAATTGTGCGAAAAGTTTTTAATAAAACCTTCTGCATTTTATTTTTCCTTCATATAAAATGAAAATAAGCAAAAATTAGTTATAAAAAGTTAAGGAAAGATTATAAAACAATACAACGAATATAAATCAATTTATAATTATTGTAGATTGCAATAGATTTATATATTATGATCCATTTCATTCTGAATTCCTTCTTTTTCGTCATTTTCATCTTTAAAGAACAAAACGACGCCGAAACAGCTTGGATAGATAAGTTTTTTCTTCACAAATCATGGACATACCACTGTCGCACTATTATTCTAGTCAACCGATGTTTTTGTAAATAAAGTCTGAAAAAAAGGGTTGTTTTCCTTTATTTCCTGAGGAATTAAAGAGTCGGCAAACTGATGAGTCAGCGAAATGATAAATCGACCAATTGGGGTGAGATAAATCAAGAGTCGGATTATAAAGAGTCGGGAAATCATACAGACCCATCTATGCCAGGGTTCCGAAAAGTATGGAAGCCGACTCATTGCTAGCTCACAACATTCTGGCGATTGGGTCACAGGTTCACAATAAATGAATGAATAAAAGGAAGATGATACTTGCGAGAAAAATATTGGTGACAATGAAATAACAGAGGCTTCATGAGAGAGAGGGAGGGAGATAGAAAGAAAGATGGAGGGGGAGAGAAAGAGAGAAAGGGTTGAAGGAGAGAAAGGCATAGAGAGAGGGAGAGAGTAAGAGAGGAAGGGAGAGACAGAAAGAGAAAAAGGGGTAAGGGAGGAGAGAGAGGGAGAGAGAGAAGGAGAGATGGTGAGGGAGAACAAGATGGGAAGAGAGGAAGAGAAGAAGTGAGAGACAGAAAGAGGGAGTAAGAGTAGGCAAGATACGATTCATGTGCGTACAAGAGTACATCGAACAATTTTACGCCTTTGAACCCAATGTATGTTGTATTTGAAATGGAAGAGGGTAAATGGTCTGTTTCATTTTTTTGTGATAAGTTGGTTCACAGATCCTGAGATAAAATAAATCGTATATCATACGTCAGTGGATCGTGAGGTTTTTGCATGGAATAAAACTGGTCTCGACCAAAAACATTCGAAGAACCCTGCAGTGCTCCATGTATTTTGAGGCCTTGTGCCGTACTAAGCAAATCTCAATAATCTCTCTCCTGCTGCTCGTTTCTCTCTCTCTCTTCTTCTTTTTCTTGCATTCATATATTGTAAACAACATTAAAATCCAAAATCTATAATTGACACAGATCGCTCATACGCATTATTTCTTTCGTGCACAACCACTGTTCAGTCGGCTCAGTTCTACACACTAGCACCTCCACATTAAACCTTTCCAAACTTCACCTTGAAGAAACATATCGACCCGATTCTATCAGCCTTTACTTATTAACACATGTGCACTGATGAACATCTATTAGCACGCCAACCCGCCCACTCATACTTACACACACCTCTGCTCTTTCGTCTTTCCTCACGCTTCCTTCATTCTCTCTCTTTTCCCCATACTCATATATGCAATCACATCATACACACAACTCCTTCCAATTACTTTCTTAGGCAGAGCAAATTCCTCTCCTCGGCGCACGCGAGTTTTTTTCAGAATTATTTTTTATATTTCATACCGTTCACTTACACAGCACGCTCTCCCCACTCTCTCATTCAGTCCCCCCACCCCTTCTTTTCCCTGTGTGCACTTGTTTTCATTTTGTTACCCACAGTCTTTGACGGATGAACACATACTGTCTGTCTTGTTTTTCTCTCACACACATCTTCCTCTTTCTACACGTTATAAATGTACCTAGAAACACGCTACTCAGTATAGATATGCAGCTATAAATAAATTAGATAACAACGGTTTTCGATTATTTCCCGAGTCCTGAGTGGTGTAAAATCGATCACCGTGGTCCGGTAGCAGAATACTCGCCTTTTGTCGTTGGTTCGATCCATATCAAAGACTTAAAAAAAAAAGTACTCAGTGAGTAGAATTGAGAAAGTCTAAAGGGGGACGGGCTCCGTCAGGCTATCTCACCGAGACACATCCGTGAAAAAAATGAATGCCCTATGACGCAGCATCATCATCATCATCAGTCTTTTAGCGTCCGTCGTTGGACATAGACCTTCCCCAGGATTTGCCACACTTCCCTATCATGGGTGTCACGGAGCCAGTATTTCCTGAACTTGTCTAGTTCGTCTCTCCATCTAACACTTTGTCGGCCTCGGTTGCGTATGTGGTCTCGGGGGATCCATGTTGTGAGTCGCGATGTCCATCGATTGTCTGCCATTCTTGCAACATGGCCAGCCCACCACCATTTGAGATTTTTAATGGATTCTATGATGTCCCTAAGTCTTGTCTTTTCTCGGATGTACTGTGCTGTCTTGTGGTCTTTCCATGCATTATTCTTTCATGTGCACGTTGCATGGTTCTCAATTTTCGGGTCTGTCTCTTGGTTAGGTTCCATGTTTCAGCTTCATAAGTGACTATTGGGAGGATGTATTGGTTATACACCCTTTTCTTTAGGATTAATGGGATCTTAATATTTTTGAAGGTTGAGCTAGCTCTGTCAAAGGCTTGCCATCCTAGTGTGGTTCTTCGCATGATTTCTTCTTCTTTTGAGGGTCTCATGGAGATTCGTTGTCCTAGGTAGATGTAGTGGTCTACTTCCTCCAGTTGTGTGTCCTCGATTTTGATCTTAGTGTTTTTATCCCCGATTTGGTTGTTGCCTACGCGGCATAGGGGATTGAAATCCCTGCACTGAGTTACAAGAGTGAGGACTCGGGACTGTGTGAAGCTGTTACCTGACGTTTGGCAAATTTCAAGATCACGGAACCATCTTTATGTTGCCATAATGGAATAATAACAAAATCATTAGGTGTTATAGACTAGTGCTTAATAGTATATAGATAGCTAGAAATTTATGAGCCTGGGGGCTTGGCTCCTTGAGGGCCTCCTCCAACATCTAGTAAGATTTGATGGGGAAGTAAAATTTGCAATTAATAAATGTGCACTTAATTGGTAAAAAAAAACATATCCAAAGACTGAATAATTATTAATGCAATTCATGTCTGTACAAATATATCCTTGTTATTGTATAATGGCGGTAAAATGCAGTACGTAAACAGCTATTTCAAAGTATTTCGGGACCCCTTCCATTAGAAGCCGAGCAGAGTTTTCATATAGCCTCCCCAATCACTCTCTTTTACCCATGACCCCGTTGAGTTGGTGAGATTTTCGGCTGAGACGTGCATGTTTTGAAATCTGAGCCTATTAGAGACAATCAGGTAGGTACTTGTGTTATTTGAGATACTCACGGAATATGGATGTGACCTTCAATTTTCGGACTGGGCTGAATCTATTATTCATTTGATGAAGTATAGCTAGTCATTATTATACATTTTTATGACTATTATTTACCTTCATTTTCATTTTGGTTGCTTTCTATCGCAACTTTACTCAGGCCAACGTCCTTCACCAGATAGTAAACAACAGTGATCGGAAAAAACGGATAAATCTCGGGCGAGACTCGAATTCACATCCTTCACGCCGGAGATGGGCTAAGTTTACGCCCTACCACTCTTCCAATTGAGCATCTGAAGCCAAGTAGCCAGTAGAAGCCCAATTGAAACCTTCAAACTCAGTATAAACATAGGTTTGATTCGAGCTAAATGAAAATGAGAAATAATGACTGGAAAAGCTCTCACCAATCGTATTCATTTTTTTCCTGACCTAACAAAGAAAGAAAAGGAATATGACATGCTAATCCTACGTTATAATCGTGGCTATTGGAACAAAGTTCTGCTTACTACGATTACATTCGAAGAAGGCCGTCGAATGATCGGCCGAAACGTCGTGTTAACAACACTAACAAAAAGAGTTCAATCTTCTGAAAATTACCGATCATTCCCAAAAGTAAGGGCAGATAAATCAGAAATTGATTGTATTGTTTGTTTCACAATTAGTTTTGATTTCTCGTGAACGGCTGGGAACCTTCAAACTCAATACTTCACTGCTTCGACTACTGATTATTATGGCTGGTGAATATCAACTTCGTACAATTATAGGATAATCACACAGCATACACACATGGATCTCTTTAGTTGTTCTTATATTCTATAACTAGGTATTAATCAGTTGTACAACTCAGTTTGGAGCAATGGAACGATTTTTGCTCTCAACACATGAATTCCAAATTGCCATACAATGTATTCTGATTAACCCCATGTGGGGCATGCAGTCCACTTTCAGAATCACTGTTACGACCTTACTATCATGAATCAAGATTTCCCATTTTAACCCTCTCTTTATCGAATCATCGTAGCCCCTGAAATGGCCAACCCGATCAACCAGGCAACAAAAACAACAACAATAATAATAATAATAATAATAATAATAATAATAATAATAATAATAATAATAATGATAGTAATAATAATAATAATAATAATAATAATAATAATATATATATATATATATATATATATATATATATATATATATATATATATATATATATTGGTATAAATATATAGAATATAATAAGCCTGTGCATATCTGTAATAAATTTTCGTTAATATCTAATACTTGTCAATTTAGCTCGGTCAGTAAGTCAGCCTCCATGGAATTCTGTCCGGGGATTTTTGTCCAATCCCTTTTTTGTCTAACGCCTATTTCACCTTTCAATTATTGATGTTATTTCTATATTTTTATGTATTTTGAATACAGTGAATAAAAGCTTGATATGAAAAGTATCTATAGATAATTTCCTGTTGGACCTAGATATGTTTGGATATTTTTTGCCTCATTTTTGAATGATTATTTAGACAATTCTCTGAAACAATCAGATATGTTTAGATTTCTTTTGCCTTTATTTTGACTCAGTCATCATCATCTGCGATTTGTGAATGTTTATTTTTGATTTAATGAATAATTTAGCAAGCTTCACAACTCAAAATGCCATCAACGAAAACAGGAGAGCGGGAAAACTTGTGCCACAGGAATTGAAGTCAATTGAAAAAACGTCGTCGGGAGGACTTTTTGCTAGATGTCTGGTTTTTAGGGTTAAATAAAAAGATCTACTTTTGGTTTATGAAACCTAATAGAAAAAAGTTAGAGTCCAATTTAGCATTATACTTACATTGTAAATTGAAGCACGTACTAAAACTCTTGAAAGTTTTTGATTTTCCAAAAAACAATATGCCTGGAAATGTATTCGGCGGTAACCACAGATCTGGTGGTCATGGCTCAAGCCGTCCTTGAGTTATGTGATGACTGACAGGCAGACAGATATTTGGTGAAGTATAGTCAGATTCTGTTTCTTCTTTTTCTACTTCAGGTCTGACAGTATTTTTCTTGCTTTCTCTTTTCCACATTTAACTCAATGCTTCCACCCTAGTCCTATTTCCTGTGTCAAGCTTTCATTCCTGCACACCTCACATTATTATTCTCAAAGACAATCTCACCTTAATTGCCAACACCCCCCACCCATATGATTAGAAACTGTCAACCAAGACAGTCACAAAACTGTCAACATAGTTTTCTTCAGTTTTTAAGTTAGTCCTGTTGGCTGGCTACGTAGTGTGCAGACTGTTCAAATGGAGTTAGATGTCTTTCTGTTATGTTTTTGAAACCCCTCCCCTGAACGAGATTTTGTGGTGGTTTGATTTGCAATTCAAGTTCATTTTGAATTGATCCCTTGTTTTTTGAAAATCCAAACTTCTTTTGGTGATCACTACACGTTGAAAGGTGAGAGAATTCACCCCATTTCCGATTTTCTTGATTGATCACCCCCAACCTAGCATGATGCCAAAATACTTCAGTTACGTACTGGTTCTTAGAAAGTGACTAACCAGACCTGTCTTTCTCCAGAGTTCATCTCTTCCTCATGATGGACCCAAAACCTTAATCTTTTCGCCACCTGAGGCTGAATATGTCAGCTGACTGTTTACACATACATGATATAACATGGTAGTATTACAGAGAGTCGGACGGAGACGCCTTTCATTAGTTTTCTCCCAATCCCAATGTAATAATCTTTTCAAATCGTCCCGGTTGCTTTCGCTTCTGTTTTCTTTTCCCTATTCATTGTGCGCCTCCACATTTCGTGCCGCCTTCCATTCCAGAATTTCCACTCACCCACAAACAATTCGACGCTTATTCAATATTTTGTTTGCGTTGCATTCAACACGTCCAGCTTCGGTCCAATCTATTGCTATTACCTCTGCACTTGCCCCCCCCCCCCTGCAGTCCTTATTTATACATTAGCTTCTTTCTATTTCTTTATGTGTCCAAAAACCTAATTCATTTTTACGAAACAAGACTTCTTGTGATCATTACGCAGTCATCGAGAACTTTTTGTGTTTGGGTCACGTGATACACTCGGCTTCGTGCAGCGGTGGCTTTACGTAAAAGAGAAAAGATGGCTGTTAATCACGGTGTTGGTGAACAAACCATTCGTAGCTCTCAGTCCCTGTTTTTGTTGGACGTTTCTTTTATACGTGCATCGATTACATCAGATGACTTCGGGCAAAACTACAACTGCTCAGCAACGGAATCGCTCAGGAATGCTATGATAGAAAGCTGCAACTAAATTCTACAAGATCATTTTTGCGGCTTCTTTTTTCTTTTACACCAGTTGCATCAATTTATGAGAGTAGAATAATAACGGCAGCCCAGTAGTTGGTAGGTTGTGGGTTCAATCTATGGCTGTGTCGTACCAAATGGTACTCAATGCCTCTCTGCTAAGAGTTAGATTGAGAAAGCCTGGAGAGGGATGGGTTCAGTAGAGCTATCTTGCCCAAGATACAACCTTTAAAATGGGTCCTTCAACGAAAACCCAGGACCAAGTATGATAAAAATTGTTTTTGTTCCGTGCATAATTCCATGTTTTGACTTTTATGAATCATTCCCAGATGACTATTGGTATTTCGGTGTCAATTTCCGCGAAAAAAATACACGGATATGTTTACCTTGTTATCCATAAATACATCGTTCCTGATAGAGCAATTCGTAAGCCGTACTTTTGAAAAGTGGAGGAGCAATTGCCATTAGTTCATACAAGGAAAATGTTTGAGTGTTCCTCGACCAAAAAATGGTGAAGAGGGTAGTTGTGGTGTCAGAAGGCACAGAAAAGTTTTGAAAAAGGGTGTGCCACTATAATGATTTGCTGCAAAACAAAAGGTGAACGCTATTTTCACTTTTCACCTCTTTTCGAAATGGCGAAAAGGTGGCGTAAGGCAAGTACCACCAGTATTTGAATTCCATTAGATCAGAGATTTCCAAACTTTTTCCATTGGCGACACACTTATTGAAAACAAAATAATTGCTACACATTATTCAAGTTTTATTAGCCGAGACAAATCTATAATGTCATGTCAACCATTCAGCTGATTCAAGGAAAAGTATCTTTTGTATTCGTATCAAATTGACATTTTTTTAATTTATTTACGGAAATTTAAGAAATCAAAAAGAAAACTTAAAAACGATTTATTTTTGTCCGGCTCATAGATCTGAATAAATCTGGGCTTTTCTAATGAGGGTTAGTTCTGGGGAGGGCCACCCCGACCGACAGCTTTGCAACCAGAGAGCCCGAAATTCGCCGTGCGCCAACCAAACATTAGCTCCAATGAACAGGGAACTGCTGATCAATCAGTTGATGGTCAATGAGCGTGAAATGGAGAGAGAGATACGACCGGCCTTAATTGCTTCTGTACTCTGACCACTGGTCAATGTCCGGTCGATTGCTTAGCTTCTTCCATAGATGCTTCGGCCAAGTCAATTAAGGTAGCTACAATGACTTCCCCCCCGTCCTTTATATTTATTTGACTCTATAGGCAAACACTAATTCAACATTTTATACACATACACACACGCTCAAACATTGTTTAATGAAAGCTTTGAGAATATATGCATACACAAAAATCGACATATATGCACATCATGTGCTTATGCACACTCATAGAAACATACATACATACACAAATGAGAAGATTATTATCAGAAAACAAAAGAAAATAAAGAAAAATTCTGTTGTATGTATTTGATAACAAAATACAAAGCTTCCTACAACATATTTTCATCGTAACAATTATTTGTCGAATGTTCAGTAAAATTCTTTTGACATATTAACAGACAATTGAAATCATTTAACTACGATTCAAGTAATCTGCCAGCAGTGCAGTTCTCAGTTTGAAGTTATTTTGGATCAGTGATTATTAAGAAATCTTACAAAAAAAACTAAAAAATGCAGATCATAGATCTTTAAAATCTCCCTTGACCAACACTCTTAAAGTTATCTAAATTTAAAATAAAATATCTAAATTGGCAACCCTGAAGAGAAATAATCGAATGTAGAAGGCGAGTTTAATCTATTTTAGAATTATGAAAGGCTGATCCACAGACAATTGAGTCCGACTCCTTCCAAATATGCACCTTTGGAACGGGTACTAATTCAGGGTCAAAATGGTTCGTGTCTCCTGAGTCGTAAATCGAGACGAAACAGTTTTATAGTAATTTTTTATTCTCAGGTGGTGTTCAAGCTGGTTGCAACGCTGAGAATGGACTTGGTATGTCAAACTCTGACTGGGACAGTTTGTGTTCAATTCGCACGAGTGATCTTGGGAAAGGTGTGGATCCATCCCTCCCCCAGCTATGGGTAAAATAGCGCAGAGTGAAGTGAGTGACGTCACTTCAGATACTTGTTGCATTTAAGTCTGAATCATACATTACAGACGAGCCTAGTAAGTAATGTGATATGTAGAGCTCAAGAAGGGACGGCTGAAGCCGTAGCCAGCGTAAAAGCACAACTTTTTGATTTCGAATTTAATCGTGAATTCCTCAATAAATCGATATAGAAACGAGCACTTAACATCTATAGAGGTAATCGAAAGGTGTCACAGTATTTAAATGTCATGTTATAGTCTCAGTAATGCTAATCATGATATTTCAATCAACTGGAAAATTACCACGTGCTTTTTTACGGCTAAGAGAACAACAAAATTTCAAAGTTGCGATCATAAGCAACGCTAATCCATTTCAATATATATATATATATATATATATATATATATATATATATATATATATATATATATATATGTGTGTGTGTGTTTGTGTGTGTGTGTGTTTGTGTGTGCTGTAAAATACTCACGAACATATAAAAAGGCAACCCCGCCAAATTCTTCTTCTTATTCGCTTCCCACCTTTTCAGAAGTGTTTTATTGGTTATACATTTAATTTGTTCCACCTTTGTGTAAGAAGTTTTGTAGATGGTTCATTCTTTTTTCTTTCAGAAGCTACAGAATGATGATTTGGTTAACCTCCACTCGGCTAAAATTATATCAAGAAAAAAGAGAATAACTGATTTAAGGGGAGAAAAACTTGTCCGTTTGAATTTATCCTGAGATTTGGTTGGACTTGCCTTTTGCGTATGTAAAGGCAATAAAACCGAACATTCACGTTACAAACTTGCATGTGTGAACAAAAAATCCCTCAGTTATGGGTAAAATGGGACGGCAGACTGGGCTTTTTAGCCTGGTAAGGCAATTACAAAATTGGTAGCTAAGAGTAATGTCAAGTGATATAAGGTAATGTTCTTTCGGTTTAGACGAGTATTTCAGCGAATCATATGCCCAAAAGTTTCCAGTCTAAAGCACATACTAAGAAAAAATGGGTTGAACTCTGGACTGTCTTTGGAGATTTTTTACGATTACCTCCCCTGGATCTTAGTCATATGTCTACCCTTCACAGAAATGTTACATTTTTCTCTTTAGGATGATAATTTATGCTATTTTCCTGCTTTTCAGAAGATGTATGAATGTCCTGTATCAGGATAGGAGCGTAACCAAATATGGGGTCTCGAAGAAATTTAAAATTGCCGATAAGGGGGCTCCGAAAGCTTTATGAATACTAGTTCACCCACTGGATTTCTACTGACATTATATAATAACAAGTCTGACTAAATGCTTCGAGCCTTCAAGGAGCCAAGACCCACAAGTCCCCGAATCTCCAGGTACACCTATGTCTTAGAGGCTCAAAGATATCATTAAATGTTTGAAATCTGTTTTTATTCGGTCTAAGGAATATTAATCAATTCAGTTAAGTGTAATCTGTTACGGGCACAAGGTTCTCACAGTGAATTTCAACGAAATTTCCTTGAAGGGCATAGGATAAAGAAGAATCAAGGAAGTACTTCCATTTGAGATTTTTTGATTTTTCCATATATCTATGTATTCACCTATGTTTGTCCACACGACATCTTCAGAAGTTCTCAATGAATTTCAATGACATTTTGTAGGGAGAGTGGTCCAATTTTGGATCTTGGAACTTTTAACAGTTACCTCCTCGTCATAGCTTTACATATTTTCGTTCAGATTTTAGTGACTATGACATATCTAGTCTGAATTCTTTGTAGTTTTTGAAGCTAAGACCTCGGAAGTGTCAGTAATGACACCTTCAAATATGTAATAAAATATTCCCCTCTCTCTTCGAGATCCCAGTCTCCTGTACCTGCCACCACCAAAACCTTCAATGACTTAGCGTGACATATCATCCTCAGTTTTGGGATCTGGGAACACTCAAAACTTTCCTCATTTAAATTGAGGGTAATTTCTTCTTCGCTTCATGTCATTTTGGCTTAAGAAAGGCTTTTATAATAACGCTCTACTTTCGGATACTTTCGGGTAAATATGAATAACCGTGAAATTTCATAGAAATTAACAAGTATAAAACATATTTATCAATGTATTTAATTTAGATGCTTCAATACTAGTAATCCTTTCTGTACTGCATCGTCATCAACAGAAGATGATGCCTCTCTAAGCTCTCGTGATACTGTCTACCATTCTATTTAATACCGATTTTCATTTCTTGTAGGTTTATTACGTCTGGTTTGTATTTTCTTTTGGTGAATCCTGGTCAGTTTGTTTTCTACATTTCGCTGTTGAATGTCCTGTACATTAAACGTCGCTAATCGGAGTTGGATGTCTTTCATTTTGTTGTTCTTGTCTTTTTCAGATTTTCTTAAACTCATTTGATTGATAATTGATAACTCATGAGTAAATGTAAAAAGGACTCTATTCTGCTCCCCCCCAAAATCGAAAAAATGAAGAGTGAAACATTTTTGGACCATACAATGAGAAAACCCCAGTAAATATTTGCCAAACCGCAGTACAAAAACTACGTTTTCCTACTGTAACAAGAACAAAAGTGTCAGTAATCATCTTCGGTCAGAATAGTAGTTGGGGTGGAGTTTGACCCAGCAGGTTTGTTGTCACTCTTTGTTCTTAATTTTTCTTAGTTTTCCTCGGTTGATATTGTCACTACTTCAACTAATTGCGTAAATGATTCAAGTTTCAATCTAAACACATTTCATAGATAATCAGTCATGCATGCATTGTATGCTTGTAGCAGAAGCATCTCCTTAGTATTTTGTGCAAACAATGGGAGAGTATTGGCTTATGGTACCTGAGGTTCCGCCTCAGACTTGTCGATTGCAATTCATAGGTGTGCGAGCCAAGGGGACGGGGAAGACAGCTGCTCTCCCAAATTTAGTGGAGAAAGGTTTGGCAATAGTAATTTTTGTTGCAAAGAAAGGCTGAAAAACAATATTCCTTGCATTTTGTATGATTTGTGCATATTGTGTATCGTGGTTTGATAAAAACACCTTTCATTGGAAATTAGTTCCTGCTTTTTAATCCTTGCCCCCCTTGTCTAAAAATTTCCCAAACGCCCGTGCTTGTACACCAACACAGGAAAGCAAAACAGGTTCCGAGTAAAGGACTTGTTATGGAGTCTTCATGAAATGTTTCATAAATGCAGACGGGTCAAATGTTAATCTGGGTTCCAAAAACCCGTCAAAAGCGCAAATTTTTTAGATTACACCGTAATGGCATTTTTTGATCACTGTGTAATCCGAAGACTTTCGCTTTTGAATTAAATTTGTTTATTGGTCCGAATTCTACATTTGGTCCGTCCAGATTCACAGAATATATGAACCTTCATTGATAATAGATACCCGCTAATCCTGATAGTTTCATCTGTATTCATTAACCGTTTCACAGAGAACATACAAGTAATTTTGATAAAAATGGAGATGAGCTAAGATATAGCGAACAGAGAGTATCAGATGGTGCTAAAGGTTAACAAGTTGGTGTCCTACTGACAGCAAACGCAGTCGGAGAGGACAAGACATGAGATAGAAATGTTTGCTGGTAAGACATGACAGAGGTTAGCCTAGTCATGGTCGACAAGGAAGGTACTGAGAAAGGCCTTCGTCCAGCAACGGACAGATGATGATGATGATGATGATGATGAATGGGGGAGAGAGAGAGAGAGAGAGAGAGAGAGAGAGAGAGAGAGAGAGGGGGGGAGGATGGAAACTATTGGCATATTTTTTACGGTACCACACGTCTTGCATGAGTCAGTGCTGTGCTGTCCGTCACTGACTGTTGCCGAGATAATACCATGACACAGCTTCCCTCCTCGAAGTACTATCTCCTATAGAGCAATAAAGACAGTGAACAAAGCGACAAGAGTAATAAGCAGTCCAGGATAGTTGAACGCTGGACACTATGACCGATTGGAAGCCTCCGTCCACCTTTCTTGATCTTGTCCAGCTTGCAGCTCATTAGATAAACGCTTCAATCGACTGCCAATGCAAATATAATAGGCATAATGAGGAATGAGAGGCAGCGAGGGATTCTATGACCACCGATGATCCAAAGGGTAGGGAAGAAGGAGGGGGAGGAGGAGGCATCACTGAGAAGAATGGACAATGAACCGGGAAGGTGGGGATGAAGAAGAGAAAGAAATTAAAGAAAGAGAAAACAGGTAGACATGTCAATACAGGCTGGGAGGGTAGAAAAAGAGGGTCGTAGAGAGAGAGAGTAAAGGACAAGGGGGTTAGAGAATGGAAGAGAGTGGAAGGGGGAGATATCAAAATGCTATCCGAAAGAGAGCGAGAGAGAGGTAGATTGGGAGAAGAATACTAAAGGAATCTAGGTAAAGAAAATAAAGAGAGAGAGAGAGAGATAGAGAGAGAGAGAGATGGTAGGGAGGGACGGACTGGAGATAAAAAAAAGGAGCGAGGAGAAATAGTGAAGAAAAAGAGAGAAGACATGATAGGACAGTGAGAAGGAATGAAAAAGAGATAGAATAAGAAATACTGATACGATAAAATATGTGTATTTGTGAACATATGTGTGTGTGGATATATATTAAGGGGTGTGTGGATATGTGAATATATATATATATATATATATATATATGTGTGTGTGTGTGTGTGTGTGTGTGTGTAGAGGAATGAGGGCTGGAACAACTGATGTCCGTCTGTGGTTATGAATACAAAGATGATGAGACAACTGGAATAATTCTACAGAAACGAGAAAAGAGGTCACAATGCTATCACGTGATGAGTCGCTTGACCAATTAGAGAAGACGTCATGCATTTATTACATTTCACGCTCTACCAGCAACGACACCATTGATCTAATGAAACCCATTCTCACGACATGTCATTCCATTCAGTTCCGATCGCAGAGATTGGTGACGGGAAGGGGGTTGCAAAATGCCCTCAAAGCATTGACACGTACACATTGTGACATGTTTGATTGTGGGATTGTGCCTGTGTAGTGTGTGTATGTGTGAAGTGCTAAGTTGTCCTGAAAGCATTACCATGTAGACATTATACCATGTCTATTATTGGGATTGAATATGTGTGGTGTGTGTGTTTGTAATGGGCAAAATTGCCTTTAAAGCATTGCTATGTACATATTATATCATGTCTGATAACAGGATTGTATTTGTGTGGTGAGTGTGTTTGTGATGTTGCCCTTTAAAGCATGCCACATCTTATTAGGTGATATTATGTTCATGATATTTGTGTAATGCAGTTTACCAGTTTTGTTTTCGTAGTTTTAATGGACAGCACCAGGAATTACTCATTCATTAGTTTTTAATGAGTTCGACACGTTTATATAAAGACAAGTATGTTAAGTTCCGAAATAGAAACTCTCCTGTTACCAACGTCTTTCAGTAGCGTGTTGTGTTGAGAGTTATCAATTCAAAATTGGAGAAAGCGGTGATCATTGAATAATTTATTAGTTCTACCTTTATTTTCCGGCAGTGATCACTGAAAAATATAAATGAAAAGATAAATAAAGAAACAAGCGCTACCATGCCGGACAATAAATGACCAAATTATCATAAGTTTATATTATAAATTAAACCCACTACCAAAACTTACGTTGCATGGCTGGAAATACTCTGCTGAATCCAGCTACGATTATACGAAACTCTTTTAAATATGGTACTCAATGTCTCTAAACTAAGGTCCAAGCACAAGGACTAGGTTTGGGGTATTGCCGGGGTTGCTGTGTCACGGCGAAATCATATTTTATACACAGGTTGTCGTGAGAAAAATGGAGTTAATCAACGTAATGCCTGGTCAGTACCTGGATGGGTGACCATTGGAGATTATCAGGGGCCATAAGCAGAACGAACCTTGACAGGTTTGGCTATCCGGAAATAGGTCTTACTAAGAACCGTCCGTGTGTACCTAACCCTGCAACACCACTGATGAGGATGTAAGCAGAGAACGAGATACTTATTTTTATTATTCTTTTACTTCAAATTCAAGATTCTGTTTACCATTTATGCAAATGAACGTTTTTAAAAAAAATTGCTAGACGATAGCGTATCTGTCGGGTTGAATCTGTACTTATTTCAATACGTCTTCCAATATTTACCCAGTGACCATCTAAATAATGAGACCATTACGTCACAAGAAGGTTGTTTAGTTAATTTCTCCCTGTAATATAAAGAGTTGCAATTGGCGTAGCCATAAACGGTTCGGAGAATGGAATAAATGTCCCAAGTTCAAACTGTCGGGCTGTTCATGCTCACTTTGCATTTGTATGTATCTTCGTTATCATCTGCTTATATTCTCATGGAGAGTGTAGCAGGGTTACATCCATACAGCATATGTCAGTGACTTTACAAATTGACAAAGGTTAATATTGAAATACAATGCCAAAAGGATATCAATTGTTGCAGTAAAAATAAATTTGTCTCCAACTAAGAAAGAACCAAGACAATGGTTTCACTTAAAAGCATAAATGCAAGAAACGTTTTCTGATTAGAAATGGAAGACACCATATGTGACTGATGGAGAGATGGCTACAACTCATTTAAAATCACAGTAAGGGAAATGGTAATATCATACACGTATTTATCTATTAGAATCAAAAAATACCCAGCATATTTTTGACGATATTTTGTCAAGTCAGCCCAATCGGTAGGAGACCAACGACCACACACACAATTTTATATATATATATATATATATATATATATATATATATATATATATATATATATATATAATTGTGTCATCCACAGACAGCTGTTTCGATGTATTACATCTTTTCAGTGTGGCTATTGACTTTATCCCATCCAGTACCACAAAGCAGATTTGAAACCCTCACATCAGACCCAGAGGCCGATATCCTACCTCTTGACTACGAAACTGGGTGGTAAGGCTGAATTTAAGCGATATATTCATTTTTACGCAGAAACTCCTCATACATCAGAGTGCTCTATTCCTATGGAAGAGCATTGCATATATATATATATATATATATATATATATATATATATATATATATATATATATATATATACTCGATCTGTGTATCTATCAACTTGCTCAGCGTTTCCCGTATCATGTGATATTTAGCACATCTCTCAAAATCAACCAACCACCTATCAGGAAATAAAAAGAATACATTATCTAACAGTTTTTCTCTCAATGCATATCATACAATAATTCATGTCCGTTTGTACGTGACAGCCCGACTCAGGAACTGCACAAGATATCCCCATGCAGGACCCGATGTATTTTTTTAGCAAGTTAATATTGGAGAATTCACAAACTTTTCGAGTATTTAATGGGGGTTGGTCGATTTATAATGTGAATATGATGCAAAACTGTGCCCTCATTTTGTGTCCAGCTGCGTTCGCACTTACCTATAAAAATCACTATGTTATTATCACAAGTAGGATATTCCGACCTATGGTTGTTTTTCTTTCAGCAAGTAATATATAATTTATCGACCGTGGACGTATATTCTAGGTTATTCTGTATGTTCTCTTCTATTTGTGTCTACGTGTATCGAGAGCAAATTATTCACTTCCCTCTACTTGTACGTTCCACTGTCTTTTAGCTTCTTTTCTATTTATTTTCTGTAAACCACTTCCGGTCGAATGTCAGCCATTTTTTTGTGTATGTACTTTCTAGTCCTAAACTAAACATAAGCTCATCGCAATGTGACCGGCGTGCTTACAACAGCAGATAGGACCGGCACACCTTAAACCCATTTCCTTTACCCCTTTCACACAATCACCACTTGATGCCCAACTCATTCTAGTTCTTTCGTCGGACCGATTTCGCCCAGTCTCTCCTGACCAAATATTTACTCGTATTTGTCTGTTATGAGTATCGCACCCAAGCTCTATTACTTGCTTTTTGTTCTGCACACCTGGCTGTAAATAGTAATGTAAATGTTAGGATACAGAAGTGTGTCTGGCTTGGCAGGATTTCACATCCTTACAACATCCAACCCCTCCATTACCCTAACCCCTTCTCCAACTGGTGAATGATTCACCTCAAGGTGAATGAATTTTCCAAATCAAGCATTATAAATCTTTATTATTAATTTTATGACTACTTTTAGAGCGGTGCTTCCGGTGAGAGGTGAGTTCGAATCTCACCTAACTTATTCTTCATTTCTGATCAACGCTGTTTACTCAGTACCGAGGGGAAACCGGCCCGAAGCTACAAAAATCCAAGATGAAGGTAAAAAGTAGTAGAAAAGTTGATAAATAGCGAATCAAATTAGTTTGTTGGTGAATGATATTAGATGGGTGAAAGAAAGGTGTAACAAATGAAACATTTGTTTCTGTACTAAAACTATTTCTTTCCAATCAACTTTTCAAGTTGATCTTCGTTATATAATCATTGTATCAAAAATAAAACAAAAAACATCGCCCAAAATGCAACATAATTTATTGTAAAAATAAGTCCTTATGATGCATGTATGAAGAGTGAGCATTGCACGGTCTGCCTTCTTTCTTTTCTTCTTTCTTTCTTCTACTTTCTATTTTCCATCCCGAGAATTGATTCAAAAACGAAATAATATGACGTAAAGTGACATACCCTCTTTCTTTGCCCATCTCTATATTGTATCTTTCTCTATTTACCAACGTTTTCCCTCTCGTTATCCCCCGTCTTATAAAGATACCAGCTTTCTTTCTTTCATACGAACGCTGCCTATTTCTTTAACCATTTTCTCTTTGGGTCACTCAATTCTTTACAAACTCCGTCAAGATCAACGTTAAATCTATCTGACTGAAATCTTAAATGTTTATCATAAATAACTAAAAAATTATAAATTTCTCAAATGCTGCAATAAATCACTGCAATAAATGATATACCTTTCTGTGAGGTAAATTCGGACTCCTGACACCAAAAGTTTTGAGAGTTTGAAGATCTAAAAACTCTCATGCAATGTTTGGTGTCACAAACAATTTCTATAATCATTCAAGCTTGAAATTACTCGTAACGTGAATTCTGCTTTCGTGCCATTTGTATTTTTCATATTTTTTATGAAGATATCACAGTCGATAACGGAACAACCGTTGTATCAAAAATTAGGTAAAAATAAAAGAATAAATGTGGTCAGAATGAATTCTGATTATGACATCATTTACGTTTTCCACTGGAAAACAAAAATAGAGCAAAAAAAATATCAACAAACGCTTAGATTCTGGTGAATCTAAATGTTTGCATAAATTTTTTGCTCTATTTTTTCTATTTCTAGATTCTGGAGAATTTAGATGCTTTGATAAGCACGTCAGACTAAGGCCCCAAAAGCCTTTTTTTCAAAGATCAAAATACTATTTTCTGAAGTGGCCTAGTTGAGTACTGCTTCCAATTTTCAAGTCTGTAGACAAAATAGCATGACCAGGAGCGCTGAAGCACACAAATGAATAAAGAAGCGAACAAACACGGAAACAAACACATGCACATATTTTGAAATCGATAGAATACTTTGCCATCTTTGATGGCTACGGTAGTTCGGTACTTCATATGTTGCACACATTAAAGGGTTGTTTGTTCATGAATAAGCTTTGCTCCAAGTGTACCTTAATTTTTCTGGATTTAAATTGTTTGGATGTGATTTTAGATATTTATGAAGGTACGACTATTGAGAAATAGAAAGAGAATGTTTCATAGAATATAAGTTTTCTACTAATGTTACTTATTTTCCTTCCTTGTCCCGTTTGCAATGTGTGAATTAGAATTCAGGTGACAAGCATAAGAAGTGTCGTCACTGACTCCATCCTGCAGTATTCTACTCATAACTGCAGGAGAGATGGATTCATGCCTTTTGCCGCATTAGTGCGAAAGGTACATAATTTGTCCCAGCTGGAGTTTGAATTCGGCTGGCCGGGTCCATTATCGGGGCCGTTACCCGGTCAGCTAACCCACAGCCCCTTCGTGTCAGTCATCCCACTCCAGAGCTGTTTATTGAAAGGAGACATCTCAACAGGACGACACCTGTGGATTAAAAGCACGAAGATGAGGACACTATCGGTAAACAAGACACGTCTATTCAAAACAGATTTCATTTACACGAGAGTTCCTTGAACGATCTACACCTCGACACCTCAAAATATTTGATGTCCTCCCTTACTATAAAAAAAGTAATTTAATTATATATCATGTGGTAGAAAAGAACCACATCACAGAAATAATTTCTTTGAAAAGAATGACTGATAAGAAACTTTAAGGTACCTACTAATTTTTTGTAATTTCTTGAGATCTATATCAGACTCAATCATTACTAGCATTGTGTAATTAGGAGTAGTATGATGTAATCAGGAATTAATCAGTTGATAACACAATCATGAACCACGGAACGCTTTTTGCTCCTCACTTCCGAATTCATCCACCCCCCCGTATATCTGAGTTTTCCTCTTGTAGGGCGTGCGCCAAGCACCCCAAATAATTGATTTACACAATTTCAGTCGAAAGAAAAATATCCTGGATAATATGTCGAGATGGAGATAAAACCGACATATCGTTTTCTTGAAAGGTTCATGTTGATGCGTAAAAACGTTTTTCTCCAATCGTTAAAACTAAAATAAGTGTTAAAAAAAAAAAAAGATATTTTGGTTAACCATCATAATTGTCTATAACTTGAGGCTCATTGACATACTAACTTTTGTTCGGACATTATGATCTTTTCTTCCCACCTTTCATGTTGAGGCAACGTTTCAGACGATTCGTTCAACGATCTTCTTCATGCATATAAACAATATTAAATCCGCACATCTCGTATTATCAATGATGTCTTTATTCGCTTTGATTCAAAATAGATCACAAAAACTTGAATCTTGTGGGGGTGGGCGTAAATATTGTAGAATTCAGTGTGACGTGATTTCTTCAATGGGTCAGTTTTAGTCGAATCGACATAAAAAAAGTCCATAGGTTTTTCTAATTTTGATTTAAAAAAAATCATATTTCTTATTTATATCTAAATTCCACAAATAGACAACGAATATTGAATGAGAAAGGAGCATTCAAGTAAACATTAATTCATTTTTTGATAAAACTTTGACTTACAAGTACTGCCAGGACAAGTAGGTTTCAAATCAATCAACTCAGCATTTGGTACTTAGAAGTACCATGAGTAGATAAAGGGTTAAGAAAGAAAAAGTGGAAATGAAAAGCAACAGGTGTGTGTGGGGGAAAAGGAGAAGCTCGAGAAAAGTGTGTGTATGTGGGGGGGGGGGACACAGACATGATTGGACATTAGGTGTCAAAAGAAAATCGGTTGGTGAAAGGGGGAACAATTTAAAACCATTGAATCAGCACTTCCCCATTGCCCTGTAAGGGTTAGGGTCAGATATGAACCTGACCCTCCCCCTTTTAAGGACAGTGACTATAAAAATACCTGGTGCGTCCCAAAAAGAAATGTATCGACACAAATGGACTTTTTTTGAAATTGCCAACACGTACACATGAGGGACCCAGCCCTAAATCTGTGGAATCAGTGAATAGAAACTGAAAAAAAAAATCATGTCGGTGATCTTTGACCTGAGGTATCATTTGAATGCTGTCAATTGTGCATCAAAAGTTCAGAATGCAGGTCGGTATCTTTTTTGTTACAGTGAGATGGTTAATGAGCGAACAACGTTCCATAAAAATATGATTTCATCAAGTTAAGATTTTATGAGTCTAATTCAGTGATTCTTAATCAAAAACCTTGATGTCCCTCTAATTATGATGAAACTAATTTGGTGTTGAAAAGGTAAGATGATATTGAATAAAACTGACAAGCTTTCTTCAGGGCAAGCTCAACCTTCAAGAACAAGAAAATCTTATTACTTTTAAAAAGAATGGTTTACAACCAAATGTGTTCACCTGATAGTCAGATATGGAGCTGAAATATGGAACCTGCCGAAAAAATTGACCCTCAAACTGAGGACCATGCAACGTACACAGGGGAGATTCGTGTTCAAAATCACCCAAAGAAATCGTAAGACAGTATATTAGAGGAAAGATGGGTGTCAAAATTATCATAGAATCCACTCAAATGGCAATAGGCTGGTCATGTTGCAAGAATGTAAGATAATCGATGGACATCACAATTCATAACAAGGATTCCCAAAGATCATATGTGAAACTGGAACTGGCAGAAAATAAGATGGTGCGACGAACCAAAGAAGTTCAGAAAGTACTGGCTCTGCGATTCCCTTGATAGGGAGGTGTAGCGAATCTTGGGGAAGGTCTATGCCTAACGACAGACGTTAAAGTTCTAACGATGATGACGTTCAGAAATTAACCAAAATTTAATGTCATAATTCAAGGAGAAAGAATTTACCTATAGAGTAATTATTTCAACAACATATTAAAAAATCAATTGCTAAAACCCTTCATTAGATATGAAATGCTATATGATATATATATATATATATATATATATATATATATATATATATATATATATATATATATATATATATATATGTATATATATATATATATGTATATATATATATATATATATATATGATTTATTATATTATTTGAAGTTCCTTGACCCCATTACCCCACCATTTGCACTATCCCCTACTTACTCAAACAATCTAATACTGACCCACTACCCTACAACTCTGACATTGTATGACCCCTCCAAGACCTACTGCTGCTGCTATTGTATCATTCCACAGACCAAGACCACAGATAGAAGAAAGTACCACACATCATGATGACCTTAAAGAAATCCTCCTCTTCCTCAATTCCCATTATTGCTTCCAAAGCAAAACATCTGATGTTAAATTAATTTTCTTCAGAACCTTTCAACCACTGAAAGGTACACATACACTGACAGACACCACAAGCTACTGAAGATAAGAACACTTCCCGAAACACCAATTAGTTCATTTATGGATTAACTAATTAACAAATCTCCATATACTCTTACTCCTGAGTCTGTCTCATGCCCTATTGTTCACACACACACACACACACATACACACACATATGTTTTATATATAATAATGATATATTATGTAACAATGATGTATGATAATATGCATATATATATATATATATATATATATATATATATATATATATATATATATATATATATATATATGTATATATATATATATATATATATATATATATGATAATCACTTGCGATGATAAGGATTCTTTAGATTTACAGTTTCATCAAAAAACATTACATACTCACCATGGCAGTCAATAATTGAACAACTGTAGCATCGAAATTTGAAGTCAAGAAAAATAATGACTTCGAAGAATAGATTCTATCACTGGCTTCTTTCACTGGGAAACATCTTGAATAGAGTAAAAAAAACATCAAGAAAACGTTGATTTTATTGTTAAACCTGGCAAAGTAAGACCCCCGAATGGTAAAAAAAGCCCCCCCCAAGCATTAAACAATGTTTAAAACGGTGTCTAGCGTAGTATTGGTGCCAATTTAAAAATCTGTTGACAAAAAGGTATGGCCAGAAGCGTAAGAACACAGAAATGCATAAATAAACACACCACGCAAACATAAAAAAGGAGAACCCTACTCAACCTTTGCAGGCTACGGAGGTTCAATCAAAGCTTTGTAAAAAATATATAGATTTTAGGGCATTTACTAATTAATTCATTTCTTTAGTGTATGAAATTCAGTAATAATGCAATTATGTCATCGTTTTTATACTTAACAAAGTTGATGAGTTGAGGATTAGTTATTATTGAATCTATAGTAAATTTGTAATCAATATTATCGAGCCATTTACAATCAATAGAATAGCAATAAAATCATTCAAGCGTCAACACGAAAGAAAACATTTTAGTTAATTTTTGAACACGAAGGAAACATTTGCTTGACTTCTCAACAATAATAACTGCGTTGTAGAGTGATTTCACGCTCACTGAAGGGACCCCCAAAAGCATTATGAATAGTAATTCGCTTAAAGCAGTCCTACTGACAGTTCTCCTTAAATCAAGTGCCCTCAATCTATATTTACGTATCTGATTTCATGTAGACTTAATGTTCACGGCTATTCAATTCATATTCATGTTGAGTAGGTGCCTGCTTCTAAATATTGGGCCAGGAATCATTAATGCGTATGGATAGACTTATGGTTCGAATCTTGTCAGTGTCATTTTTCGCAATAACGAATTCCTTTTTTTTGTAACTATGAATGGGCGTATTTTTCACGAGTAAGAGCTGAATTCACTTGTTGCCATTTCTCTTGGAATAATGACACGAATGACCTGACATTTTCCCAAACAAAAATGGCAATCATTACAAAGCTATCGTGACTGACGAAGATGTTTTCCCCTAAAAAGGCACCACATGGCAACAACTCGAAACAACTACAGATTTTTCACACTAAGTACGATCAATACCATTTGAGATAATGGAAATCGACCCCATCCGACTTTAGACAGTGCACATTCCAATAGATCGCCGAGATGCCCCCGTCTCATTGGTCAAAAATACACCCATTCACCTCTGAAGACGGCTATAGAGCACAAAGCCGGAAGTCAATTTTTCTCCCTTTGAAACATGAATAAATAGTTATGTATAGTTTATTTTGGACTGTTGTCCTCAACTCAGTTCATCTTTTGAACACATTTCGGCCGTTGTATTCCACAGCTTTCTTCAGTTGGGTGTTGTAAATTGGAATAGTTCGGAATGCTGAGACGTGGTTGGCTCCACCAAAGTGTGGGTTTAGAATGTCCCCATTCTGCTGCCTTTTTTCGAGTGGGAGAAATTCTTAGTTCATAATCATGTTGTTGATTATTTTAGATTACTCTTATCAGAAGTTCAGCTTTCCCTGGGCACCCAGAACCCTAGGACGGGCAATGCAAATCGTTTCCTCGATTTGATGTTTATCTTTCATGCAAATTCAATTGGGTGTAGCAAACGTTGTACGAGCGAATCTTTGCTATTAAATCATCGTTTATGATATTCATCATCTGTCAGTTCGAGCAAAAAATGGACAAAAATCCTGTGCTAATTCAGCGATTTTCACACTGCCAAAACAAGAAACAGACACACACTAAAAACGTGAACTTCCTCGGCCACATCTTGAATGTGCTAACAAACGATGCAGATAATTCATTTGTTCCATTTGTAAAAAATACACGACGTTTACATCGTTGAAAGATTTAAATGTCTATATTAGATAATGCAATACAAAGTGTGTGTCATTATTATTATTATTATTATTATTATTATTATTATTATTATTATTATTATTATTTCGAATCTCACACCAGTTGCCTTGTTTTGTGACAGAAAGTCTCCTCAAGTCTCCAGCCCTCCTCTCCCAGTACTCATACGTCGCAGTAATTCTGCGATTTACAGTTTCACACCGGTTGCCCAGTGGTTATCGCTGAAACCTGAGTGACAATGTCTCCTCGGGTCTTCAGCTAACGTCTCCTCTCTATTTCACCTATCATGTCAGGGCTAAAATTCGTTGTGGTACTTATATCTCTAGAACCTTCCTCAGTATCCGTGCAGTTCCCAGTAGTGCTGTGGTCTGTACAGTCTCAATCCTTCCCCTTATCCCGATCTCCTCCAGTCTCACCCTCAGCGTTTTGGGGACAGTTCCTAGTGCACCCACTATGACCGGCACCACCCTGGTTTTCATGTTCCACATCTTCCTCAAGTCTCTGGCTAGGTCCTGGTATTTTCCCCGTTTTTCACTCTCCTTCTTTTTTACTCTATGGTCTGCAGGTACAGCAACGTCTACTATTTGGCAGGCCTTCCTTTTTTTTTGTCTACTATAACAAGTCTGGTCTTCTTGCCTGGATGAGGTGGTCAGTTTGGATGTCAAAGTCCCAGAGTAGTTTGTGGTTGTCATTCTCCAAAACTGCCTCTGGCTTGTGCTGATACCACTTTTCCACATGGTTGAATCCCATTTGTTTGCTTAGTTCCCAGTGTATCATCGTTGCTACTCTATCGTGTCTATGCTTATACTCCTTCTGGGCGAGTTGACTACATTCACTAGTTATGTGGTTTACTGTCTCATCTCTTTCACCGCATATGCGGCATTTGCTGTTTGTCTGTGTTCTGTCGATTGTTGTTTTTATGTAGTTTGTCCTTATGCTTTTGTTTTGGGCTGCCATGATGAGCAATTCTGTTTCTCTCTTAAGGTTTCCTTTTCGTAACCACGTCCATGATTTCTCGTCTGCTACATCTTGTATCTGCCTTTTAAACTTGCCATACAATTTTTTCTCTTCCCATCTTTCTTTTCTTGTTTGCTGTACTGTTCCATTGTTTTCTACTTTGTTGTTTGTTGCACTATCCCTCGCGCTCTTTATGATTTCTTCACTATTTGTTTGCACATATCTATCTAGGACTACTTTAGCTCTCTGGACACAGTCTTCTATGCTGATGAGCCCCCTGCCACCTTCTTTTCTCTTAACGTATAGTCTATCTGTATCATCTCTAGGGTGTAATGCTTTATGCATTGTCATAAGTTTTCTTGTTCGCCTATCCAATGATTGGAGTTCTTCCTTTGTCTATCCTAGGAATGGTCCTGTATACCTAACTACTGACACAGCCCAGGTGTTCATTCCTTTTATTAGATTTCTGCTATTTAATTTGGTTTCTAATATTTTCCTTATCCTTCTGAGGTATTCTCTCTTTATTTTCTCCTTCATCTCTTCCCGTTTTATCGTGTCACATTCAAGGACACCTAGGTACTTGTATCGGTCTTGTGCGGTCAATGCCCTAATCTTGCTGTTGTTCGGGAGTTCAATTCCTTCAGTCATTGTAAGCCTTCCTTTGTGCATTATCATGATTGCACATTTTTCTATTCCAAACTCCATTCCGATGTCCTCACTATATTCCTTTAATTCGTTGCACAGAGTCTCAAGCTCTCCCCTGTTTTTTTGCGAACAATTTTATATCGTCCATGTACATAAGGTGGTTGACCTTTCCTTTTGTTTTAGAGAAATGGTACCCTTTGCTGTTCTTCAGGATTCTGTTGAGCGGTATCATTGTTAGAACAAATAATAGTGGGGACAACGGGTCTCCTTGGAAGATTCCCTTTTATATCCTTACCTCTGCTAGTTTGTCCCCTGCGGCTGTCAAGTCTACTTTCCAGTTTTTCATCGAATTTCCAATGAATTTAACCGCCAGTTCGGTAATTTTGAACATTCTAAGGCATTCGAGTATCCAGCTATGTGGAATCATATCGTACGCTCTTTTGTAATCTATCCATCCCATTGCGATATTTTTTCCCCTTTTCCTCACTTCTCTTAAGATCACCTGATCTATGTAGAGTAAATCATTTGCCCCTTTGGTTCCTATCCTACACCCTTTCTGTTCTTCTGGTAATAGTCCTCTTCTTTCCATTGACATGTATATTCTCTCTGCTATTTGCCCGGTCAGGATTTTCCACATAAGTGGTTGGCACGTGATTGGTCTATAGTTGCTTGCTATGTTCCCCTTTTCTGGGTCTTTTTGGATGAGGGTGGTTCTGCCTTTGGTCATCCACTCTGGTGTCTTGCCTTCGTTTAGACAACTTTGGAGTAGGTGGGTGAGTCTGCCATGTAAAGTGGTGAATTTCTTGAACCAATATCCATGGATCCCGTCGGGACCCGGTGCTTTCCAGTTGGCTATTTTCCTAAGAGCATGTTTCAATGTGGTTTTATTCAATAATATCGGTTCTCCATTGTCTATATCTTCTAGTTCTTTTCTCATGTTTCCTAACCATTGCGGTGTTACGTTGTGTCTTTTTGGGTGCCCCCATATGCTATTCCAATAGTTCTTGGCCTCTGTGGCATCTGGTTTTATGTTCTGCCTTCTTTCTCCGTTTAAATCTTGGTAAAACCTTTTCTCATTGTTTTGGAATGTGCTGTTTTGTGTGTATTGGGCCGTTCTTAGTCTGTATCTTTTCAGTCTTGCCTCTTTGGCTAATCTCTTCTGATATATCTCTTCGACTACAGTTGCAATGCCTTTTTGTGTTACCTTGTACTTGTTCCAAAGTCTTACTCGTGGTCTGTCCGTGTGTGGTGTATTTCTAAGCAGTACTTCATCTCTCTGTAGTTGGGAGATCTGCTTTTGTAACCTTCTTTCTCAGTTGGGTTTCTCTTCTCTATTATTGCTCAGGGTCCTTTCTTGTGTTGTGAAGCTTTGTGCTACCATTTTTGCCCCAGCGTAAATTAAGTTGTTGAGTTCTAGGAGGGTGTTTGTTTCTATGTGCTGTAAGAGGCAGTTGACCTGTTCGGTCACTTCTCCGAGTTTCTTTCTGTCTTTGTCTCTTAGGGAGGGGAGTGTTGTTTTCTCTCCTTGCGTGATTTCTTTCAAAGCTTGTATTTTGGTTTTCTCTTCTTCCGTTGGTGCCTCGTCGTCACCCTCTGGTGCATGGTTTTCTGTGGGGGTCTCATGTGGAATTCTTACAGTTTTGTCGTTGGTATTAGTTGTGCTGGGGGGGGGGGTATTCTTCAGGTGTGTCACCTGAATCTCTCTCTGCGTTATTGCGGATCTCTAGTAGTTCAGTCTCAGACAGCCATTTCTTCTTTTGGATTTGTTTTACTTGGTCAGCCAGGCGTTGGCTCGATACTTCCACAGCAGATTTTCCCTCCATATTTGGAGCATACGCTCTCTATAAGATCGCACCGAAGGTTTGCTTTTAAAGTAGCTATACATAACTAGTCTATTCTCCTCCCTTGACCATCTCTCTCTTTTGTTCTTTATAGCAGTCACTCGGTGAGGACTGCACCTTTCCTGGTTGTCATTAGTAGTATATGAGTTTTGGCCAACAGTAGCTGTGTGACGACTGTGTCCCTCCTGAAGGCCATTAAGGGTACACGAGCCGGAGTTTTGGCCTGTAGTCACAGGATGACGACCAGGTCCCTCCTGGTGGCTAACAAGGGAACACCTGCAAATCTTGAATCTGTGCCCCGTTTTTTGCAGTAAAATAGTTTCGTTGTACTGTCATGATTGGGGTTTTTGGTTCTTTAAGGTAGCACCTGACCTTGGTGGGTTGGTGAAGACCGATGTGATTATTATTATTATTATTATTATTATTATTATTATTATTATTATTATTATTATTATTGTGCTATTACACATCATATTTATAGGTTTTGTTTATACGCTGATAATTGATGAATTTGATAGCGCACATTTTTTTCATCACCATATAAAAATCCATATATCTAATAGTAAAATAATTTCTGTCCGCCGTACAAAATTACGGCTTCGAATTATTTCTGTTCCTTTTCTCAGTGTTGCCAATTAAGAAATTTTATACTTAAATTCATAACTATTTCTAATTTTGATTTTTCAGTTGTTAATCTAGATCAATAATTTTAGTTAAAAGATCTAAAATCTAAAGTTTTTTTTCCATTCATTTTTCAAGAACCGCTGATCCAAACACACAAATACAGATTCCTTCAATCATAGATGATCGTTTCCTTCGAAATTAAAATTGATGTCATTTTCGCTTTTTGTTTTATGTTTGATCCAAGAAATGTCCATGTTGATTGTCTTCATACATTCAAAACTCCAGGCTCAATTACAGTCTTTATAAAGTTTAAAGGGGTTTTGCTGTAATGCAGTGATCCCTAAATATCAGGCCGTGATACGTACCAGTATCGGACTGCGAAGCATAAGGAAACGATAAGATTTGGCGATATGGAACGATATGAAACATTTGTACCTCTTCTTCATTCCCTTCCACGTCCTACTAAAGGAGAGATTTGACCTACGCAATTAATCAACTATTAAAATCAAAGGAATTAGACAAAAGAATATTAGAAGCCAATGGACAAAATTTGAAAAAAGAAAATGAGCTTTTCCCCTAAGGAGCTCAGATGAACATTGATATCAAATTCGTTGGATAAACCCTTTCAGAAATTCGTTTGAGTATCTTAGCCAATTGAAATAAATCAGGTGAGATTGGCTTGGTGTCAACTATGCAGGCCCAAGTTCAAACTTTGGTCAGGGCTATTTATGATCACCTCGCACTGAATCCATCTCTTCTTCCCCCACCCATGGATAAAATAGATGGGCGGGCTCTCTAGCCTTAGGACGACAACCAGTCTAGGAGAAGGACATATCAAACTCAGGAGTGGAGCCCCATTGAGTTGGTTCGACGCCGCTCCGCCGATGATTCAGACGATTGAACATCGATACGCTTCACCCAGGCATGCACCCTTGCAGACACGCTTCAGTGTCGTTCCATTGTATGTAGAGACGAATCGGAGGCCATTGACCTATCCTCTATATTTTGGTCATGATTAACAACCTCCTGTCGGCCGGTCACCCAGAATAGTCAACATTAAACCAGCTCGCAGTGCAAAATGATGGGGGACCCCTGCTGAAATGTATTCAGTTCCTTCCCTGTTCTGATTTTTTTGAATTTCATATTTCCACCTAGATGAGTGGACAATAAAGAGGAGAGTTTTTTGGATAGCATCAAGGTGTTGAGAATTCAGTCAGAATCAATGTAGTTGAAAATATTCACATATTCTTGGAATAAACATATTTTACCGAGAGATGATTAATTTTGACACAAATCTTCTTGTTAAGATGAGATGTTCAGTGAACCATGAAATCAGGAAGTGTTAGCTGAACTACATGGCAATTAGGAACAATAGGACACTCAGAGACCCCTCCATGTTCACACGTGGGGATGCCTGCTTGACACTTCCCAAAGAGGCCACGATATCCGTAAACAATTATTGAAAATGCCTTCGTAAGGTCAATGTCCGTAAGATGCTTCTCGTTATACAAGTAAACAAAAAATGCTTATAAATGAAACTCTATAGCATTACCTCTGCCGAAGCCATTGTCAGAGATAGGGGAGTAATTGAGCATGGATCAATCCAAAAAATTAATCAATCCTTTCCTAGCCTAATGGCCAGCCTTCCAAAAAGTTTCATTGGAATTCATAGAGAACATTTGGAGATATCGTACGGATACACATGACCTTCTATCATGTGATGTGGACATATAACTAGAACGCAGGGGGATAATATTGCATGTATCCACCCTCAAAATCAATCACTTCTCCCGTAGCTTATTGCTCACTCTCCCACAAAATGTCTTTGAAATTAATTGAAAACTTTTGGAGATTTCATGTGGACAGTCACGAGCGTAAACATAGATGTATGGGAAGAAAGAACAGAAATGTATCTTTCAATTAAAAGATTCCTGGACCAACCCTCGAAATTTAAACACTTCTTCCTTAGACCGTTTCACTCCTTCCCAAAAGTTTGGATTTAAATTAATTGAGTCTTTTCAGATATGTTAATTGGACAAAAGACAGAACGACGAAAAAACCTGGCTGAATATACACCCTGCTGAAATTCGCTGATGGGGTAATAAATAAAAACGTGTTTAAATCAACTCTTAATGAACATGAACGGTGCTCCTGAACGCCCCTAAACGGCTTTAAAACGTTCTCTATTACTCTTCTCTGGAGTATTTTGTTAAGAGAATTGAATTAGAAAATATGACCTGGTTGTTGTATTTACTTTTAAGTAGATGAGAAATAGTTATCTGTCGGACGAATTTATACAATTAGAATGTGTTCATTATTATCATTGGAAGAAGTATTATGAGACATTATTTTAATTAGATTTGACATGTTGTATGAAAATAATGAAGATAAGGATGTATGCAAAAACTCGTCAAATTTAAAAAAATATTATCTATGCATGCATGCATAAGTCAAAAAGAGAACAAATATTGGAACTATAAACTAATTTTACAGCATATCTAGAAAATGAAGTTTTCAAAACATTCAGTGAGTGCAAAAAGTATCCGGCACATTTAAAAAAGTATCTTTTGAAAATCCTGATACACCTACAAAACAGGCAGAATTTGAACCAAAAATTTCTGGTTGATAACATAAAACAGCTGCACTAAGATCAAGAAGAACGCTAAATGATTCCGTAATTAAAATACCCGACATAGTTGTTTTATCTACATCTAATTACTTTTTAAGTAAAAAATAAAATGTATTTGTTCCAGTATTTATGTATAATTTCCTTATTTTGACCCCTTTTATAAAGCATGGTACATGTCATACAAATTTGGCCATGCACCTGAGTTATATATATATATATATATATATATATATATATATATATATGTGGAGTGTAAATTGAAACGTTGACAGACTATTGTGAGCAGTGACATGTTTTTATAAGCGTGTGTATGTAATCATCGTTTTTCACGGTTGTCAAAGTGATGATCCTTTGAATAAGGTCCCTACATTTACCTGCATTCAACCGACTAAGCTGCCTGCTAACCAGAGGGACAGGCTAGAGCCTGGTGGATATCAACTGGTCAGTGAATAAGTGCAAACATTTTAGAGGACACTGGCACTCGGATAAGCTTGCTCTAATTCAGTTAGCCCTACGAACCCGTATATTTAGTGACCAATTGGTCATTTGGAGGGAGGTTCAGCAAGAGTGGAGAGACAATAATAAAGCATTGCACTAACATTGGGATCAATCTAGAAGACCCTCCGTCAAGAAATTTATACTGACTAATGCCACTGATTGGAACCTGATAACTTTTATATATCAATGTATCAGGGTTTTCCACAGGGTGAGGTATACACAGTCGATTGTTATTAAGACCCACTTCCGGCTTGCCAGGCCTGTCAAAGCTTCGTTCTGCTTACAGTACCCGGTATTCCCCAAAGGTCATCTATCTCGGTATTGACCAGGCTAGACATTGTTAAACCTCGGCGATCTTAAGTATATTCAATGGGATTAGAGCTTAAGGTTCTTAATCCTAGTACATGTGCTGTGAGGCATTGAGAACAACACTGAGAACCATTTTAAAAGTCTTTGGTTTGACTCAGTCGTCGATTGAAACGAAACGAGGAGAGCATTTTACCACTGGGCCAAGGTGATCGGTTCGACTGTATATTCTCCTAAATATTACAGTCAAATACAAATACGTTTTATTATATTTTTTCAACTATTTCTTAACACAACCCAAATATGCACAGAGTTAGATATCTTCTTCTTCTTCTTCTTCTTCTTCTTCTTCTTCTTCTTCTTCTTCTTCTTCTTCTTCTTTCCTTCCGCTTCATCAAACCTTTGTTACCTCATCCAGTGAAATGTTAAAACAGGTGAGGTGTCTTCAGAAGTTCACGCTTAGCTACCATATTTAGTCTATTTACTTGACAAACGAATAGAATCAGGACTATCTGATATCCCCCAACAGCCACCCAATAACCCCAAATAGCAGTATATCAGGTAAATGAATGGGAATAATGATAAGTAATGATAATAGGTAATGATACACTTGTTCTTATCGTTCAGAATTAATCTGCCAAAACTACTGTCATCAGCACAAGAAATGTGAAAGACAAATTTCCAGCATTTTAGTTTTATACAAAATATCCCAACCATGCAGGTTCATTTCCCTGTTGGGTTTGTCTATGATCATCGTTGTTAATTGAGATACCAATTGATGAATATAAGGGAATATAGTAGAGCGTATCATCATCATCATCATCATCATCATCATCATCATCATCATCATCATCATCATCATCATCATCATCATCATCATCATCATGTCTTTTAACGTCTGTCATTGGACATAGAACTTCCCCAGGATTCACCACAATTCTCTATCATGGGCGTCACGGAGCCAGTATTTCCTGAATTTGTCTAGTTCATCTCTCCATCTTGTGTTCTGTCGGCCTCAGTTTCTCATGTTATCTCTGATGATCCATGTCATGAGTCGTGATGTCCATCGGCTGTCTGTCATTCTTGCAACATGGCCTGTCCATTACCATTTGAGAACGTATACGAATGTGCAAGTGTGTGTGTACGCACAGATGTAAGAACTTGTCTTTTCAACAATTTTAAACAACTCGATAATATTTCAATGGTTATTCTCATCATCCCAGGAAATTATGATTTCCTGTGTTTATATGTATGTAATATAGTTTGGTTTTCTCATCGACGGATTGTTATGTCAATGAAATATGGTTGAGTAAAACCACTCCCAAGTTAAGAATATTGGATCCGTTACTGCAGGATTATGAAAGTAGTCATTTTGTGAAATAGCTAGAGATTTAGTGAATTTTGTTAACTTTTCAGCAACACGTAGGCAGGTGTGTAATCAATATAGCCATAAATCTCTCTGACATATCGATAATATGCTGCAGGTTTCCGAATTCATTTTTGCATCGGTTCTTATATGTGTCTCGACTGCATTGTGACTGACTCAAGAACAAGAAGCTGTCGTGAATGGCACTAATAGAAGGATGCTCCTAGCGATCCTCAAACAAGACCCAACCAAGAGGCAGCTTTATGGGAATTTACCACTCATTACAAATGCCACCCGAGGAAGAAGATTGCGTTTTGCCAGCTATTTGTGGCGTAACAAGACTTTAACAACCATCACACGGGTGAAAATCAAAGGAAAGACCAACCCTAATCAATATTGATCGACAAGTGATATTGGATGTCAACCAGACGATCGTTCTGTCCGCCATTGCATTTGAACGATCTTCTGCCGGGTGGAACGCACAAGTCAACTGGATCCAAGACAAACGATGATGATGATGATGATGATGATGATGTATTTTTGTAAACAAAAACTCTTCTGACAAACAAACTTTCAAGTTATCAAAGTGTGATATGATGACACAGTCTCTCTTGAATATGTTGATTGATCCTAAAGTCAATTCGCCATCGCCGGAAAAACTATGTATTAAGAATAGCATCTGCCAAGTATTTGCAAGAGCCCTGCGTTAAATGGTTTAAAGCTATTTCGATATAAAGATCCTGCATTTGCTTGATAGCTAAAGTATTCTACTGTCTATCCATTTTCTGAACAACTGGCTGTGGAAGCTTTCCGTTTTTAGCAAATTATAATCTTTAATTGGGTTTCATGATTTAATGCAGTAATTAATGGTAGTGCGCTATCTATGTTATACTTATACAACGCATAAATACGATTGCAAAACCGCTGTACAGAGATCAAAATATTATTACCGAAATGCCAGACGTATTTGTCGTATTATCTGGCTTTATAGCTAATGGGAGAAAAATTTCTTTACTAGACAAGTGGGAATTGATGTGCTTTAATATTTATTTTATTTCTTCAAATGTAGGTCTCTTTCATAAAATGCTACAGGCTCTGCACTTGCTTTCACCCGTCCAAAAATTCAATATGAAAACTAGTTTCTCGGCAACTGCATATATTCATCAAAAAAATCAAAAATGTATAATTTAGATTATTCTGGCTGCTGCAGGGTCAACATCCACTCACACTTCTATCCCGATTAAAGATGATTACTGCAACTTCTGTAGTGTTTATATACTCGAAAATATTAATTTTATTTGTAGAAATGTATTTATTTATTTGAATGAAATAAACCCTTGCGTATTTCTGATATAAATTTTCGTAGATGTATAAGACTTGTGGATTACCTGGACGTGAATTCCAATTTCATGGATGTATTTCTTTATTCGGTTGAAATGAAAAAGAAATGTAGTTAAATGAAATAAACCTTTTTGTATTTTGAACAAATTTTCGTAAATGTAAATGTGTAAGACTTGTGAGTTTAGCTTTAGTTTTCAACTGATAATTGAATACGATCCATGTGAGTGAGTTGAAATTCAACGTGGCCCAAAGCTTGCCTCGGTAGATCATGGGTTCAATTCAAGGTTGAATTATACCAAAGACATAAAAAATGGTACTCAAAGCTTTTCTGCTAAGTACTCAGCATAAAAAGCTGGATAGAAGAAAACTGGAGAAGGATGAGCTTGTCCAAAATTTCTCCGTGAAAACGGTGGCCTAAGGGACCTGGAAACCCCTGTACGGCACCAAGGACCTAATTTGTTTTCCCTTACCCTCTTCGCAGATTTAATGGACATACGTTGAAATGAAGAAGAAGGTAGAGTTCGCTGAACAATCCCACTAAGGCTATTTAACTACAATCAGAGATACAGTAACTGACCAAATACAAATAAGATAGGGAGCAAATCGAAAAGTTTATTGTTTCCACACGGTAAATGTGGTTAATATATTTTGACATGGCATGCTCCGATTGGGAAACTTTTCCTGCGATTATCACAGTTAGATAAACACATTCAAGGACTGAATTCACATGGGGTCCCATGTCAGAAAAGAAGTTGATAAAAACGTCCGTTGGAAAAGGAGCAGGGATTAATGTCCTATACTGACCACTAAAAATGATATTATCCGTGGGGAAAAGGGTGTGAAAAGCTACTAAATACGTTGAGCTCAAACAAGGTATCATGAATACAATTATGTATTACGCGGTTCATTGACGGAGGGGGACGAAGGTACAAAATCGGCTAAAACTTTCTGTGTGGCTGGATTTTGAGTTTTATGCAAACAATAGCGAATTATTTCAGCTGAGACGCGAAGGAAGAGTTTGTTTTGTGTACAACTGTCAAGAGTAATTGTGTTTGTAGCAGTGGAATTTCAGGCCTAAATTATAGTGAGCTAGAGTGGAAAATCAGCCAATGGGTTTGCACAGTGACCTTCCGGCCGTGACATACGAATATTTGATGGTTTTATTACTACTATGATAACCATTGAAGACCCCCCAAAATTATGTCTTATCTCTAAAGCTATGAGTATCAATGCATATTTAATTTGAAACCAGGGGTGGATCCAAGATTTTGAGCTGGAAGGGGAGCAATCTTTTCTACTCTATCTGTATGATTAGACGATGATATAATATTTCAATTACTCGAGATGAATTGGCTTTTTATTTGTAAAGTTTCTTTATCAAGATATCGAAAATAATACTCAATAAAACTATAAAATCCTCGATTGAGCCGGAATTGCGTCAGGCGAAAACGCAATTATAATTAATTCATATGGGAAGAATTTTGAGCACACCCAGACCTCAAAAATGAAGAGAATGGTATGTAATGCTGAGTCATCAGATGTCATGATGTTATGATTCTATTGGATGATTTTTTCAAGGAGAAGAAACTAAGAAACTCGTCACAGTGGAAGGGTCCATTGTTCAGAATGATAGATCAGAAATAGTTTTGTCGGCAAGCCTATTTCTTCTAATTATGTTTAAAAAAAGTGTTTATTTTTAGTAGGTGGTACAATTTTCAATGAAAATTTTAGGTTTTGGTACATTTGCTAAACCTGTTTCAAAACCTAGTTTTATGGTTGATATGACTTTTCATCTCATATCAAGAATCAAAGAAAACAACTGATATCCCCTTAATATATAACGGAGAATCTATGCAAATGAACATATATGCGTGAAAATTCACATTACGGTATCTTTATCATTGAATTCGACTAGTTTTCACCTTCATCTTAATTTTTAGTTGCTTTTCATTTCAATTTTGACTCAGGTCGTCATTCTATAGCTAACAAGTGAAGACCATGATCGTAAATGAAGAGTAAGCCCAAGGTGAGAATCGAACTCACACTCTCTCGATTGACTGCCCAAGACAAAATTGTAATGCAAATTAAAATGAAAGTGAAAAACTAGTCAAATTGATAATAAAAAAATATCGTCGCACAATACTTCATCCGATAATCGGATATATGTGCTGTGTTTCAGGTTCAAGAGTGAATACAAAAATGTTAGAGATGGTTTGGCGACTTTTGAAAGAGTGATTCTGATTGTTCTGAGAAACATCGCCTGGTATGAACAGAAATGTGGGATTATGATCAGTTGAGAGCAAAATTTGGATTAACAACGGGTTGATCAAAATCTGGAAGTTTCATTCGTGGCTATCCATGAACAATGAAGCAAATTAGATATAAGGGTTGCCAACTCGTAAAAAGTGCATATCTTTGCAACTATAGGTAGAAAGAGGGGGTGCAGGGATACAGTGTATACATACTCCTCAATTCTTCTTTATGTTGCAAGAAGGTCAAGCAACAATAAGACATCAAGACACAATGCATGGACCCCTAGAGATCATAAATGGAATCGTCATCAGCAGAAATCAGATGGTGTGATGGTTTAGACAGGTTCAGGAGGTATTGGCGAATCTTCGGGAAAAGCCTATGTCCAATGACGTACGTTGAAAGGCTGATGTTTACTAATAGAGACTTTACCGTGTACCTAATCCACCAAGCCCAGCCTTTATAGTATCCCTAGTTCTGCAAACTTACTTCCCAAAAACAATTTCCATCAGCGCTTGTTTCCCTTGCTGCTCAGTTTTCTGGCTGTTCTTGTTTTAAACGAAAAAATAATTTATGACAGCAACAAAGGTTCATCTCATCGGCTGCGACATATTGAAGAACCTGACGATCAAAACTATCGAATTAGCTTTATGACGTCATATATATCATTTTACGGTGGAGTCAATATTTTTCTTCTTTAGTATAAACAAAATTTTGTGCAAGACTTTCAATTGAGAATGATATGCGAATGTGCCTATCTGGAACTGTACCTTGAATTGAGTTACTTATTAGTAAGCTCATCCATCTCATTAAAAACGGAACACCAAATGAAAATAGTAACAAATACTAAACGCCTGTTGTCTGTCCTTTTGTACTACCGAATTGGGCCACGGTTACCAACTCGTTTTTAAAAAAATCCAAAATTGAGATTAAAACTCTTTAAAAATCGAAATGTTTTTCTAAACATAAGTGAGTTTGAGTTTCAGCCCGTTAGCTCCATTGGTGTGCCCAACGATTATTTTTGAAAATTTGGCTTCCTCTCGATTGGGGGCCCCGGGCCAATTTCAACCCCTCACTCTTTTAGCTTTGCCTCTGCTGACAAAGTAGTTTGGATGAATGAACCAAGTTTTACGCTGAAAATGTCAAACTTAGGTTACCAGAAAAGTTGTTATTTTGCAGCGTAACAATGCAAACCTCAACATCGCAAAATAAACCTTGGAGTAAAGGAGATTCTATAAAGGAAATGCTGTATGCCTGATGGAAAACACGTTTCACTTCCTTTCCTGCCTGATTTGTACGAGTCTTTAAGACAACTGCACTCTCAGCTGACATCTCACTGTTGTAACCTGTTTTTGCGCCAGACTTTTAATGTCAGTTTATGTGCTTCTGATATTTATTCCTATTTGGTACCACAGATTACATTAGTATACGTATCTGCAAAAAAAGAAGATAAAGATGCAGTTCCAAAGGATATAAGAAAGAAATTGTTTAGTATGATATAAAAGAGTGGGCGGGGGTAGGACTGGGCCGAACTTTCGATTCACCCCAGAAAACGGTACGCCCTAAACACTCCCTCCTCTTTGGCAGTGTAATGTTCAGCTCATGATCACAGTCTGGCTTGCCTAGCATGAGGTCACAGCATGGCCTCTCCTACGATTACTGCACAGCAACACCTCATGTGATGTCCCTGTTTCCATCAAGTTTGCAACGTGTTGGTGCGACCCAGTGTCAGGCGATATAACTGGATAGGAAGGTTGACCCTGCAAGACTTGAGGGACTAACCTTGATAACTCTTTTTGGGGGGGGGGGGTCTGGCCTTGTTAACCAAGGGGTTGTGGGTAGAGATTGCTCGGAATCTTGTTTGCTAAACCTAGTAGAAGGCAATTCAAAAATCATTCTTCACCCGGCTTTGGATGATGGTTCCATTGCCTTGTAGATATACCAATGAAAAGGAAAGGTGAAACCCGGACAAAAAATCCAAGTTGAACCTCGAAGGCAAATGGAAGCCAATACTGACTTCCTTCCGGAGCCCAGCTAATACCAAACATATGAAACCGCTCTTCCTCGCTGAAACCGACTGTCGACTGGGTATACCAGGGTCTCCATACATCTCACCCAGGCTTATGCTCTGGAGTCGTCACTTCAGTGCCGCTTCCCTATAACATCGGAAACACCACGTAACAGTGTAATAGTCACGAGTAAGTTCAGAGCGGATGGCAAAAGCTCGGAACCACAGTGGGAGAAATCATCGCAGTCCCACCGGCCAGCCCATCGCCTGCCTCGAGCAGGGCAGTCGCTAGCCAGTGCTGTCCCACCATAGAGTACTCGGAGCTAAGACGAAAGTTTGAAAGCAGACTGTAAACCTTGCACCAAAGGAGGAATATATATATATATATATATATATATATATATATATATATATATATATATATATATATATATATATATATATATATATATATATATATGTATATATGTATATATAATTAGAAATTTATATCCTATAGAATGTGATTATTATTAATACATTTTTGTAGGAATTTTGTTTTGCTCAGCCTTGCAGTTACTCAATAATTGTGTAAATAGATTAAAAAAAATTTGAGGGGCTGTGCTGGGATCGAAACCGCGCCCACCAGGAAGCAGCCTATATACAGCTGGGATAAAGACATCTTTTGTAAAGTAGGGATTGATATTCATGCTTACGATCGTAGAATAGTGAAGTAAGTGACATTAGTAGACTCTTTGGATCCTTACTTTACCAAGAGCGTCGTTAGCTCGGTTGTTAAGAGCAGAGTCGCGCATAGGCTGTTTCCTAGTGGACGATCTTTGCACGACGCTCATTTCTTCATTTATTTGTGCGATCTGGGACCGCTCAATTCATTTCATGAAAGACAATCTCCAGGAATTAAATTTCAATAAAATTGTTATGTCATTCTTTGTGTGTGTGAGTGTTTGAGATTTACAGGCGGCAGATTATGTATACAAGAAGAGGAAACTCTTCATTCTAGGGAAAGAAAGAGAAAATGTATTCATGTGTGAAATAAACTAATTGTATATGTGCGCATTTTTGCACGTAAGAGGAGAACAAGATCAAGAGGGTGTATAGGTTTGGCCGTAAGAAACAGTGAAGTAGTGGAAATAGAGACATGACAAAAGAGTAAAGGTTCGTAAGCTAAACATCAAAGGAAGGTAATAAATAAGGCAGACATCTAGCTGCCGCTATTGCTACCAACATATTGCTTAATGAACGAATGAAGAGAACTTCAAAATTGTATTTTATCAAATTTAATTATAAAGGATATGATTTAAGGTTTGGGTCAGTTTTAGAGTTAGTGTTTCAGGGTTACTTTAAGGGTTATTGTAATTTTTGATTCACCCTAAAACCAACCCTAATTCTGAATTATATCCTTTATAATCAAATTTGGTAGGATACAGTTTTCAATGTTCGAGTTTCAAAACATTAATAAGAGTAGCAGCGGCAGCTGAATGTCAGCGTATTTATTATCTCCTTTTGATATTTTAGATTATAAACGAAGTCCCCCCCCCACCAAAAAAGCAAACTCCACATTAGAATTTAGTGGAAGAATGTCAAGTTTTCAGTATCTTACACTTTGAACTTATCAGGTCTGCCATCTTTTTTTTTGTTGGATATTACACCTAGGCTGAAGTGAAAAACCAAAAGCAAATCTTTTGAAGACGTTTATCTCGACATCTTTCCTACACCACAATTAAAAATGGAGTGAACATATTTCATAGGATTGACTCTATCTCTTGGCTGATAAGACACACTTTTGTTCCTGGAAAACATTTGGAAAATAATTGGTCCAAAATGTGATAATTAGTTATCAAAAAAATCCGACACCGTCGAGTTGTATGATTTGGCCTTGTTAGTATAAGGAGCTATTTAAGCCTACGATATTTACCTTGAAATATCTAATTATAGGATGTATCTTACCAATTGTATCATCATCATCATCATCATCATCATCATCATCATCATCATCATCATCATCATCATCATCATCAGTCTTTTAACATCCGTTGTTAGACATAGACCTTCCTCAGGATTCAACACAATTCTATATCATGGGCGTCGCGAAGCCAGTGTTTTCTAAATTTATCCAGTTCATCTCTCCATCTTGTAGGTTGTCGGCCTCGGTTTCTCATGTGATCTCCCAGGATCCACGTTGTGAGTCATGATGTCCATGGATTGTCTTTCATTCTTGCAACATGGCCGGCCCATTACCATTTAGTGTCTTACAAACTGGTAAATATGGTATGTTAGATGAAGATGTTTATGGCTAATACTTTTCTTCATGTGTGTGGCACGATTACATGAAAATGGCACCTGGTTTATATCAGGAGTAACCCTTACTACCAAATGGATATGTATTTTTCTGAAATGATATTCCACCCAGAAGCTTTAAACGATCAGTGTTAGGTCTCGCCTCCCTCAATGGAAGTTTGGTAATAACTGATAACCAGGCTGAAATTCATCAATCATAACATTATATCACGAGAAATGATGACACTGAATAAACAGAGCAAGAGATGCCTGGTAGTCAGCAGGGCACGCTGATTGCTGTTTGCTTATTACTGGGGATTTCCATCTCCGGTCAACCTAGACAGGGGTTCTTGATCTTTTTTTTTTACCATCATACTTCATGGACCTCTCTCTCCCTTACATTTTCAATCAAATGATCAGTTTGAAATGAAGACCGTAAATATGAGGAAAAAATCAATTGTAATACATTTTGTCCATCGGCTTAAATTGCAAACACAAATTGAGAGGAGTCCCCAAATTATTCGACTGAGTTTTCTTTTATCCTGTGGACTTGCACTTAGCGGCTCCCTGCTGTAAAGTATCGAGACTTTCTTTTTTATTTGCATTATTGATTGTAGTGAAAATATCGTTTACTCCTTACGAAGATTGACAGGACTGACGCAGGGTGGGGATGTCTCTACATGATCAACAACTGCTCACGGTACCTGCTATCACGAGATGGTCACTTATCTAGGTACTGACGTACAAGAACTGGTGTATCAAATGCTACTTAGCCTTAACACTTCCCGTAGACTCTGATGAATGTTTTTGCACTTCCCATGTATGAAGGTCTATCTACAGCTTATGGCATACACAATCCATATACGATAAATGCGAGGTTTGCTTATTCTTTTCATATTTTGATAACAACATAAGCACCGAAATCACAACACTATCATGTGAATGGACACAAACATGTCTACAGATATCAAATGAAATGATTAACCTTTACGTTGCTAAAGTAATAACGGAAGAACAGACTATGTTATCAGTGGTGCTTTTTGGTCGTTGGAAATGACTAAGGAAGAAGAGAAGAGATATCAGTAAAAAATGTTGTGTCTGAGACGACGTGTTGTTCTGTTGCCGATTATTCAACCACGAACTTAAATTCCGCTTTGGATGAAATCGACAAACCTTTCAGCAATTATCAAAAGATATTCATTTATTTGAAGCGCCTGTAAAACTTCTCACATGGTATGGTAAGAATAGAACAATGTTTCTTTGCTTGTTGGTTACAAAAATCATCACTTGCTCCGACGTTACACTCAAATACACGTGAGTATACATATATATATATATATATATATATATATATATATATATGTGTGTGTGTGTGTGTGTGTGTGTGTGTGTGTGTGTGTGTGTGTGTACACATATATATACATATATATATATATATGTATATATGAAAGCATACACATGCATATTGTAGGGTTAGGGTTAGGGTTAAGGCTAGAGCAAGGGCTAAGGTTATGGCTAGGGCTAAGGTTAAGGTTAGGGTTAGGGTTAGGGCAAAATTTAGGGCTGGGGCTAGGGCTACAGTTAGGATTACGGTTAGGGTTAGGGCTAGGGCTAAGGTTAACGTTAACGTTAGGGTTTGGGTTAGGGTTAGGACTCGGGCAAGAGTTAGGGCTACGACTAGGGTCAGGGCTAGGGTCAAGGTTAGGGTTAGGGTGAACATTAAGGTTAAGGTTAGGTCAGGGTTGGGGTCAAAGTTAGGGTCAGGGTTAGGGCTAGGGCTAAGGTAAGGGCTAGGGCTACGGATAGGGTTAGGATGTACGTTAAGGTTAAGTTTAAGGTCAGGGTTAGGCCCAAAGTTAGGGTTAGGGTTAGGGTCAAAGTTAGGGTTAGGGTTCGGGCTGAGGTTAAGGTTGAGGTTAGGGCTAAGGTTAAGGTCGAGGCTAGGGTTAGGTTAGGTTTAGAGCTTGGTCTAGGGTTAGGGTTAGGGTTAGGGTTAGGGTTAGGGCAAGGGTTAGGGCTAAGGGTAGGGCTAGGGCAGAGTTAAGATTAGGGTTATGGTTAGGGTTACAGCTAGGGCTAGGGTTAGGGTAAGGGTTAGGGCAAGGTTTAAGGCTAGGAATAGGGTTAGGGTTAGGGTTAGTGTCAAGGTTAGGGTTAAGGTTAGGGTAAATGTTACAGTTAAGGTAAGGGCTAAGGTTGATGTTAGGGTTAGGGTTAGGCTAAGGGTTAGTGTTAGGGTTAGGGTCAGGGTTAGGGCTAGGGTTTGGGCTAAGGCTAGGGCTAAGGCTAGGGCTGAGCCTAAGGATGGGTTAGGGTTATTGTTAGGGTCTGGGTAATGGCTACGTAGGGCTAGGGCTGGGGTTAGGGTTAGGGTTAGGGTTGAGGTCAGGGTTAAGTTGAGGGTTAAGGTTAGGTTAGGATTAAGGTTACGGTCAGGGTTAGGGTTACAGTTAGGTTTAGTGTTAGAGTTAGGGCTGAGGCAGGGTTAAGGTTAGGGTAAGGGTTATGGTTAGGGTTAGGGTTAGGTCTAGGGTTAGGGTTGAAGTTATGGTTAGGGTTAGGGTTACGGTTAGGGCTAGGCCTAGGCCTGAGGTTAGGGCTAGGGTTGGTGTTAGGATTAGGGTTAGTGTTAGGTGAAAGGTTAGTGTTGGGGCAATGGTTACGACTAGGGATAGGGTAGGGCTTGGGCAGGGTTAAGGTTAGGGTTAAGGTTAGGGTTAGGGCTAGGGCTAGGGCTAGGGTTCGGGCTAGAGCTAGGGCTAAGGTTGGGGTCAGGGTAAAGATTAAGGTTAAGGTTAGGGTTATGGTTAGGCTGTGGGTTACAGTTAGGGCTAGGGTTAAGGCTAGGGCTAGGGATAGGGCCGAGGCTAGTGTTAAGGTAAGAGATGGGGTTAAGGTTATGGTGTTAAGACTAGGGATAAGGCTAGGGTTGAAGTTAAGGTTAGGGTTAGGGTTAGGGTTAGGGTTAAGGTTAAAGTTAGGGTTAGGGGTTAGGGTAAGCGTTAAGATTGATGTTAGGTGAGGGTTACCGTTGGGTTTAAGGTCAGGGTTAGGGTTAAGGCTATGGCTGAGGCTGAGGCCAGGGTTAAGGTTAAGGTTAGTGTTAGGGCTAGGGTTAAAGTTAGGGTTAGTGTTAGGGTTGGGGTTAGGGTTAAGGTTATGCTTAGGGCTAGGGAAAGTGTTAGGGTAAGGGTGAAGTTTAAGGTAGGGCTAGGGTTACTATGAGCGTTTGGGTTGAAGTTAGGGTTAGGTTCAGGGTCAGGGTTAGGGTTAGGGCTAGGGTTAGGTTTAGGGTTAGTGTTAGAGTTAGAGCTAAAGCTACGGGCTTAGGCTTAGGCTAGGGCAAGGGATAAGGCTAAGGTTATGATTAGGGTTAGGGTTATGGATAGGGTTAAGTCTGGGGTTCGGGCTAGGGTTAGGGTAAGGGTTAGGGTTAGGGTGAGGGAGAGTGTTAAGGTTAAGATGGGGCTCAGGGTCCAAGTGGGGTTAGGGTTAGGCTAGGGTGAGGGCGAGGGTTAAGGTTAAGGTCAGGGTCCAAGTGGGGTTAGGGTTAGGGTTAAGGTTAGGGTTAGGGTTAGGGTTAGGGTCAGGGTTGGGGTGGAGGTTAGGATTAAGTTCAAGGTTAAGTTTGAGTCCAAGTGGGGTTAGGGTTAGGGTTAAGTTTAGGGCTAGGGCTATGGTTAGGGTTAGGGTTAGGGTAAGGTTTAGGGTTAGGGTTAGGGTTACATTTAGGGTTAGGCTTAGGGCCAGTGTTAGGACTAGGGTTGGAGTAAGTGTCAGGGTTGGTGTTAGGTTCAGGGTTAAAGTTAGGGTTAGGATTCAGATTTGAGTTAGGGTTGAGGTTAAGGTTAGAGTTAGGGTTAGAGTTAGGGTTAGGGTTAGGGTTAGGGTCAGGGCGATGATTAGGGCTAGGGACTAGGTTTGTGATACGGTTTGGATTAAGGTTAGGGTTAAGGTTAAGGTTTGGGCTGAGGTTAGTGTCAAGGTTGGGGCTGAGTTCAGATTGCAGTTAGGGGTAGGGTTAGGTTTAGAGCTTAGGCTTGGGTTAGGGTTGGGTTTAGGGTTAGGGTTAAGGTTAGGGTTAGTGTTAGGGCAATGGTTACGGCTAAGGCTAGGGGTAAGGCTAAGGCAGGGTTAAGGTTAGGGTTATGGTTAGGGTGAGGGCTAGGGCTAGGGTTATGGTAAGGGTTAGGGCAAGGGTTGAGGCTAGGGATAGGGCGAGGGTCAGGGTTAAGGTTAGGGTTAGGGTTAGGGTTAGGGTTAGGGTTAGGGTAAGGGTTAAGGTTAATGTTAGGGTTTGGGTTAGGGTTTGGGTTAAGGTTAGGGTTAGGGTTGGGTTTCGGGTTAGGGTTAGTATTAGAGCTAAGGTTGGGGCTGGGGCTAGGGCTAGGGCTAGGGCTAGGGCTAAGGATCTGTTAGGGTTAGGTTTGGGGTTAGGGTTAGGGTGAGGGTTGAGGTTAGGGTTAGGGTTAGGTTAGGGTTAGGGTGAAGGTCTTGGTCCTAGTGAGTTACAGTTAGGGTTAGGGATAGAGTAAGTGTCAGGGTTAGGGATAGGGCTACGGCTAGGGTTAGGGCTAGGGCTAGGGTTAAGATTAGGTTTAGGGTTAGGGCAAGGGTTAGGGTTGGGGCTAGGGTTAAGGCTAGGGCAGGGTCATGGTTAGGGTCATGGTTAGGGTTAAGGCTAGGGCTAGGGTTAGGTTAAGGGTTAGGGCAAGGTTTAAGGCTAGGGATAGGGTTAGGGTTGGGGTTAGGGTTAGGGTTAAGGTTGATGTGAGGGTTTGGCATAGGGTTAGGGTTAGGGTTGGGGTTAGGGTTAGGGTTAAGGTTATGGTTAGGGATGGGTTTCGGGTGAGGGTTAGAATTAGTGCTGAGGCTGAGGCTAGGGCTTGGGCTAAAGCTAGGGCTAGGGCTAAGGATCGGGTAGGGTATGGTTTGGGGTTAAGGTTAGGGTTTGGGTTAAGGTTAGGGTTAGGGTTGGGTTAGGGTTGGTGTGAAGTTCTGGGTCTTAATAGGTTACAGTCGGGGTTAGGGTTAGGGTTAGGGATAGAGCAAGGGTCAGGGTTAGGGATAGGTCTACGGCTAGGGTTATGGCTAGGGCAAGGGTAAAGGTTAGGATGAACGTCAAGTTCAAGGTTTGGGTCAGGGTTAGGTCAAAGTTATGGTTAAGGTTAGGTCTGAGGATAGAAGTAAGGCTAGGGCTTAGGTTAGGGTTAGTGTTAGGGTTAGGTTTAAAGCTTAGGCTAGGGTCAGGGTTAAGGTTAGGGTTAGGATTAGGGTTAGTGTTAGGGTTAGTGTTAGGTTTAGGGTTAGAGTTAGGGCAAGGGTTAGGGCTAGGGATACGATTAGGGCTTGGGTAGGGTTAAGGTTAGGGTTAGGGTTAGGGTTAGGGTTAGGGTTAGGGTTATAGTAAGGGTTAGGATTATGGTAAAAGTTAGGGCCAGGGCTAGGGTTAGGGTTTAGGTTAGGATCAGGGTTAGGGTTTGGGCTAGGGCTAGGGCTAGGTCTGCGGCTGGGGCTAAGGCTAGGGTTAGGGTTAGGGTTAGGGTTAGGGCTTGGGCTAGGGCTAGGGCTAGGGCTATGGCTAGGGCTCATGTTAGGGTAAGGGTCAGTGTTACAGTTTAGATTAGGGTTAGGGTTAGGTCTAAGGCTAAGGGAAGGGCTACCACGAGGATTAGGGATAGTACTTGGGTTAGGGTTAGTTTAAACATTAAGATTAAGGTTAGGGTCAGAGCTAGGGTGAAAGTTAGGGTTAGGGTTAAGGCTGAGATCAGGGTCAGGTTTGGGGTTAAGGTTGGGGTTGGGTTTAAGGTTTGGTTTAGAGCTTGGGCTCGGGTTAGGCTTAGGGTTAGGGTTAAGGTTAGGGTTAGGGTTAGGGTTAGGGGTAGGGCTAAGGGCTAGGGTTAGGGCTAGTATTAGGATTAGGGTTAGGGTTTGGATTAGGGTTAGGGTCAGGGTTAGGGCTAGGGTAAGAGTAATGGTAAGGGTAAGGGTTAGGGTTAGGGCTAGGGTTAGGGTTAGGGCTAGTGTTAGGGTTAGTGTTAAGGTTAGGGCTAGGTTAAGGAAAATTCTTTGCCACCACTGGTTGGGTTAGGGGTAGATTTAGTGTTTGTGTTCATCGTTCGGTAAGTTTTATGGTTAGGGTTAGGCATTGGGTTAAGGTTAAGATCAGGGCTATGGTTACGTTTAAGGTTATGTCTAGCGTTATTATTAGGTTCACGGTTAGCGTTAGGCTTATGGTAAGAGTTTGGATTGATGCTGGGGTATGGGGTTTGGGTTGGGTTAGGGTTTGATTATTATGTACAATAAATCAACCAATATAAAATATATCAGGATACAGAAAAATTGTTTTGTCTTTGAAGATTATGAAGAAATTTTCAAATTATTGAAACACACGACAGAGGAGAAAGTTTTGACGAATATCATATACTAGTCTTTTAGAATGATTGGTATACAGGTATACCTTTTTTAAAACGATCAAATCGCTCCAAAATTTCTTTACTGTTCAAGATCTTGTTATAATTTGATATCTTTTTAATTAATACATTGATTAATTTATTCCAAAGTATGATATTGTGCAGAAGATATATCTTTGTTGGTTGCCCTGCAGGTTCACTATTTATAAATACGATGTCATATGGACTCATCATTTTGCATGTGTCAGGGCGATATTTGTGGTAGTGCGAATCCCCCAACTTTTGAGTATGCACATATATTATTGTTTTTCTGTCACCTACAGATAGCTGTTCCGTTGTATTACAACTCTTCAATGTGGCTAAAGACTATCCATTAACCCATCCAGTACCACGAAGCAGGATTGAAACATTCGCTTCAGACCCGGTGGCCAGTATCCTACCTCTACGCTAGGGAACTGGACGGTCAGTGAAGCTGATTTAAAGCAATATATTCATTGAGTTTATAATCCCAACATATATTTCTATCTGTTCCTTACGGTAGGTGTGAAAACAGGAAAAAAAAATCTATGTTAAGCTGGGACGGAATATGGTAGTTGTGAATCTATGTGAATGAATATATTTTTTCTTCAACTGCGACGTTCCCCGTCAAGACCAGATTCAAATAGGTTAGATTTAACAACCAATTAGAAACAAATAGTTTTATTACAGAAACAAATGTAAACAAATATTGTCAAATGCTGTCAAAAATTGGATATCCAACGTTGCAGGTTTTGAACACTGGTCTTATTCTTGTTGTATGTATGAGTAAATACTTTAAGTGTGTAGCAAATGGATGTGAATGGATATGTTTACCTATGTAATGATAGAAATTTGGGTTTCAAGACACTGTGAGACCTTGTGGATATTTTTTAAAAAAGTATGGTTAATTTCAGGTGACGTTTTGAGGCCATATAACCTAAACTGAAATTCCGAAGAAGGTATCCATGTCTCAATTTAGTGGCAGCTTAAAAAGCCAGTCAACCGAAACTATCACCAAAATTCTCAACATAATTTTCTGCAGTTTTCAAGTAAGTCTGGCTGGTTATCAATTTATGCATGTATCATGTGTACAGACCGTATCAATGGAGCCCGCGAAGAAACACACCGACACACACATATGAAGAAGAGTAAACTCCTGGCCACTATTGGTGGCTACGATTGTTCAACAAAGAACAGTTTTCAGCTTTTAAACTCATCAAAAATCTGAAAGAGGTCTCTGAAATAGTGACCAAGTTACAATGTACTGTTAAACTCCAAAACTGGTGTTGATTTTATTTTCTACCGTAACAACCAATATCAGGGGTGTAAAACGATATGCGAAATTCACATTCTCATACCGGGATTCAAAATCGCTACAAACTGATTGCCAGTAGGCTGTCTTATTGATTATTAAATTGACCTGTCATAGATATCAACGAAAATATATCTTACAGATACGCACAGGCTTATTCTATTCTAGTAAATATATTTATACAAAAAATATATTTTTATGATTTTCATATATCATACATACAATACAGAAATTGCATCTTCAATTGGAAAAGAAGTTGGAGCATGACTCTGAAGCAGCTCGTGCTATTTTCTTTCTTCGTCATTTTTCTAAAATATTTCCATTTTCTGTACATGATTTCTATCTGTAGTAAACTGCTTCTGGGGTGTGTACATGCATGAGAACTACCATATATACTGATGTATACGTAGACCCGAACACTAAGGTTGAATTCAAGTTTAGTTCGTCTGATAAGTGAACTCTCCAATACAAAGTAGTACTCCGTCAATCAGAATGTTGAATTCAGAGGAACTAAATAAGGCCCATTGGGGAGAAATACTTTATGCTTAAAATGCCGACGCCGGTATATCATCACTTATATAAAAAGTATTGCTCAAAAGTATTTGAACAAGCAATAAATCCGATTGTATTACCTTAGAATTCGACGCTGAGTTTCAAATTAACTGACTTGTTTGGAATCTCATTCAAATTGTAATAGTCTCGCTTTTTGAATCTCTTGGATCGATTCTGAACAGGATTTTTAAGGAATAGATACAAAAACTGGATTTTTCTTTCATTTAACAATTTGATTTTATGAATTTTTAGCATTCAAAACCATACACTTTGACTAGTTGCATATACCAAAAAAAGGTTCTTCATACGTATGTTCATCTTTTTTTCAATTCTGAAGCAAATGTCTGTTTATCCAAATACTTATGGCTGGTACTTTATATATATATATATATATATATATATATATATATATATATATATATATATATATATATATATATATATATATATATATATATATATATAAGTATGCATACATATATGAAATGAACAAAAGTATCATGCATATATGATATGGTATTTCAGTTATTTGAGCATAAGTATTTTCAATTAGGTAAGCACAAGGCAAATATTGTGGCAGTTTGGACGTGTCGGTCTCCGTTTGTGTGTTTGTTGGCCGCCAGAACGTTAGATGTTTGCGATGATGAAAGGCTTACAACAAGGTTTAATTGTAGCTGACTGTGAAAAGGAAGTAAACCTGGCTGACATTAGCGAGTTGTACTTATCGAATGTTTGTGAACTATTTTGTCGTTTTGTATCATTTGTTACCACTTGTTTTTATAGATTGTTGGTGGTGATACAATGAGACACTTGCATACCAAAAAGAAATACAGAGAGAGAGAGAGAGAGAGAGAGAGGGAGAGGGAGAGAATGAGAGAGTTGGGGAGAGTAAGGGAGATAGAGAGTGGGGATGAGAAGGCAAGTGGGTGAAGAAGTGAGAGAGAGAGAGAAGGTGGGAAGGAGGGGTATAGGGAAAGTTACCTAGTGATGAAGAGAGAGAGAGAGAGAGACAGACAGACAGACAGACAGAGAGGGGATGGAGAGGATGATAGTCTAAGTGAAGTTAGGTAGGATGACTGTAATTTGACTGCACTTTGTTCCTGGATACCAAACAGAAACACTGAATTCCCTCACACTTCCACTTTATTAAGAAAAACAATCACAAAATTCAGTTCAATGAAGGAACTTCCTGAAAAAGATTTCAACTTGTCTGGAATTAAGCAAAGCCAAAGCACAAATAATTGTGACAAGCTTGGCAGTGCTAAGGTCAAACCCCCTTAATCATACTGACGTAAAAAGCAAGAAAAAAAAATCTTTTGCTCCCTGTTGGGATTGATCTCAACACCTACTGATAGTGTAATAGAAAGCTCTAGATTACAGTGCAACGGTAACACTGACTTAGACGATAATTTATTTATAATTATAAATGATATGGTCGGACGGATATAATATAATATTTAACAAAAAAATTGTTATCCTATAAAAATAATGTTTTCTGAATAGAAATGTGATGTTTACAAGAAAATATCGAGAACTAAGAAACGTGAGTTGACAGGACATGACGTCACGCAATCACTTTCTTTTTACTACTCACTTTTTCACGTTTGACTAATTGTGATGAAAAAAGTCAACTCTTTGAGAGATTGACAAAACTCTCTTGGACTTTGACAATAACAGAGTTTGTTAAACACTCAATAGACACCGTAAATTGCTTTTGACAGCATGGAAAGAGAGATGATCAATGATCAAAAAAGTGTGTTACGCTGCAGGATACAAACTGAGGGACAAAATTAGTAGAAATTTTCATTGCAAATTGACCCCCCCACACAAAACAAACTCATTTTGAGGAGAATATTGAAAAAAATCCTCCTTTCTAGAAATAATAAGGAATATTGCTCTACCTCCATTAGCGCTGCATGTACGCGTAATATATAAATAGACATCCCAGCCAGAATCGCTTGAAAACAGAAGAAACATATGTTAACTTATGCTAACCTATGTTGACAGATTAGGTTGACAGTTTCTGATTTGTTATTAATAATATTTGTATTCGTAATGTAATATTAACACTGGTATGTACTTTCCGACCTAGAAGTCGTATTCATTCGATTGGTTAACTTAGCAAAACGATTAATGAGCCACGAAGGAAATAGGATTAAAGGAATCTAATCATTTGAAACCTTCGTATTGGGACTGAAAAACTCGTTCGTTTTGTGTTTTAAGCATATCAAGAATGGATACAAGTTACCGAAGGTGGCCCTGATAAGACGTCACGTAACGTCAGGCAGTTATCCGATCCGTCAAAAATTCATGAAGCAAAGCAGAAAGGATATAATTTGTGTATTTACTTCTGGTTTCCTTTCACGAATTTCTCTATATTTATGCGCCCTTTATTAACATCAAGTGTGTGCAGGTGTGAAATTTTTACAATTTACTCGCACGCACGCACGCACACACACACACACACGCGCGCGCGCGCGCGCGCATATATATATATATATATATATATATATATATATATATATATATATATATATATGCATATATATATATATAAGCTTCCTCTTCATTTCTTAACAAAATTGTCTGCGTAATATCAGAGCACAGTTCATGCTAGCCCAGTATTTACTGACGGGCATTAATTGGGCTAAAGTACGACGCCTGTGATCAGCGTAGCATAAAATTACGAGTAGTTTTGTTGAATAGTACACAATAGGTGACCTGTGACGTCCCCAGACGAGAGGCTCTGACAGGAGCACTACAGGATCTATCACTTCACGAATTCAATGAATCTCCTTACATTCCACTGAAAATGGCAATGGAAACTTTGATGTTTGCAAATACGACTGACGTTGGAGATTGTCGAAACAAACACAGCAAGAAAAGATACACGCTGTGTCTTAAAACAAGTGATAAAGCACGGGTGTGTCCTTTTCCATAGGAGTGGGTCAAAAGTATGGATTTCTATGATGAAACAAAAGGATATATCTAAGTGACAACTCTGTTACACAATAGGCATTCCGTCCGTTGAGAAGGTACTATACTCACCGCCATTTGTAGTGTAAGTACGACCCAAAGCATGATCCAGGTGTCAGATGGTGCACTTGATCGTTGATGGAAACACATGACCTAATTCCATGTGACACGATGGAACAAGCATCATCGAAGTCGAAGTCATTAGTATACAACAAACCACTTCATTTGACCTTTGTAGATTATGCAAGAACATTTGGCTCCGTATAACAGACGGCAGTCTTGAACTTAATGCAAGAACAGGGTTTTAACAAGAATTACATACAAATAATTCATAATATATTCGAGAATGTCCCTGCAATGATTCGACCAATATACAAGCAAGATGGAGATGGAGAGAGCAAGAGTAAAATAAGGGGACACAAACAACACTTGAACTATTTACAGTGAGCCATGAAATCAATTTTTGGAAAACTGACTGGAAAAGAATGAGAATAAACATAAACATGAACTGGACAAAAACAAAGTTCAAGGATAAATTGTCAAGAAAATTATAAAAATAGCAGGTGAGTATCTAGAAGGGGTTGACGAATACGTTGACCAAGGAAAGGTAAGAAAATTAGAGAAAGACCACGGGAATGGAATAAAAAGACAAATGATGATCGACTGGAAATCATTTGGTATGATTAGAGACATATTGAAGAATGTCTTGCAAAAATCCTTGAAGCATGCATGTATAATACCAGCCACCATTTGCGGATCCAAAACATGGAAATTGAGAAAACAAACGGAGAACCAACTTAGAATCACAAGAGCCATGAGAAAAGCAAAGAGAAAAGATCAACATGGATCGGTGGGGGGAGACTATGGTGAAAGATTTTGTACAAATAATTAAGTAACAAAAATAGAGATGGGCTGGACACATGGCAAGATGATATAAGAAAAGATTGAGCAAAAGACTAACAGATTGGTACCCATGAGACAGTAATTGCATCAGGAGAAGATCACATAGCAAAAGAATATTACCCCTCATCAGGCTGAAGACACACACACACACACACACACACACACATATATATATATATATATATATATATATATATATATATATATATATATATTCGGTAATTAGGCGCCGAAGAACCTGTATAACAGTTTTCAGTTTAATCGGTTCCACAGTTTCTCCCTTCAATATTTCTGCATGTTGACGTATGGTTTATTTACTCATGGAAAGTGAACAATCAGGTCGACTCTAATTCATTATTTTGCCAATTCCTGAGGTTTTGTCAATTCGACAAAATCGATCGAGATTTCAGAAAATTTTCCTAATTTTAAACAAAAACCAAATCTTTCATAACCCAGCACCTATTGAAGAATCTCTCCATAAGCCTAGATACAATATTTCATTGAAATATATTGAGGGATAACGAAGTTATCTAATTGAGAAATCGTCACACGACGATGATGACAGCGACGACGACGACGACGACTGACAGACACCCATAGCGAATGAATCCTCGGCATTTTTTTCCACCAATGACAAAAATGAGTCAAAATATGTTGCTGAGTGCTGGGTCTTGGTAGCAGACTCAACTAAAGGGCGCTACCATTCGGTGTGGGTTCTCATTTCTTATGTTCACTCATTACCAAAATTGAAATCGGTCCGAGTAAAACCTTAGTTCCCAAATTGTCAATTTCTTTATCCTGCTGTTGAATACTAATATCCCATCATATAACAGTTATTCATGAAATTCAGCTTATTCATTTTCAATATTATTAGGCGCCAGTGTTGTTAGATGTCTATCTATAAGCATTTCGATCTTTCCCAAGAATGACATGAAGAAACTGTTTTCTCAACGATCTGCTGAAAAGGACTATTTCAATCCTTCAATCATTGGCAGACTGAAATTGATTAGATTAACTTCTCTTTCATTTATGAGCGAGTGTTAATGCGATAAATGAATAAGTGGAGTCTAAGTTAATCAACAAATAGATAAGGCATGAAGGAAGAATGAAAGAAAACTATGAGAGAGACTTGGTTAGTTAGAAACTGTCATGTGACCAATGTCTTTTACCAGCATGCTGCATGAGGGGTGATCAATTAAAAAAATTGGAAAAAAGGGTGATCAATAAATAACTCACTTCTTTCAGCTTTTGTCGGACACTAAAAAGTCAAAATAAAAAAAAACAAGAACAAAAAACAAACGTGTATGCTGCAGGACTCAAACTAATGGATCAATCTTGCATAAAATTACATTGCAAATTTTAATCCCCGCACTAAAAACCTACTTATGGGGAATTTTTACAATGCGAAAAAACTGTGTATTCAAGGTATAATAAGGAGTAATGCTTAGATTTTCAGTCCTCTAGCTCTGCCGGTTCAACCTGTGCGTGTGATTCATGCAAACATAGCCATTCAGCTAGATCAGCTAAAAAACTGATGAAATCTATGTTGACAGTTTTAGTGACAGTTCTGGTTGACAGTTTCTAGAGAAGAAGTAGAGGAACGTTATAAAAAAGAAAGAGTAGAGGAAAGAAGAGATAAAGAGAGAGATAAAAGCAAAAAAGAAGAGCATTAAATGAAATGCGAAACGTCAAGATGGAAACCATGTTATCTGGAGAGATTTCTGTTAAGCATCTTGTGTACACGATGAAGCAGCGACCCCTGTCGGCAGATGGTTGCGTAATCTCATGTCTTCGGCAGTTACTGTATCTTCCTCGTCTATCCCTTCCCTATGATCAACAGTTGTCACTGCTACCACCAATGCAGACGTCTCCAGTTTCCCTTTGATGATGGACTCTCATCGAGTAAAGGTCTTTATACATGGCAAGGCCGATAACTGGGACCATCATAGTTTATACTATCTCCGGGTCGGGTCGAGCCATCACCAGAAGGATGTCTGGTAATCTGACGACCGTTCCTGGCTACAAGAAGAAAGAAAATTGCCTTTCCTCAAGAAGTCTAATCGGAAGATAACACCAACTTCATTTACTGAAATGAACGGGAAATAAGAACAAGGGAAACTTACTAAAGGGAGTTTAGTACAGAACAAGAAAAAGATTCTGTTAAAAAAAACTGCGACGTTGTTTACACGATTTATTTGGGACAGTTCATTGAAAATAAGTTAAATTCGCTCAAATTATTTGCCTTTGACAATATTTTAATTTTTTTTAACTTCGGAATTTTGAATTTAGAAAACGAATTTTACTGTGATTGATAATGGCGAAATTATTGATTTTTTGTTGAATACAGGAAACATTGACCTTATAAGAGTCAGAATCCTTATAAAAGTCAAAAACTCTCCTATGAGTGACAAAAATGTGTTTTTCTTTTTATTTAGACAAAATTCTGGGCGAATTTATTAACAGAAAAACATTTAAAATATCCAGAACGAACTGTTGAGTGTATCCATATATTTTCCATATCATTTGTTCTCTAAATAAAATAATAGATTAATTAAAAACGGTGCACAAATACAAAGAAATAAGAGAAGTAATGAAAGAAAAGCAGGAGTAGATAAATAAACGAATGAAATAGTTTAAATATTGTTATTTGTGCGCCGTTTTTAACAAGGAGTGGGTGAAGTTCTGAAACTTTATAATCGGACTTTCTCTACATTGTACCAAAAAATGGAGAAAATGCTCGATTAATGGATGGTCAAATAATAAAAAGATCAGTACAAAAAGTAAATAAATCAATGCAAAGTAAGGCAGATTGGAAGTGAATAAATAAATTTTAGTTGCGAAGAAAAACTTTGATCTGCTTGTCATTCATTTGAAGACAAAGTTACTTCTTGCTTTTTCTCACTGGTTACTTTCTTTCTAACAGCATTTGTAAGGAATCGACCCGAAAGGAGGGTGTTTTCCTCTCTTTCTTTCTCACTTTCTTTCTTTCTTTCTACATCTTCTTTTACCTTGATCAATTTCTTTCTTTTCTCTCATTTTTTCTCTGTTTAGAACGCTGCCTATCTGTCTTTAACCACTCTCTCTTCGGGTTACTCAATTCTTTACAAACGTCGTTAACCGATTTGAATTTGGTCTTGAGAAGAATTATTTGACATTCATACGTCGCAGTTAAATAGTTATTTACTGCTAGTTCAGTCCAATCCAATTTTATCTTAATTTATTTATATTTATTTTTCAAGATAAAGTATTATAGATCATTATTTGTATTTTCGATACTATTTACCTTCATCTGAAATGGGATTGAACTGAAATGCCCGTTGATAACTAATATGGCTCAAAATAAACCAGGGTGGAGAGTGAGTTGAACGGTTTGATTCGGATTGGCACCTTTCACTGAGTTTCAGTAGTTCAGTGATAAGAGCGGTCACGCATGAAGCGAGTCATCCCCCCCACCAGCATAGAGGGTCATGAATTGATTCTCACCAAGAACTTATTCTTTCTTCCAGTCAGCGCTGTTAATTTATCTTCTCACAGCTGAAGAGTACCCGGCCTAGTTGCGATAAAAAGCAACAACAATTAAGATGAAGGTAAATAGTAGCAAAAAATCAATAATGATCATGATAAATGTTGCTGAAACGTAACACAACGAAATTTACTCTTTGAGAACTAGTGAATGGTATTGAACCATTTTCATAATAGACACCAGAAAGAGTGCATTTTTGTAATAGAATTAAAAGAATATTTCCAGTTAGATAATTATTCTTTATTTTCGAATGTTTCTGCAAGCCTCAATAATTTTCACATGACGCCCTATGAAAGGTTGCGAAACCTTGCTCAGGGTCTCTTGTTGCTTTCATTCGACATTTCATCCACGTTTTAGTCGTAAATTTGTTCCATGATCAAATTACACTATTACAATTTCAAGACGACCCCAAAGAAGAGAACTAGATTTTTGCATACTGGAAGATATTCTAAAATTAAACTATTCGATTGTAAACATCAAGTCCGTTTACAGAACAGTGGTGCTTAATATGTGAATCTCGTTGTATAATGATCAGAAGAAATATCACCAGTATTACTTTGTTGCTTCGAAAACCAATGTTTCAGACCACAAAACTAAATTTCACTTCAATGCAAAGATTTTGCGACGTTAGATGATAAAAGCAATCATTTCATCTGGCAGTGCCGTGTGTATGTTACTTAAAAACGTCTGTATAGGTCCATTGAGGATGCACGCCATTGATTTGATTAGGCAACTTAGACTTCTAGCATTATATAGAAACAGATGGAAATCAGATCCTTATTATCAAGGTGAGAGCAAATGAAGACCCCACATTTCCTTTTCTGCAAAAGGAAACCATAGGTAAATTGAACTGGCCTGGTTGCGAGCGACAAGAAATGAAATGAATGAACCCCAAACCAATCAGTTTTAAAGCTTTCAAAAGCTACACTAAACCAACAATATACATATCAACTGGACATCTACACTTGCTCATCACTGAATTCTCATCACAAACCTTTTCCGTCGTTAAGCAACCACAATTTACCTCGTCTGATTTAGTCTTCGCAGATCTTCGGTTTATTCACTCAAAAGACTAAGATAAGCTTTTTCAGACTACCACCCCCTTTTAGAGCATTATTCAATTAACCCCCAAAGTCGATCAAAAATTATACATCGAAAATCAAATTTAAGAGAAAATAGTTAAAAAAATATCATTGTACATAAGTATCTAGAAGTACTTGATTAAGTAATATAAAAATTATTAGTGTGAAGGCTGTGCCTAATTTGATAAAACTGATTTTTCTCGTCTCCCTGTGCCCCTATCGCCCCTTGCATTCCAGTGCCCCCAAGGGGGTGGTACCGCCCACTTTGAGAATCACTGGTTTAGTTTGATATAGCAGACCGGTTAGTCGGGATCTTATTATTGAGCCTGGCGCATACCAATTGAAGCGATGATTTGTAATCAGTAGACAACTTCATTTAACTCGTACTATAAAAAGAGATACACCGAAAGACCTCATATCTGCCTCTGTGACTTGTGGAAAAAAAGCTAATCGTCGGCTTGGAGCAAAACAGATGTTTTGGGCAGTGCAACATGAATGATGACATAACTGAGATGCTAAGAAACTTTTAATCAAAAGATAATAACAATGGAAGGCATTTAGAAGAACGCTGTTTAATGTCCACACAACAAAGCAGAAAAGCTATGTCAGCGGTTGTACATTCGTGTTCAACGAATGATAATGAGATCTGTCTGCATGAAAATAAGATAGAAATTCATTATGAACGATGGAGTAGAAGATTTTTTATAAAAATCTTGATACTTCTAAAAAGCACTCAGAAAGTGCATACCTCTGTCATTCTCTAATCCAATAGAAAATAAATTCCTGGATCCACCCCCAAAATTAATCACCCGTTCTTTACCCAATGACCCACTAAATTTTATGGATATTCATGGAGAAGTTTTGAGGATAAAACAGATATCTTTTTAATTTACCAAACCCAGACTTACGATTACCCAGTTCTTAAAATCCATTTCAATCACTGATCGACCAACCTGTGGTCCTGCATATGCATCCTGTTACAGAATACGATTGAATGAATTCTGTTACGCCTACGCTAACTCCTTTTTATATAGATACCTTCAGGGAAAAGAATGTTTATATTTCCTGACAATGGTTGGGTGCGAGAAATAAATCAAATGATCAGATACATTTTGAAAATCTGCAATTTCGAATGCTTCTTTATTTTTATGATAATATTATGTATTCCTCCAGATCTTTCAGTCTTTTTAAAACCTTGTTTAACGCAACCGCTTCAGAACTAAGTTAACTTTATCTTTTTTGCTTATGATATGAAATGAATTATTTCTTATCCAAACTGCAATCACTCAGCTTGAAATTTAGAGAGATGTAAGGTTATCTTTCTTTATTGTATTTGAGGGGCACAGTGAATCGGGGCACAATGGATCAGTTGTGGACCACTTCATTTCTTTGAATTCAAATTGATCTCGTCCATTAATTTCGTTTAGTTCACCAGGAAATAAAAGTACATTTTAATTTTACGGTTGCACCATTTTTTTCTTTTTTTAAATTGCTTTTGAGATTTTGTGAATGGTATTTTGTGTTAAATGTTTCCTTTCAGTGTGTCCAACTTTTGCCAATGAATGGTTGAGAGATTTTTATGATCACATTTTATAACATACATTTCACGAGAATTCTCATAAAATGTATGGTTGATTTCACCTTGGAACTCCTTTGAATCATTCAGTCTGGTTCACTGTTCCCGGGGGGGGGTGATTCACTGTGTACTAGGGCAAATTGGATCACAATTTAAAAACAAAAAACTAAAAAAACTGAAGAGTCAGCCAGCTGCTAGCTTTCTTCTCATTAGTATATTTTACTTTCTTGTCCTCATATAACCCATTTCACAACCATCAGAGTCGATTTTTTGTCCCAAATAAATCAATAAAATCAGCTTCTACCAAAGATGATTATTTTCTGATTCACTGTTTCGTAGTTTATCTTACAATAGGGTGAAATCATTTTCAGGGGCTTTGCACTAGTTTACACGCACAAAGCTTATTTCAATTGAGCAGGCTCTCTTACACTTAAAACCAGGTGAGTGTTTTAAATGAAGTCTCATCAAAACGTTTTTCGAGAGAAATATCTCACATCTGGCTTTTCAATTTTGAACCTTATTGCTAAATGAAACAGACAGCATCACGCGAGACAATTCGATAAAAACCAAACCAAACCAAACCAAACCAAACTAGAAAACAAAAACAAAAATGATAGGTCTGGTTAGTCGGTTAAGAGAAACTGTCACGTGACCAATTTATTTTGGCAGCATATCGTGTTGGGGTGATCAATCAAAAATATCTCTCGCCTTTTGTTTTGTCAGCGAAATGTCGGATTTTCAAAAACAAAAAAACTTAAAAAGAAAAAAACCGAGCATTTACCCCTCGGGACAAAGGGACTGAACCACTGATAAACTAAGCAAATATGGAATGTGCGTTTGGGGATAATTTTTCAGTGACGAAGTTGTTGAATTTTCCACCTTGAAGGATGTTGGAAAACATGATTCATTCGATGAGGATCGTATGTTAAATCTGGATCCCTAAATGGATTCAAATCAAAAGCGCAAATTCCAGATTACATCGTAATCAAAATTTCATTAAACCAAAACAAGGATGAAATGGAGAATTCAGACCCTTTTAATTACTTAACAGAATATTGTGAAGGAATAGTATCACAAAATTTGAACCCCCCCCCCCAAAAAAAAACAACCAAAAAATCAATTAATTTGACTTATCTGAAAAATTACGCTTTTGACGTAACCAATTTTGGATTTCGGATTTTACGTCTGGCTTTTTTATCTGAATAAAATCCGCTCTGCTTCAATATGAATCGGCTAATCAACGGTATATTTTTACAGACAGTAGAATGAAATGTGGCAGAAGTATAGATGAAGAAGGTAATAGAAAGAAAGAGAGAAGGAGGAGAGGGAGTAGAAAAAAAAACAGAAAAAGGAAAGAAAGAGGAAACGCAGAACCAAAATTGAAAAAAGAAAATTGTGAATAAAACTAAAAAAAAGAAAAACGGAACAAAGACAAAAGAAGAACGAAAAATTTGAGAAAGCGAAAATGAATGAAGGGGACAGAAGAGAAAGAAAGAGAAAGAAGAAAGGAAGAAAAAAAGAGGAAGGAAAGAAAAGGTGAAATACATAGATAAATAGATAAAAAAGAAATGAAAGAACGAAAGGAAGAAAAAACAGAAAGAAAGGAAGAAAAATAAAAAGAAAGAATGAACGAAAGAAAGAAAAAGAAAGAAAGGAACTGGCGAAGCAAAAGAAGCAGTAAAAGATCCTGTTGTTTGTAATGATTAGAATTTGCAATAAACTCGGCCGGGTGGGCGGTCGAGGGTAGAGGAACCTAGTAGCGAGAAGCAACAAGAAGGAGGTTTGGTGGAGCAGTGGGAACACACACACAAACACACACTCTCTCTCTCTCTCTCTCTCACGCACACACACACACACACTCACACACACTCACACATACACACACACACATACACACACACTCTCTCACACGCGCGCATAATAACAGAGAAGCGTTGTATTTGTTGTGCTATTTTAGATGGAGTTTCTCCACCCATAAACTTATGTGGAAAGAGCTAATTGTAGGTCGGACCGCTGTCTGTTTATAGTGGGGTGCCCTCCATGCGTCTCCTGGTTAATGGTGAGCCGCCATCTCCTCCCACCACCACCTCCTCCCACCACCCAGGACCATACATCCTCAGTCGAACAATGTTTGTAACCAGCGTAATACACTCGGATCCCAGTCGCTTACTCAAATACCTACATCATCTCCCCTCCCATCCCCCAACGAACTCCATTGGGGAAATTGTACTAAAAACACTTGATGTGATATTGTTGAATTGCTACGTTAGCAGTCTGTCAAACCTCCTGATTTCGACTCACTCAATTTCGAGCATTCGCGCCAACACCTTAGCGAACATTGGACCGGCTACGTACACCGGGTACATACACGGTCGGCGATGACCGATCTATTAATTTAACTCATTACCTTCAAGTGCCGTCCTCCTCTTCTTTAGCTGACTAATTGGCGTATCTAAATACTTCGTTACAGTAATTCTCAAGAAAGACCTGGCGTTTGACTTCGAAACTTTTCAGCAAAATCTCTTCACTTTTAGTATCGAACTTTTTGCATATGTTGTGTCGATTTAAGACTTACATTCAATCCTGAGTGATTAGTGTCCTCACGCTGGCTCCAAACATCACATTGCTACTTACTCAACCTGTTTTAGTGTCACTTACTTCACCCTACTTCATCGATTAAAAAGATTGAGGATCAAATATTAGATCATGGTGACAACAAGCCCTATCCATCTGAAACGAGAACGCATGACAAATTTTTATCTTTTTACATCCCTGGGTAACAAATGTTATTTTCTAATTAATTATAACGAAAGAGAACAGAAAATATCAATTATTCCCTTCAAACTTTGATTCTGCAACCAGAGCAGTGATAATTTGAAATTTAATTGAAGGGACACTTTTATCACATGAATCGCCAATTTCTATACTTTTTACACGTTAGCAATCAGAAAATAACACTGACAGCCCAGGAACAAAAATCACGTTGCACGTTTTCAAATAAGGACATGATTTTCTTATCAAATTGTTTTAAATACCAACTGAATTAAAAGTCTTTCATCAGTTGAACCTTGTTTCTTCCCAACAGAACAGATTTTTTCGATTCCTCTGGAAATTTTTCACTCATATATATCCAGCCATATATTGTTTTGCTTTAATAATCAATAGTTGAAAAAATCATTCAATTCTTTATCACACACCGTGTGAAATATCCACTGTGCTAGTTGTAAAGAAAAACTCTTGTTTAAACCGACTCTACAAGACTCAACATGTGGTCATCAGCTTGAACAAGAAATACATTCTGAAAATTTTATTCGCAAAACCTTCTAGCTAGAGTTACAAATTATTTTGACGGTGTGAAAATTGAAACTATGATGGCAGAAAATATCGATGTTTTCTGATCAAACTGATGGCTGATGATATCAACAGATCATGCTAAGAAGAAGTAAAAGAATTCAATAAAACTTTAATATCTACTCTATACCATTTCAATACCTACTCCAGGTAATTACAGGTGAGACTGAAGGGAAATATTGAAAGTAGTTGTAAGGATTATAATAACATTGAACACATGAGAGATGAAATTATGAAAATTCGTGAATATTAGCGAAATATTTTTAGTGCACTTTTCATTGTTTTGAATCTTCAAATCTCGTCATTTTTGCTAAATGGAAAGCTTCCTCAGCAATTGTTTTTGTTGAATTTCAGTAAAATGATGACGTCACAGGGATATTAGAGTAAGCTTTATTCATCTTGAATATCTATCATTGGGCCGTTTGTAAACAACAAATTCAGAAATGCTGAGACTCGAACTCGCGTCCCTTTTATCTTAGGAAGCCTGTCTATGCACGAAAGCTACTCTGTTGTCTGAGCCATGGTGTAAAAGATCAGATTAGATCGTATACTGGTACGAGTTCGATCCTAACCGTTCACTTATTACTAGTATAGATAAAAAAAACTAATACGATGGAGCTAAATGTTCGGAAAAAAGGAATGTCTCTATGGTTGTATTTGATCCCATGCCACTTGCTGATACTTAATTAAACTCTCCATAAGTAAAAAAAAAAGTTGCTGCAGTCAAGTGAAACGTATGTAATTGACCTCTGTTCTGCTAGATGTCACGAATGGGAGCCAGCAGTGGAAATATGAACCATGGTTGTATTCACGAAAATTGTCTATTTTTGAAAAAAAGATTCGGGCATTCTTCTTTAAATCGTAATGATATGCTCATGCCACATAATATCATCAAAGATTCGTTTTGTTCGCACAATATCATAAAAGCTCTCAATGAATTTCAATGACATTTTGTGCTATGGCTCCTCCATTAGTGAAAGTATGGACTACGGCCGTGTTCATGAATATTATCAATCACTGCAATGGTTGGAACATAATCCAAACAGAACTCAAAAGGTCAAGTCAATCAGAGACTGACACCAAGTTCTTGCTTGTAAAGTATAGTTAATGCTGTCACCAGAAAATTTCAAGTGAAGTTTTATCCGAGGTTTTAAAGATAAGCCAGCCAGCTACATGGTGTAGTCCTGAGTTGATTTATTTACATCCGGTGCCTTTTCTTTCTGGTGTTTGCAAGTGCGATTGGCAATTTGGACTGTGCGCGGTGAAAAGAGAATAGAAAGTGTACATGGAACTTCGTGATACTAAACTGAAGTTGCAACAGTTGTAAAGCTTCGAGATGGTCTTAGGGAATAATCTTTAGGTAAAACACAAATGTCCCAGTGGTGTTTTGCATTTGAAACGTGGTGAAATGTCACTTGAATAACAACTACGACCTTCAACAAGCCAAATATTAAAAAAATCTTGATAAAGTTCTCCAAACAATAAATGAAGATTGTCGTTGGACCATAGCTGAGATAGCTGAACTGACTGGTTGTCTTTAATGCCGATGAATTTTAAAAGATTTCAGAATCCGTGCCACACTTACCCACAAAGGATAAAAAGACAATCCTTTGAATGTGAACCAAAATTCGAAGAAACAAGTTTGGAAAGCTATAACCAGGAATAAGTCTTGAATTCAGGTCATTTTTCCTCACATACATGTTGTTGCTTATAAAGTATAGCTTATTCTGTCAGCACTGAATGAAGCAATATCCAATAAAAAAAATTCAATTAACACTCTTGGTTGAAGATTTTTCTTATTTCAAAGAATAAGTTTGCATTGAATGAAAAAATCAATTGTTAGAATCTTAGTTCGAAGTATACACAAGTTTTATCTGCAGTTATTAAGTTCAACGTTAAAGGATAAAAATCGATGACTACCATAAGTTACTAAAGTCATTTGTTCAATTTTTTAAAGCTTTCACTTCGTACTTTTAATTGAGTTTTGATCAAATTTACCAGACTCAAAACAATTCATAAATAAAGAAAATCAAACACACCTTTTGGTTGGATTTAATTTTCAGGAAATTTCAGAAAATAATTCAAAATGCTAGAATTTTTTAGTCGATTATTGAGCACGTCAAGTGCGCATGTTAAGTGTTCATTGTCCGATTATTTATCAGCTTTAATGGTAGTGCGTAAAAAAAATAAGGTTCTGCACTTGTTTCTGCAATATTTTCTGACTTTTGCAGCTGTTCCCAGACGGGTGTCTCAGGCAGGTGGTGTGTGTAGTCATCAGGTGGACGTCAACAGCAGCGGGTACAGTTTAAATACACTGGGGTCCCGCCAGCGCCGTTTGACCAACAATGGCTTGAGCACAGCTCAAACAGAACTCTAAAGGTCAACGCAATCAGAGGCTGACATTTCGCGAAGATATAGATCAGGGATGTATTGGTCAACCCACGGTGTGTCGTTGCATGGGTATATTGACTGGCATTATAGATAAGTCATAAGAACAGAAAGCAAAAGAGAAAGGATATAAAAGGAGGGGGAAAAAGAAGGATGAACAGGAGACAATCAAACACAAAGAAAAAGACACGTGACAATCGGACGAGCTTTTAAATACAATGCAGACATAGATTCATAGATTTACGTAATCTATCTCACTAAAAGATTGTCCTCCTCATTCAACCCTTAATTTGCTGTGAATCATTCAAATATGTTGCATGCATGTATCATATTCTGCTCATACCCCCATCGAGGGTGTCACAGAGTTAGGTACGCAGGCAATAGTTAGTAAGACCAACTTGCCACGCCTGTCGAAGTTTCACTCTACTTACGGCACCTGGAATTTCCCAATAGTCACCTATCTAGGTACTTACCTTCGATGATCTTACGAGAATCGGTGTATCCTATCCAACATGATTTGGCAGTACTTAGCGGAGAAGGATTGAGTAGTATTTTGAAAGTCTTTGGCATGACCTGGTGGTGAATTAAACCACCCTCTACCAAACCATTGGTGATCATTCTACCACTGAGACAAAGCAGTCGATGTCAGAATTAACCGTTGGTTGGTAAGCCAAACATATTATATTCATCTCTAATATCTGGTGGAAATAGTGATTTGCCTATAATACTGGGAGTCCTCAAAATAATATCCGTAAGGTAACTATGGTTGCATTGTGCAAAACTGGTTAAATGATAATTTGGGAGGTCATTGGCTAAGACAATATGGTGAATATTCAAAAAAAAAAAAAAAGGACATGACTTGATATCACTTGAAGCTATCAGCCTTATAATTGCCTTGCCAGGCTAACGATTCCAGTGTGCCTTACTATTTTCCCCACTTACTATATTCATATAATTGCTTTCACTCAAAGATGAATGCGTCGAAGGAACTTATCTCACTCGGAAGTCGTGGTATAAATAAACATCACCGTGAATTAACGACGGCGATTTTTCTTGCATCTACAAGAGTATTTATGCAAAGATTAGACACGTACCAGATTATTTGAGCAATATGTAGTTACATTTTGAAAGACTATAAAGTGAAAAGTCGTGGGGATCTGGTCGTGAATGAGTTGTGGCAGTGTGAAGGGCTGATTTTGTTTTTGGACGCACAATATCTGGAAATGTCCTATCATCTCATTCGGAAGAAATAACCTATAAGGTAGAATATTAAGTGGAAAGTAGAGCGGAAAGGAGGGGATATAAAGCTTTTTGCTTTTGTTGGTTTGGTTTATACAACTATACAAATTACATTAACGCAACAATGATTAAAAAAATAACGATATACCTCATTTAGTAACGAGTTTCTATTGGCAGGAAAATTGATCAACAAATAATATCCGTATCTCGCATAAATGAATCACCATAGTCTGCGTGTGTACCAGAACTAATTAACTATATTATAAAAAAGTCTCAAAAATAGATCTTTTATGCAAAATTATCTGAAAAATACTGGCAAGATTTGGCATTGTTGGTCAAAAATGTCCATAGAAACGTAAAAGAGTGTTTTTTCTTTTTAAACAACAAATGTCAATAGGAGTACCCGGATATAAAGAGATGGGCAAAAGGAGAAGGATGTGGAGTCCATTTGGCTGGTTGATCAGGCGTACCATTTGTGGGGCTACGGTGATTCGATTTTTGAATTTTGTAGGAGAATGTATCAATTACCCTCATCCCCAGAAGACAGATTTCATTGTTTTAATTTCTAATTCTGTTTGTTTGTCTATGTCGATGTGTCAAAAGCTCTGATTTAAAAAAAAATCCTTCAAAAAACACTGAGTCAAAACACTGTTCGAATTTGCAAACAAAATACCAACTGAAAAATCGATAGTGTGACTACAGCTTATCAAATTGGCTTGTTCAGTATAAACTGTCTGTCCTATACTGATACACTGAGCGAAATTGCTGTCAAATTAAGGAAGAAACCGACTAAGAAAGAAACAAGTGTGATTTACTATCGTTTAGAACCAGTCGCTCCCTGATGACGTCAGCATTTTACCACTCTATTTCGTCCAAGTCATCGCCATGCATCTTATATTGACCGAAATATCCTCTGACATGACAAATGCGATCATGATACTGCACGCACGATACATTCCTGGTAAAGAGTGTGATGTAGAGAGAATGCGAGTAATACTCTGGCACATTTTCTTACTAACATTTATTATTATCATCATTATTATTATTATTATTATTATTATTATTATTATTATTATTATTTGGAATCTCACCCCAGTTGCCTGGTGGTTACCACTGGAGTTTGAGTGACAGCAAGTCTCCTCAAGTCTCAAGCCCTTCTCTCATAGTTCTCTAGGCCACAGTAATACTGCAGTTTACAGTTTCACACCGGTTGCCCAGTGGTCATTGATGAAGGCTGAGTGTCAGTAATTCATCTCAGGTCTCCAGCCCTCCTCCCATTTTTCCTCACCTATCACAGTAGTGCTGCAGTTTTTACCACCCCCATCATTTTTCTTCCTTTTCCCTGTTAGACCATTGGTAACAGCAGGGGGTCGTAGATCTCATATTTCTAGCTCTCTCCTAAGTATTCGTGCGGCCCCAGTAGTGCTGTAGTCTGTATTGTCTCAATCTTTCGTCTTATACCCAGTTCTTCTAATTTTGCTTTCAGTGTCTTTTGTACAATTCTGAGTGCACCTACCATTACTAGTGCTACTCTGGCTTTCATGTTCTACACTTTTTCCTGCCGCCTAGCCAGGTCTTGGAATTTTCCCAGCTTTTCACTCTCTTTCCTATTTAATCTGTGATTTGTAGGCACAGCTGCATCTATTATTTGGCAGGTTCACCTTTCCTTGTCCACGATTACCTGGTCTGGTCTTCTCGCTTGGATGAGGTGGTCAGTTTGGATGTCGAAGTCCAGTGTAATTTGTGGCTTCCATTCTCCAGGACTGTCTCCAGTTTGTGCCGGTACCACTTTTCTGCATGGTTGAATATCATTCGTTTACTTAGTTTCAAGTGTATCGATGTTGCTACCCTATCGTGTCTGTTTTTATACTCCTTCTGAGCAACTTGATTACATTCCCTAGTTATGTAGTTTACAGTCTCATCTCTTTCTCACGTTCGTGGCATCTACAGTTTGTTTGGGTTCTGTCGATTTCCACTTTGATATAGTTTGTACTGATACATTAGTTTCAGGCTGCCATGATGAACAATCTGGTTTCTCTCTTCAGGTTTCCTTTGCTTAGCCATGTCCATGATCTCTCGTCTGCTAGATCCTGTATCCGTCTTTTAAATTCTCCGGATAGTTTTTTCCAATTTTTCCTTCCTTGTTTGCTGTGCTGCTGAACCGTTCGCTACTTTTTTGTAACAACAATTGTGTACTGTCTATCCGTGTCATCTCTGGGATGTAAGGCCTTGTGCATTGTTATAAGCTTTCTTGTTCGTCAGTCCATTGATTGGAGTTCTTCCTCAGTCAACCCTAGGAATGGTTCAATGTATTTTAATACTGATGCAGCCCATGTGTTCATTCCTGCTTTTCAGTTTGGTTTCTAATATTTCTCTTCTTTTTTCTTTATCATTTCTTCCTGTTTTAATAATTAATTTGATAACTCCTAGGTATTTGTAAAGGCCTTGTGTGTTCAATGCTCAATGATCTTTTCCTGTCCGGTAATTCGGTTCCTTCTACTGTTGCGAGCCTTCCTCTGCGCATTACCATTATTGCACATTTTTCTATCCCAAACTCCATCTCAATGTCATCATTGTATTACTTCACTTTGTTGAACAACGTTCCAAGCTCACCCCATGTTCTTTGAAAGTAGTTTTATGTCGTCCATCTACATTGAGTTGTTAGCTTTCCTCTTTGTTTCGGAGAATTGGTATATGTTGCTGTTTTAAGGATTTTGTTGAGTGGTATCATCGCTAGAAGAAATGGTAGTGGGGACAGAGATTCTCCATGGAAGATTCCCCTTATTTTACTTATCTCTGCTAGGTTTTCTCTTGTAGCTGTAATGTCTTCTTTCCATAGAGTTGGCTGTGAATCTCACCTCTGGTTCACTGATCTTGAATATTCTGAGGCATTCGAGTATCCAGCTGTGTAGGATCATGCCGTATGCTTCTTTGACGGACTATCTTTCCCATTGCAACGTTCTTCGTCCATTTTCTTTCTTCTTTTGGGATCATCTAGTCGATGTAGAGCAAGCCATTCGCCCCCTTAGTTCCTCTTTTGCATCCGTTCTTTTCTTCTGGTAATGGTCTTCCTATGGTTATATATATTCTCTCTGCTATTTGTCCAGTCAGGACTTTCCACATTAGTTGTAGGCACGTGATAAGTCGATAATTGCTTGCTTGGTCCTATTTATCAGTGTCCTTTTGAATGAAGGTCATTCTGCCTCTGGTCATCCATTCTAGGATCTTGCCTTCATGGATGAGTCTATCATGTTATGTGGGGAATGTCTAGGTGCTTTCCAGTTTGCTATTTATTGTGTTTTAACGTGGTTTCAATGTAGATTATTATTATTATTATCATCAATATTATTATTATTATTATTATTATTATTATTATTATTATTATTATTATTATTATTATTTTGTCATCTCCAACTATACTCAATATTCTCACGTCAACTTCAAAACACACAAAATTCATAAAAAACACTTTCAAATGTACATCAATACAAACAATATCTACAATTAATCCAAATCATTGATCAGACTCTCTTGAAAATCTCATCAGACAGATTTAAAAAATGTCCATGTAAACTCGTGCTTTTTCCATAATATCTGAACTCATCTAAATCATCTTAAAACTCTATACACTATTGCTTATTCAAAAATATATTTCTCGGTCCACTCCAAGGACCTTTAACTGTCTGATGACAGGTCATTTTGGAAACGGAACCTGAGGTTAGGACAGTGTTGCCTAATAACGGAGTTAATCAAAAAGTTGTTCATCATAATCATCAGCCTTTTAGCCTCTGTAGATGTAGACCCTCCCGGGATTCTCCAGACCTATCTCATTTGCAATCACAGTGTCACATATCAGCTCTTGGGTCCATGTTGTCAATCGTGATGTCCAGCAGTTGGCTGACATTTTTGCAACATGATCAGCCAATTGCCATTTGAATTTCCCCATGGATTCCTTATCTCTGACTTCTGTTCTTCTCGCAAATAACTGTGCTGTCTTGTGAACTCTCATTGTCATGATTTTTTCCTGTGTAAATTGCATGGTTTAAGGGTCAATCTTCTGGTTATGTTCCATGTTTCAGCTCTTTAGGTGACTATCGAGACGATGTATTGGTTGGATACCCTTCTTTCAGGACTAATGGGATTTTTTGTACCTGATGGTTGAGCTTGCTCTGCCGGGGGCTTGCCACCCTAGAGTGATTTTTCGCTTGATTTCATCTTGATTTCAACAGACAAAAAAGTAAGGTCAACCCTTATGCAATAAGATGTTGTTTGTCTCTATATAATCATTATAAAGGCATCATCTGCTACCTACCAAATTCAGACTCAGAATCAGAACCTTGGCTATGCATTGGGTGTGTACACTTCTTTTTAGAACTAATGTTTTTTTCTTTTCGTTGAACTTACTTTGCCAAAAGCTTGCCAACCTAATGCAATTTTTCGCTTGATTTCTTCTTCTTTTGAGGATTTCATGGAGATTCGTTGTCCTAGATAGATTTAGTGGTCCTCTTACTTACCTCTGCGTTTTCGATATTGATTGTTGCATTTGTTCTCAACAGGTTAGTTGTACATGACATCAATTTGGCTGAATTGGAAACAATTTTTTTTCTTTTTCATTCCGTTCATCTAGCATTATTCGGAGACAATGAAAGTTTTCAGAAAAAAAAAAGGACGATGTCGCCAGCAAATCGTTCCCTGTTGTTATATTTTCATTTTCTTCGGGCATGCTGATTATTTACATTCTCCCTGTACTGCGAGGCTTCTGAATAGTTTTGAACCCTTACTTTTTCTGAGAATTCTTCTGATATCTGCTGTTGTATTATCTTCTGCTTTCTTCTCTTTGACCCTTTTAGATGGTTTTATTTAGTTTGGTTGCTTTAACTTTTTCTCTTGTCGGTGACTTGAGATTTTAGAAGTTGAGATACTGTCTTACAAAGTGAAGCATGAATTGGGTACTTTACAAAGCACAAATATTTTGTATGTAATACTAATCGCGTGTGCAAGCAATGTTTTCCTGTACTTTTGAGTAATGCTAATCAAATAAATTTCTCATCATTTAAAAGCAGCAAAACAGTTACAATCATGAAAAACATTTAGATGAAAATAGTGCAATTTTTATAATTTTGAATCTTTTTTTTTTACTAAATTTAGTCATCACAGAAAATTCAGAGAAGCAATTTACTAAAAAAATTCTCTTTTGATCTTCTTTAAACGCAATGTCAATGCAATACCAACTCTCTCTCTCTCTCCCCTCCCTCTCTCTCTCTCTTCCCCCCTCTCTCTCTCTCTTTGTGTAAATGAATAAAATCTGGTATATATTCACTTGTAACTTTTGTTTTTTTTATAATCATGGTTTCATCTACTTTGATAGATATTGATTAAATATCATCAACAACGGATAAAATCTGTCTTCTTTTCTTCTTCTATTCTTACAAATTGCAAAATACATTATGAATTATGTGTGTGTGTGTGTGTGTGTGTGTGTGTGTGTGTGTGATGGTCAGCTGATCCAATAAAACTCTGGGTGTCATTAAAAAAAAAAGAAGATTTTTGCAAGATTTCCTGTGTCAAAGCCTGATTGATAGCACTGAAAGCAGGCTACCGATGTGTCCTAAAAGTCACCCGAATGTGCAGGTTGCTCAGGGTGAGCTTCGTGTGTATGAGTGTGTGCACGTGCTGGTCTGCTCGTGTCCGGGTGTAACAAAAGTTTTGTTGACCGCCGCGTTTGACACTCTGGTGACAGCTGCTCCCAATGCCGTCCCCGTCAAGTACGTTCGACGGTGTCGTCGTCGTTGTTGTTTGTTTGTTTGCTCAACATAGTTGCACAAAGTTTCACAAGATCCGACCAAATCACTGATCAGTCTTCTTCTGCCTCTTCCTTTGACCTTTTACTCGAACAATTTGATTTCGACGCGGGATGCTATCCCGACGGTGTGTAACAGGCGTCCAATCCACCAAGAAACATCTGGTATGACTGCCGTTGCATAAATTATCTGGTTATGATGACGGCCTGAAAGATGACGATAGAGTGCCTCGGTAGGGGACGACAGCATGATTCCTTGTGGCCAGAGAAAAGAGCAACATGTCGACTAATTATCTAGTATGTGCATTTGTTAGTTTTAAGAAGTGATTTCATATGTATGTAGAACTATGACAGCGGGAGTGATTACTTCTAGATACTAGCTGAAATCCGCTTTTGCGGGGCACTTTCCAGCCAGTTTTTATATGTATATATGTATATTGAACGAAAAGTAAATGTTCAGTTTAGCGTTATAGTTTGATTGTAAACAGAATTTTTTCTCACTCTTTACTTCCAAATGTTTGTTGAGTGGGCATTCCAAATTAGTTTGGGCATTGCTGATCTCGGAAAAAGGGGGGTCGGTGACAAGCAGAGCCAGTTATCCCGACTAAAGATGCACTTCTATGGAGGAAAATTTATTTATGAGCGTATACATACAGTGCACATGTATGGGCTATTTCCACCAGTGTATGGTATTCTGAATGAATTTTCCTAAATTGTTGCACTGCACCGAGGTAAAGTGCACACCTCCAAATCAGTAGCACATGGTTTGATTCCCCTCCGTGTCATACCAAATATTTTTGAAATGGTACTCAATTCCTGTCTACCAAATAGTCAGAACATGGACTAGGATTGAGAACCCTCCCCTCCCCTGAGACTGTAGGGTGACAGCGAAGTCACGTTCTCATAAAATCGCCCAAGACAAACAAAGTCAGATCCACTTCAGGCTTGCTAGGCCTTGTTGAAACCTCGATCGGCTTACGGTATCTGGTATTCCTCAATAATCACCCATTTAGATATTGAGCAGGTTCAACGTTGCATAACCTCAGTGATTTTAGGAGAACCGGTGTATTCAGCGTAATTTGGCCGTAACCCCTTAACCTTGTGGACTCAATCCTAGCGGAGTGAAGGAATTATTCAAGATTTTGGAATGACTATGAATCGAACCTAAGGCCTACCGAACCGGAGGCGAGCACTCTTGCACTAGTGATCGGTGTGTGCTTTGTGTATGGTCAGTATCCTTCTACAACCAATGATTTATGTACTGAAATGAAGCGGAAGGGTTGAACAGAAATCTTTTCACCATTGTCTAGAAACGTCATCAGAAGGGTCACGCGCATGCGCAACAGCAATTATCACCGCCATCACGATTAACCCAGAAAACAATTTTGCCGTTCGTTTTTCCATCTGTTACCTTGAAGCCCTCCCCCACATCTGTGTTGCTCTAGCATGAAAAGAAATAAAGAACCAAATAAGAAAACAAAGAAATTTATCATCACTTCCGATTGGATGCCTTGAATAAAACGTTTGTCAACTTTAATAACCTTATTGATTGGATAAAAGAAAAAAAAATATCGCAGGACATTATCGAATTTTCGCAATAAAACTTTTTTTCTGCTTTATTTGTTTTTAGATGCATCCACGTATCTCTATACGACACTTTCCGATCGGTTGGTCCCAAATATGATAAATATCAATTTTCTCAGCTGTATCATGTTAGATTAATATGCAACTTGGCCCGAATTTTCAGGTGAGTCACCCTCACTCTCGTTTCGCTTCTCCTTATCCTCCAGCTACTACTACCACAACTAAGAATGCTAAATATTTTTTTTTTCGAAATTTGGCACTGACCTTCCGGTGTACCAGCCTCATCTTCTTCCCACTGTAGAACTATGGATGGTGGATGTATCGTTGAACTTATGGCTTTAGCTTTGTTTTCCCATCTACCTGTGTACTGTGATTTATCGCCAATAACGTGGAGATAACGGTCGATGGTTCAATGGATTGCCTCTGTATGCATTTCAATACTACGCCTCACGGCTGACACGGATATTTTAAGGACTCAGAAAATCATTGACGAATGAAAAGAAACCAGATTATAAGAATATCAAGCGTCGATAGAAATATAAGTGGGTTTTACTTACTTTTTATATGTAGATCACAATAATTACCCCCCTTTCTTTCAGTTCTTTTGAGAGTGAACGATTTTTTTCCAAATATGTTTTGCTGACTGCTCCTTCTCAAAGTCTTTCATTCCTAGTAATAGAATGCTTTGCAAGTACAGCCAGTACTTGTAAAGAATTTGTGTTTCTTGTAGATTCAAATATATGGGTTTTTTTTCATGGATGTATGTATTTGGGGTACGAGAATCCCAGATTATCAACTATTTCCAAGATATAAACCCAGAAACCCGGATGATTGGTGAAAAACCTCAGATCTGGGGGGCCCTCAGCATTGGCAGTGTTGATACGCCTTCAAACCAACGCCTGCGAGGTTGTCCCCTTGACGTAGTGTTTTCATCTATTCCAACTCTCTCTCATTTTAACTGACAATTTCTCTCTATTCACTCCTGGTTTCTAAACCCGTCGAAGCTTGAATAACTGATTGGCTATAATTTGGTTATTTCACACGTGATCAAAAAATTTCCCTTGCACAAAAAGCAAGCCTAACAAGGTTCTTTCTCGTGTCGCGCAGGTGGGATTCCTGCAACAGCTCCATTTTCTTGAATTATTTATTCTTTTTTACGTTATCAAAATTGAATGACATATTAACCGTGTAATGACGGCAGATCATTCCAAATAAGTTTCTATATTATATACCACAATTTATATTTCATCCTGCCGGACTAGATATGTCAATTTTCTAATATATATATATATATATATATATATATATATATATATATATATATATATATATATATATATATGTGTGTGTGTGTGTGTGTGTGTATGCATGTATGTCTCTGAATGCGCGTATAAAGGTGAAATTACAAATTTATAAATGGAGACAAAAGTAGTTTTTGCTTTATCATATTTCATTTCAGATAAAAAAAAAATCAATAGTTAACTATAACACTTACCAAATAATCTGAATTCTTCCAGATATTCCAATTGAAAAAATGTAGACAAATTTGAACCAGAAAGTAATTTTTTAAAACGCATTTTAAAACTTCTTAAGACGCAAACCGGTGTAAAATAAATTTCGCCTACATAAATATAGAAAATATACATGTCTATCTTGGTTACCAGCTTAGGTAGCTACCTACCTGCTGAAGCAAAGAGAGAATCATGAAAAGTGGCAAGCCATTTGCTAAAAATATTCCTCCATGGTCCGGAAGCGCGTGATTGCTTGAAAGAGTTTGTGACAAATGACGAGGTTCGTAGTTTAGAAAATTGGGGGACACACCTGCCTTGTGAACTTCCGGTTCCGGTTCACTGCCTTAGTAGGGGTAAGAAAGGGGAGAAAAAGAAAGAGTAGATAGTAAAATGGGAAGGGGGAAGGGGGGAGAAAGAGAAATGTGAGGAAGAGAAAGTTGTTTTGGGTTGATTGAAGCATATCAACGGCATTTTTCTGTTCCCTCCTCTTCTGCATCTTAACTTTAAACTGTTCTGACATATTGCTCAACAACAGCGGGGGGTAACCGATCACCGTGGCCCAGAGGTTGGAGTACACGTCTCCGGTGCGATAGGCCGTGGTTCAATCTATCTTTGAATCATACCAAAGACATTAATATGGTACTCAGCGTACTGCTGTATACATTTTCTGTTAATTCTCTGTTCATGTCAGTCCTTGATGTTCCGAAGCAAATGGAGTCTGACAACAAGTTAAAGTCAAACAGGAAGAGATGACTTGAAATTAGACTAGCCTGGTTGTTGCAATGTCAAACTCCTCGCTTACTTCTATTCCAAAAATTATACAGAAATCTTTGTATTATATACATATATAAAAATGTACATTTTTATATGAATGTATTTATTCTTTCGAATGGGAGTGGTCGTTGCGTATTTATAACTTTTCGTATTCATGTAAATCTTCTCAAATCGGCAGACATCAGCTTACCGATCATTCGGTCGTGATTTGAAATCCTGGCACTGAAATGGTAATTTCACGTATCAGTTTTGTTCAAGGTGACGGGAAAATGAAACAGTGAAGATGTACTCCCCTGAATTAGTTATGGATTGTTGTTGCTGTCGTTATTGCGATGGAGAAATAAACTCAATCTTGACGGGGGTTTGAGAAAAATGAAGATTCAAAATAAATACCAAGATAAATATTCCTGCATGTAGAAGAGTATTGACTGAATATTGTGACGATTACCAGGGTCTCTGAGAAGGATTTTATAAGGTGTTGCGAAGCGGGCATCCCCTCCCCAGCTCCATATTCATTATAACCCTCTTAGCACACCATATTGTATTCACCCAACGGTAAACGACAGTCAATACATAACATCGATGGATATATCGTATTGTTTCTGAAGTTTCGATACACAGCTCGGCTCAAGAAACTGTCGGGTCCCCTTCTTTGGCCCTCTGGGTCCCAGGCGATGCACTGGCTGTAGCTTCGTTTCAAAGTCCTTGGCATGTACTCTAATGCACGCATTAAATATGAAATAACAACGGAAACATTTAGATCTTTCGAAAAGATACTTGAACATTATTCCCTGATGTATGATGGTTGAATGAACATTTGGGTGTACATAGAGTGTATCTCCGAGTTTTTGGTTGAGAGTAGAGAAAATCGTAGAATTTCATGTTTTGTGTGTGTGGAGAGGGGACCCGGAACTCCTGTGAACAGAGATCCATCTTTTACTTATATAATGAGCGTGTGATTTTTTGGTTCTCAATCTGTAACCATGTACTCATTGAAATATTTCCTTCCTATCATTTTAATCCACAGGCTCTTCCAGTGAAACGAGCTCTGTTCTAAAAAAAAATTATAGAATTTTTGAAACTTTGTTTTCTGTCTATTTTCCCTTTCTTCGAAAAGAGGCAAAAAGTGAAGATAGCGCTCAGCTTTTATTATACAGCAAACCATTGTAGAGGTAGCGCACACTCTCATCATTTTTGTTCAGCACCCTAAAATCCTGTACCTCCCACTACCTCAATCACGGAGAACTCAGTCTGACAAACCATTCACGCCATTTTTTGGTGTGTGGATGCTGAATATTTTTCCATTATACATGAATATTATTATATATGTATAATAGTCCATTTAAATGAGAATAATAGCTTCTAAATGATTGTGTAGCGCCAGCAACTTCTGACGGATCTTTCTCCTTTTTCAAATTGAATAATTTTGCATTTATCTGTGATAAAATCATTTTTTTCAACTTCCGGCTTTTTGATTGATTCCTTCTTTATTCCTTTCCCTCCCTCCTCTCTCCTCCCCCGCTCTTCCAGACTGTTTCTCTCTATATGTATAATTGTCCGTCAGTCTGCATCTCCGTCTCTCTCTCTCTTTCTCTCTCTCTTTCACACACACACACACACACAAACACACACATCCCTCCTCAATCAATAGCCCTGTTCCCAGAAACTTATCTCCTGCTGATGGATTGAATCCAGATAGCAACATCTCAGCACGTCATCTATCTTTGTAGACGACTTCAAGCGAACATAATTCATCTGGCAATATCCCCAACAACGTCAATACTTTATTACTAACTACCATACTTCTCCGTGTATAACACCAACAATTTTGTATCCAAATCTGAGCGAAAATAGAGGGGGTGTGTTATACTCAACTGTACGTAGAAATATTTTTCATGCATTCCTAAAATTGAGCCCATTTGACTAACCTCTCCCCACTGAGAAATGTATTTGACTCACCAACAGTAAAATGGAATAAATTTGACAAAAACCTTTTTATTCATCTGTGTTATTCTTAGGAATTGAGATAGAGGGGCCAAAGGTTGGACCGATTGACCGTAATATTTGAGTAACATGCTTTTTATTTCCTTCCTGTGAAACGCGTGCAACACAAATACCCAAGAAATGATTAAAAAGAATTAAAATAATTAGATAAAAAAATAACTGAATTTAAAAACTATGAGATATAATTGAGTGCTTGAGGTGTTCAAAAGATGAGTATATTTATGGTGTTTTTGTTTTTTTCTCATGGTATTTTATTTGATAAATACCATTAAAAAATTCATAACGGCTGATAATGCTTAACCTAATAAAAGTAAATCAATATGATATCAATAACGAAAGCAAAATGTACTATTTGACTCAGCACTTACATCAAATATCAAGAGCATTCTTAGAATAGAAAAAAATAATCTATTTATTTATTTATTCTTCGTGATGAAACATATCATCTATTGAGTCAACATTCTTTTCGATGCATTAACTGCATTTTGAAGAACTTTAGGAGAAATCTGCAGTCCCAGCCTGAATATCCTGTTGGCAGTTACATCCACTAGCTCCTGGGGTAACGATTTACAATTCTGCAGTCGATCTTGGATAAAATGAGGCACTAAATAACAATGTTCTACAAGGGGGTGGGGTATTTGTTTGTCATTAGGAGTGCATGATCTTCAGTGAGGGGAAAATACTATTCGATTGTTTGTGTAGATGATTTTGTGCAACATTTCCCTAGAAATATCTAGATTCTCGATTATCGATATTTCATTAATAAACCGTCAAAATAAAGCCCAAGAAGGTTTAAAAAAAGCTTTTTTTCCAAAAATAAAAACAAAAACATTTTTAGAAGGGATGTCATGGAGTATTGATGTCATTTTCAAGACTGTAGACAAAACGGTATGGTCAGAAGCACTGGAACAAACATACACACAAAAATATGCACTTATAAAAAGGGATAGAAACTTTGGTGGTTACGTTTGTTCAATAGAATGTTCATTTAATGCATTTTGGAATCAACACTCAATTTAACCATTTATGTACAAATAGTACTTTTAAGTACGACCTACTTGGTCGATTCATTTGTGGCCTTTGTGTCATGGCTGCTTGTAAGTTACATTTTTATCGTTCGAAAAGTTTTTTATCATTCAATGTTGGTTGTCTTCATATGACCTTCAAATATAAATAAAAAATATAATCACAAAAGGTTTTGATACAGGATTCAATAGAGACCGTCAAGTGACCAACGTCTTTTGGTAGCATGCCGTGTTTGGGGTGATCAAGTAAAAATTGGAGAAAAGGATGATCAATGAATAAGTTACTTCTCTCAAATTTTGTTGTGCACTGGTCACTGAATTGCTTTCCAAGAACGAACATGAATGCTGCCGGGCACAAATAAAGGGATCAACTCAACGTGTATTGTCAATTGAATATCCCATTAAATACCTATTTGGGTGATTCGGGGAAAAAAAACAACAAAAAACTTTTTGCCAGATATGATGAGGAGCACCTGCTTAAATCTTCAGCCCTTTTGCTCTATTCATGCAGACTGTCCGCGTGATACATACATAGGCTGCCAACCAGACCAACTTGAAAACTGGGGAAATCTCTGGTGACAGTTTTCTTTGATGGTTTCGAATTTTCTAAATTCAGGACATAGATAATTAGAAAGACAAGGACTAATCAGAGTGAAGTGAGACACCTACAGTGTGGAGATGAGTTTGTCATGAAGGAAAGGATGTTCATCTAATGAAAGAACGAATTAATAATGACATGCGTTATTCGCCCGCTTTTCAGCATGAAATCGAAAAGGAACCAAGTATGAAAGCGAATTGGGAAAAGAACCAATAGCTATGGCTCAGTGGTAGAGTGCTGTACCCATTTTTATTAAGTTTTCTATAGTTTTCTACCAAAAGAAGCCTGCGATAAAAAGCAACAAATCAAGATGGAAATAAATAGTAATATAAAAACTGATTATGATCTACAATACTCCATCAAATAAAATAAATACAGTAAATCTTGCTTTAATAACAGATTTTGGATTACAAATCTTTTTCAGAAATATTCTATTTTATTCCTGTCTATTGATTATTAATAAAATATCATAAATTACCTTTCATTTTTCTTTCATAGTAACCAATATTTTTAATTGTGCCCAAAATAAATCTTATTTGTGAGAAGATGCGCCTTTGTGATAGATTTTATGTCACAGTCAAAAAGGGTAAAAAACCACCGAACTATTTGGTCAAAAATGTGAGTTACATAGATTGTTTTTTTAAAAATTAGAATTTCATTATTTCAATATTTTGGGATACTATATATTATATTTCCACATGAATTTTTTAATGATAAAAAGTTGCTTCTTAGTTTACATTTGGATTTAACGGACTTTCAGCGTTTACGGGCAGGCCTTCCATCCTATAAGCCTGTAAAATCAAGGGTTCACCAATCAAATGATTTTTTAACCCAATAAAGAAACTGGGGAAACTAATCCGAACGAGAAAGATTAGGGAAAATTTTGAAAGAGGAAGAAAGAAAAAAAGGAAGGGAAGATTAATGAAGAAGACGAAGAAGAGTATGAAGAGAGGGGAAAGCTAAGAAAGAGAGAAGATAAGGAAAGAGAAGATGGGAAAGAGAGAGAGAAAGGAAAAGAAAAGAGATAAGGCAAAAAATATCATGGAAACAAAAGCAAAAGAGGAATGCAAATGACAAAAACATGTCTAGTTAGTCACTCAATGGAAACTGTTACGTGACCAATGTCTTTTGGCAGTATGCTGTGTTGGGGTGATCAATAAAAAATTTGGAAAAGATGTGATCAATGAGTAAATTACTTCGTCAAGCAAAAGGCGAGAGGAGTGATTTGTTCATTCAAATAGCAATGATCAATAAAAAAAAGTTTTTTCAGAAATCTTGCGTGAACTTAGCATAAAAGTACATTGTAAATTGACATCCCCACACTAAAAACCTATTTGGGGGCGATATTCAAAGGCAAAACAAAGGTTTTTTTTCTAGACCTTCAAGAAGTAAAGGTTTGAATTTTCAGCCCTCTAGCACCATTGGTGTGGCCTGTACGCACGACACCTACATACATATACAACCAGCCAGAATCTCTTGAAACAGAAGAAACCAGTTTTGGTGATAGCTTTGCTTGATGGTTATGATAATAATCAAAAAGAGTTTGCACGATGGATAACGTTGAGGACATAAACAGTGGATTCTTACGTGAGAAAACTAAAATTCGATCACTGTTATTAGACTGTCCACTGAGAAATTTGGAACTTTTCTGTCCCGGGAGGTAGAAATTGTTGGTTGTGAGGAAATCACTAGGTATGTATGACGGCGACGACGACGACGACTAGTTTACTCGTTACGTATTTACAGTCAACATTGAGAAAAGTAAGAGACATGGCAGAAAGCAGAGATAGAATTACCGAGATTGATATGCCCTTGACTGTAGAATAGGTACCAAAGGTGGGACAGGAGGTGAATACCAGAATAGATTTGACTCGGGATGGCAATAGTCAACTAACACTAGTGGGGCAATGTAAGTCACACTAAACGCTGTGTGACCTGCACTTATAATAATGACATAAAAGGTGAACGATGCATGTTGGATCAGGGCAATATTTTTGTTTCAAAATCATTTCCAGTTGGACCTCGATTATCCGAACGAGACACAGTACCGGATTAACTGCAAGGGATTTGAGGCAAGGGCTTCTGATCTTCATACACTAATAGGGCCCCAAGATTGATTTAAGGGACCCCAAGTGAGCCATGCTCTACAGAATGGTTTTGTTTTTACATTAACCCTTTGGCTACAGTGGTCGACTAGACCATATCAGCGCATAAATCGCTCGCTCACGTTCACTGAGTCACTCACATCTTCACTCTTCTCCCTCTCCTCTCCCTCTCTTTTGCCCTTTACCTCTCCCCCTCTCTCTCTACTTATATTCTCCTCTTCCTTCCCTTCTCCTACACTCACTTTTCTCTCCTCTTTCTCTCTGATCTCTCCTCTTTTTCTTCTTCGCTCTCCCACTCCCCAACAACAGTCTTTTTTGTTTTTGTCCTTTTATATATATATATATATATATATATATATATATATATATATATATATATATATATATATATATATATATATATATATATGGTATGGGAGCAAGTTGACTTGTGTCTAAGGCCCTTATGAAGCTTTATCTAGGCCTGACAAGGTTGATAGGGAGCATATTATTCAGGTATTTGATTGTTCGGATCATCAGATCATAAACAAGAAGCCACATTGAAAACAATTACATGAAAAAGTATGTTTAAATGGTTTGATTCCATATAATAGATAAAATGTGTACAAACATGGAATATTGCTAGTAAAATCACAAAATATGGCGGTAGAAATATTAGCAGAAATGCTTATTAAATATTTGCTGGATCTTGAAATCTTGTTCGGATAATCCGGATTTCGGAAAACTTATGTTCGGATAACCGATGTTTGACTGTATTTATGGAAATTTATTGTAAAGAACTGATGTCAATTGTATCGTCAATTATTTATTCACGTGTTGTTTCTCTAATTCATTAAGAATGGAATGAAAAAGAAATGTTTTGTATGAAAATTACTCCTTTGAAGAAAGAAAACGATGAATCAAGGATCTTGGCGTGTCTAATACACAGTTGCCTTTCATTCTAGTTCTAGTTAAGCCCTGTGAAAAAAATCCCACGTAAACAGGTTTCCCCGCCATCCGAAAGTACTGTTTCTATGAAAACGTTTCATTGGCCGAAATGGTGTAAATCAAAAACGTAATTACTATTAATCTATATTTGGAAAATATTTGATCCAAAAAATGTTACGATGGTAAAGCAGAGTCATCGTTGATTATGGTTGCGGGGGGTGCAGAAACCTGGGGAATAATATAGAGAGTGGAATTCAATAATGATTTTCTGTAAAACGGAAACTGAAAGTTATTTTCACCTTTTGCACTTTTCCGGTAAAGCGAAAAAGTAGCGTAAACTTTCATAAAGCGGGGACTATTTGAGTTAGAATTCGGTTTGGTGATTTAAAAAATCGTTTCAGTAAAAGAGCCAATCGTTTGGAACGGTGGGTAGGAGATATTTCTATTTGCAAACTTGTCACCTTTAAGTGGAAGAGTCGATGGTTACGGACTGAGCTCCCAAAAATCACACTTTCCAATATAAGTTGATGATATGAATATCTAAGCCTATATGTTGGCAAGTATAATTTTAATTGATTATTTTCATTCCAGTACTTATGTACCATTTTTAAATCATCAAGATTCACCAGGCCTCTCTATCATGGGTGTCGTACAATCAATACTTTCTGAACTTGTCTAGCTCATTACGACAACTTTTTGCCGGCCACAGTTTGGCATGTGATCTCTGAGGATACATATCGTGGGTCGTAATGTCCAGCAGTTGTCTGACGTTCTTGCAGCATGGCCAATCCACTGCCATTTGAGTTTTATAATCGTTTCCATGATATTTCTGACCCCTATTAGTTTTCTAATATCATGTGCTGTCTTGTGGTCTCTCTACGTGATGGTTCTCTCCTGTCCACGTTGCGTGATTAAATACTCTCATATCATTAAAACATTCAAAAACACGATGTTTTTTAGAGCACGATTAGGATCTGTAACATTATGACCAGAACAGTATGTATCATATTTCATTAGAATTTCTCTTGCAATATCAAATAACTGCTGTGAGCTAATAATTGGCAAATGTTTAGTCAATCACTTTGATTTGAAGAAATGAAAACGAGACTAAATTATTCAATACACATTCGATTATCAATTTTTGATCGGCCGAAACATATTTTCCCAAAACTTTCGGATGCCCTTGCCAATAAAAGCAAAGTGAAGAACCCATTAGAATAAAAAGAAAAAAGAAAATAAAAATTATCATTTAAAGACAAGATGGATTTTTACAAAAACAAAGAAGCCAGTCGCCATCTTGGCCTCATTTTGATTCTCATCTGAATATAGACATCTTTATTTCCAGACCCCCCACCGTTTACCAGTGATAGTTTTTCTTTTCTTCTCTACATTTCATCTCCTTCGATTTGATATATCTTTCTTACTTTTCTTCTCAAACCTACTTCTTTATCTTTCTCCCACTCTCTCAATTTTACTCAACATTTCTTTCTTTTTCTCTTCTTCCAACATTATCTTCTTTCTTTCTCCTTTCCTTTCCTTTCTTCCTTCCTATCTTCTAAACTATATTTATTTCAAGTTTCTTTTCTTTTTTTCCTTTCCTGCAACTCATATAAACAACAGCACGCACATCCATTTATTCAACTATTTTTTTCATTCCTCATTTTGCCCCGTTCTTTTCCAGATCATTTCGGCCTCTTCCCCTCCATTAGTCAAGCGACAAGGCGCGTGCGCTACGAACAGACGATAACCCAAGTCAGTTATGTTGTTCCCGCCACAACGATTTGCTTATGAACTGTAAGGAACTCGTTCCTTTTCCCTTTCTCCACCTACACAAAAAATATAAGCAAAAGAATTCAACAAAAATATTCACTAAGACAGCAAACACATAAATAGAACAAGAAAATAAAACAGTGAAATATAAAAAGAAAAAAAAATACCTGTATAACCATGATGCAGCGTAACGGAAGTAACAAAAAATCTATGCTATCGCCAATTTTTACATTTCCCGTTCATTAAAATTAATAATTTCATACGGCGATTATCTGTTCGAGTAAAGCCACGTTAACTTTTTTGCCAGTCGGCTGAACATTATTCCATGGTTGTGAATCATGAGTATCTTATAACAAATACAGTCATGACTTCCCTTCCAGACTATTTTCGTTTCAGTTCAATGTTGTTGATCATTATTTTTTATGGCAATTATTCTTTTTGTATTTTCAAACCAATTTTCTTCTGTTTTTCTCTTGTTATCATTATTATCATCATTATTGGACTCATAAAATCTTTCCACTTGCACAAACTGCCGATATCCGTTTTCAACGTAAATATCTTTTTTCCCAGCATTTTCTTTGCTTAAAGCTATGTATCTTGTTTTCTAAATTTGTTTGGAGGAAAACATTATTTCCATGACATTTTTAGATTCTACTCTTCTCTAGATTTTGATGTACTGTAATAATATTTGTAGTATAACATGCAGGCATTCCTAACTCCATTTGTGAAGCTTGAATAGTTATGTTTTGGCAGATTTAGGCTTTCTTTCAATAGTTTGCCAACGAGTCATCGTGGTTTTTATTTTTTTATTTTATATTGTTCAGCAATCTTTCAATGATTTTATTTTTCCAATAATCTATGCCAAAGGGAAATATATACGCTTTTTATTAGAAACTGTCAACCAAAACTGTCAACGTAGGTTTCTTCAGTTTCTGAGTCGGTCTCTCTATGTCTCGCTCACAGGCCGCAATAATGAAGCTAAAATCTAGCAGTTACATCTTTTTGTATCTAAGAACAGTTTCTGCTTTTTGAAAATACGTTACTTATTAATTGATCATCCTTTTTTTCAATTTTTAATTGATCAACCCCAGCAAGGTAAGCTACTAAAAGACGTCTCGTAACACTTTCTATTGAGTGGCCACCAAGACCCCCCCCTTTTTTTAAATAGTAATTCACATTCTGGAACCATCGGAAATGTGAATGTCTTATTGTACATGCCTGATTTGTCATTCGATGACCAATGTCCTTTGGTAGCATACCGACTTAGAGGTGATTTATCACAAAATTGGATAGTACATGAGTTATTTTCGTCGTCTTTCGTTGGATTATCAAAATTCCGAATTTTCAAAAAAAATCTAACACGTATGAACGCCACTAGACACAAACCAAAGGCCCAATTTAGCACGAACTTACATTGTAAATTGCCCTCCCCCTGATCAATTGATTTAGAGGAGGTAAGCCATCTCCTTATTTCTTATAGAAGAATAAATGTTTCAATTTTCAGCTCCTCTTGGTGATTCTTAATACATTGATGCAACATATAAGTGTGACACATGGATAGATAGATAGATAGACAAATAGTCAACCAGAATTACTTAAAAACTGGGGGAACCCAACAGTTTTCATTGACAGTTTCTAATTAACAATATGTCAGAAGATGGATTCAGATGAAATCGACAGATATTCGTGTCAATAAATCTTTATTCTATTATACGTTGTACGGTTAATCTTTCATTGAAATGATTTATATACATACATACACACACACACACACACACACACACACACACACACATATATACATATATATACATATATATATATATATATATTGCTTCAACTACCCATTCAAACCCCATAACAATACGTAAACAGATTTGGTATAAGCACTAGACATTAACTACTATAATCAGTGAAAAAACTTGATATATAAAAAATTCAGCACAAATCCTACCTCTTACGTTAATTTACATCACCGGTGGTCATTTCTACCCAATTTTCCAAGTTGTTAGTCACAATTTTTATGAGACTGAAATTTGACCTCGGGCTGAATCTTTTCACGACGAACCTAAAACACACAGGAAGTTGACCTCATAGGTCTTTTGAAGTGATCAGGGGTTATTTCAAGCCAATTTTTAGATTCACTAACCACAATTTCGAACTAGGGTTGCTAAATTCGAACATATGAATACATTTTCTCACATTGACGGTAAGGGCTTAAGCAAGGTTGACCTCATTCAAGGTCACCAGTGGTCATTTCTGATCATTTCTACTATTTTTCAAGTTTATGGCAATAATTCCATATCTAGAGGACTGAGATTTGTCAGAGGGAAAATCATTTCTTGGCAAAGGTCATATGCAATGTGAGGGTCTTCTCAGAAGTAGATTCTTTCACCGACAAAGTATTCAAAAATGTGATTTTTACATCTAGGGTCATTCAAGGTCATCATATATCATTCCTGGTCATTTCTAGCGCGTTCCGACGGAACATTTTTACACGGTGAAATAATTTTCGCTGCGTAAAGGCAATTCGAGGTTGATACTGGAGGTCACTATAAGTCAGCAAAGTAATTAATATCATAATATTGAGTTTGCTATAGCATACAAAATAATGTTGACCTCACAAATGGTCGAGCAGATAAGGTCAGATTTAAATCGGTGGAATATTTCAACTATTATTTTACGTGGAATCGTCCCAGAGGTCAGTTTTTGGATTTATTAACCATTCCCTACCTTTTCCCAGGCAAACAGTCAAAATCTTGAAGGTGAATTAGTTTGTGGGCTTAACCATAAGAAAACATAATGGAAGGTTTTGATGTACAGGATTAGCAGAAGTCGATTCTAGATTGAAATTGTTTCCTTTAACAGAAAGAAGAAAGAACCCTGTGACGTCAAGTTAATTTGGCCAGCAAAGGATGATAAGATAAGTGGTGCTGACCCCAAGGTCATTAAGGGGCCAGCACATGTCAATTTTGGATTTGTGGGCCAAACAGAACATCTTTAAAGACTGATGATATTGATATCCTTCTGTTTTAATCATAAAAAAAATTGTGCAACCCCGAGAAACGTTTCCAAAATTTAAAAATTGTAACCAGGCTCAAGGGAAATCTAGATCTTGCCGGTTTGTTCTGAAGTTGGATACCTGGTCAACCTTTTAACTCCTACAGGAAGAAACACGTATGCAACTGTGTCAAGAAGCCTTGGCAAACATTTGCTATCTATCTATCTATCTATCTATCTATCTATCTATCTATCTATCTATAAATGTGTGTATGTATGTATGTAAATATATATAACAAGCTACATGTATTATGAAACTGCCTCAAAAATAATAAAATAAAGTAAAATTTCAAATACTTAAGGGAACATGGTGTTTTGGAGCCATGTTACTATGACTCTTTTGTTTGTAAATCCCTGAAACGGTTACATCGTAAAAAGTTGATGATCACCAACAATGTATAAAAAAATATGTATGTGTGTGTGTATAAAATAATTCTGCAAAATACCTAAAACCCTTACACAAACTGTATCAACAGTTATTTGCTAATAATTGACTGAAATGAATCTTCTTTTACATCTTTATTCAAAGTCACCTAGACCCATAGGAAAAACTTCACCTTAGCCTGTTACAACCCCTGTCCAAAACAAAGCCAAAACATTTTCAGTAACTTTTAAGGTTGATACCTATGTAGCTCCTTGACCCCACCACCCCTCCTTCTACACTATCCCAAACATACTAAAAAATCCACCTCCACAACACTACTCCCTACCTTGACACACTCTGCCCTCCCTAAGTCCAACTGCTGCTGCTTTACCAAAATCCCAATACCTGCTGGTCATTCTTACATTCAGCATGAGGCCTCTAGTAGCCCTGACAACAAAACTTACCCACGATGCATAGCCGCTGGCAGTGGACTCTGGTTCCTCATGGTACATTTTAATTCACACTCACACAACATGCACCACTGATGATGGGAGAAATCCCGAAACATGTATGGACTATTGACATATAAGGATTAATAAAACCTTACCACCAGAAACTTCACTCCCGAGTCTGTCTCACTCTCTAAAGTACACATTATATATATATATATATATATATATATATATATATATATATATATATATATACTTACACATACGTATATTTATCAAATCTGATTTAACAGTTTGTGTGTATTCTGTATGAATCATCTTTCTTTGCTTTTACTCCCATCCAGGGCTATAGGCACACGGGCAATTGTTGGTGAGACCAACCCCTGGCTTGCCAAGCCGACCAATGCTTCATTATGGCACTTGGTATTTCATAATCTTCAACAATATAGGCTTGATGTTGCTTTATTTCGTTAATCATATGAGAACCAGTGTATCCGACGTGATTTGACCATAACCCCTTAGCCTGGGGAGACGTTCTTCAAACCTAGTCCTTGTACTGACTGCTTGGCTGAGTACCATTTTGTATGACTTGGCGATGAATTGAACCCGGGTCTACCGAACCGGGGTAAGCAGTCTACCATAGAGCCATGGTGTTAATTTCTATTTGAAAACAGCTGTTGTACCTTAGTTATTTCGATGATACAGTAACGTCCACTGTAGGTAGGATGCAAAAGCTCCACCCTTCTTCTCACCAAGGGCTTGGGGTTCGAAAGTTGGTACCTTATAAATAAACGGTAATAATGATAGGGTACAATTGTTTTATATGACCCCAATTTAACGTTCTCATATAAAAAGACCGTATTATTATTATTATTATTATTATTATTATTATTATTATTAGTAGTAGTAGTAGTAGTAGTAGTAATCTCACACCAGTTGCCTGGTGGTAACCGCTGGAGTTTGTTATTATCATTATTATTATTTGCAATCTCACACCAGTTGCCTGGTGGTAACCGCTGGAGTTTGAGTGACAGCAAGTCTCCTCAAGTCTCCAGCCCCCCTCTCCATGTTCTCATCGACCCCAGCAATACGGTGGTTTACAGTTTCACACCAGTTGCCCGGTGGTCATTGCTAAAGGCTGAGCAACAGTAAGTCTCCTCAGGTCTTCAGCCCACATCTCTTCTCTCCCTCACCTATCACACCAGTGCTGTGGTTCACATCCCTGCTTCCATTTTCCTTCTTCTGTTAGGCCACTGCTAAGATTTAGTGTCACAGTTCCTATATTTCAAGCACTTTCCTCAGTATCCATACAGTTCCTCGCTGTGCTGTGTGCTGTACAGTCTCAATCCTTCCTTTTATCCTGAGCTCCTCCAGTCTAACCCTCAGTGTCTTTGGGACCGATCCTAGTGCGCCTATCATTTCTGGTACTACCCTAACTCTAATGTTCCACATCTTATTCAGTTCTCTTGCTAGATCTTAGTATTTTCCCAGTTTTTTTACTCTCCTTCCTTTTTACTCTATGGTACGCACACAGAGCCACGTCTATCATTTGGCAGCTTTTCCTCTTCTTGTCTACGATTATCAAGTCCTGTCTTCTTGCCTGGATTAGGTGGTCAGTTTGGAAATCAAAGCCCAAGAGTAATTTGTGGTTTCCATTCTCCAAAGCTGTCTCTGGTTTGTGCTGGTACCACTTTTCTGTATGGTTAAATCCCATTCGTTTACTCAATTCCCATTGAATCATTGTTGCTAATCTATTGTGTCTGTGTTTATTCTCCTTCTGGGCTAGTTGACTACATTCACTAATCGTGTGGTTTACAGCCTCATCTCTTTCACTGCACAAGCGGCACTTGCTGTTTGTCTGTGTTCTGTCGATTTTTGTTTTGATATAGTTTGTCCTGATGCATTTGCTTTGAGCTGCCATGATGAGTGTTTCTGTTTCTCTCTTCAGGTTTCCTTTTCGTTGCGATGTCCATAATCTCTCGTCTGCCACATCTTGAATTTGTCTTTTAAATTCTCCGTATAATTTTTTCTTTTCCCATTTTTCTTTCTTTGTTTGCTGTACTGTTCCATTGTTTTCTGCTTATGGTCCTGTGTATCTTACTACCATGTCTTCCTGTTATCAGATTCCTGCTGTTTAATTTGGTTTCTAATATTTTCCTTATCTTTCTGAGGTATTCACTATTTAGTTTCTACTTCATTTCTTCCCGTTTTATTGTGTCACATTCGAGAACTCCCAGGTATTTGTATCGATCTTGTGCAGTCAGTGCTCTAATATTCCTGTTGTCTGGGAGTTCGATTCCTTCTGCCATTGCGAGCCTCCCTTTGTACATTACCATAATTGCACATTTTTCTTTTCAAAACTCCATCCCAATGTCATCACTGTATTTTTTTACTTTATTGAATGGCGTCTCGAGCTCTCCCCTGTTTTTTGCAAATAATTTCATATCGTCCATGTACATTTGGTGGTTGACTTTTCTTTTTTGTTTTGGAGAAATGGTATCATTTGAGATTTTATTGAGTGGTATCATAGTTACGACAAATAATAGTGGATCCCTGGAAGATTCCCCTTTTTATACTTACCTCCTGTGGCTGTTAAGTCTACTTTCCAGTTTTTCATAGAGTTTCCGATGAATATCACCTCTGGTTCGCTGATCTTGAATATTATGAGGCATTCGAGTATCCAACTGTGTGGAATCATGTCGTATACTCTTTTGTAGTCTATCCATCCCATTGCAATGTTCTTTTTCCTTTTTCTTACTTCTTTTAAGATCATCTGGTCGATGTAGAGTAAGTCATTCGCCCCCTTTGTTCCTTTCCTTCAACCCTTCTGTTCTTCAGGTAATAGTCCCCTTCTTTCCATTGATATATACATTCTCTCCGCTATTTGTCCAGTCAGGATTTCCCACATGAGTGGTAAGCACGTGATTGGGCTATAATTGCTTGCCATGTTCCCCTTTTCAGGGTCTTTTTGGATGAGGGTGGTTCTGCCTCTGGTCATCCATTCTGGTACCTCACCCTCATTTATGCAACTCTGGAGTAGGTGGATAAGTCTGTCGTGTAGTGTGGTGAATTTCCTAAACCGATATCCGTGGATCCCTTCAGGTCCTAGCGCTTTCCAGTTGGCTATTTTCCTGAGAGCGTGTTTCACTGTGGTTTTATTCAATACTGTTGGTTCTCCATTGTATATATCTTCTAGTTCTTTTTCATGTTTCCTAACCATTGTGGGGTTATGTTGTGTCTTTTCAGGTGCCCCCATATGCTGTTCCAATAGTTCTTGGTCTCTGTGGTATCTGGCTTTATGTTCTGTCTTCTTTCTCTGTTCAGATCTTGGTAAAACTTTCTTCTGTTGTTTTGGAATATGCAGTTTTGTGTGTATTGGGCAGTTTTTTACCTGTATCTTTTCAGCCTTGTCCCCTTGGCTAGTCTCCTCTGATGTATCTTTTCCACTGCAGTGGGGATACCGTTTTGTGTTATCTTGTATTTACCTTACTCGTGGTCTGTTTGTATGTAGTGCATTTCTCAGTAGTACTTTAATTCTCTGGAGTTGTGAGATCTGCTTTTCTAATCTTCTTCCCCTGTTGGATTTTTCCTCCCTATTATTATTATTTTGGGTTCTTTCTTGCGTTGTGAAACGTTGTGCTACCATTTTCGTTCCAGCGTAGATTAGGTTGTTGAGCTCCAAAAGGCTGTTCGTTTCGATACGTTTTAAGAAGCAGTTGACATGTCCGGTCGCTTCTCCAAATTTCTTTCTGTCCTTGTCTCTAAGAATGGGGAGTGTCGTTTTTTCTTCTCGCCTGATTTATTTTAATTTTTTTCGTATTATCATCATTATTATTATTATTATTATTATTATTATTATTATTATTATTATTTATTAATCATTATTATTATTATAATTTATTTATTATTATTATTATTATTATTATTATTATTATTATTATTATTATTATTATAATAATAATATGCTGGTGCCATCGTATCAACCTGAGGTCAGGTCAGGTCATGCATCTCCATCAATGGTCAAGTGCACTATCTGAAATCTAGATCGTTCAGAGGGTTGCACAAGCTTACACTACAAATGGCTGGTAGAATGTATCAGGGTTGCCACTAAGATATATTCTGATCATGCCCTTTTGCTCTTTCCCAAAATATATGCTTCCCCCACCCGACCCAGCCTGTATATTCTGCCCCTTCTAATGCATTAGAAAATGGCAGTGGACGCTCATGGGCCTAAGCGTCATTTGATGTAAAATGAACTGATTTATCTCAAAATTATATTATAGAAAATTTACTCAAAGAAAGAATTAGCAATTATATCCAAACCTTGCATGAATTAACTACCGTAGCAAGTGAGTGAAATAAAAATAATGATATTTAAAAAAAAGTATCTGAAATCACCAAAAAATAGATTCTCTCTCAAAAATTATCTGAAAAAATTGATTTTTAATTTTAAAAAATGCATGCACAAGATTTTGCCATTGTTGGTCGGGAATGACCACAGGGACCCTTAATAATCACGTTTTATATAAAAAAAACAAAACAAAAGAAAAGACATTTTTAGACGGCACCTAGTGGCATCCTCATTCATATTTTCAAGGCTGCAGCCCTCAAAATGTGACTGAGAGCACCCGAGGACACATACCCAGATGAGTGAAGAGAGAAGAATCTGTAGCCTCACTTGGATGTTTCGTCGGGGGTTCATGGGCGGGGGGAGGGGGACTACGTTGATTCGATATAATGACGAGATGTAATGACAATAAAGATTCTGTAAACTTTGGTGAACTCATCTCAAGTCTCATTTGTTGAGTACTGCTCAGCTGATTTGAGTCATCGGCAAGAGTTGACTGATGATGTTTTATCTGCGAATATCATGTAACATGTCATCTGACGTGACACAGCATCTAGTGCTGACTCCAAAGGCCATGTCGAGGAAGAAAAGGTCATATCACATAACATGTCATACTCACAGATGATAAATATTTACAAACATCAACTAATGTCACCTATCTTTTTTGTAGACTTTAACATCATGACGTAGTTTATACGACTAATACACGAAAGCTTCCATGCTAAAAGGACGTTGAATTGACGCAATGAGGAATATTTCATTTTTTCTGAAAAACTTCTTACTGTCAATGATATACTTACACATAAATCGCTGCATCGAGAATTTACTTCTACTAGAAGTAGAAACCACAAATATGCTTTTCGTTTTCTGAAATTGAATTTCTTTTTCTCCTTTTTGAAAATCTTCGTCCCATTTCCTCTTTTGCTTTTATCAGAAACTGTCAACCAAAATTGCCACCAAAACTATCAAAATAAGTTTCTTCAGTTTTTAAGTGGCTCTGTCTGACTATGTAAGTCGCATTAATGGAGCTAAAAGATTGAACATTTGAACATTTACTCTTTATTATGTTTAGAAAAACGGTTTTTCTTGTTTTTAAAGAATTCGGTCTTTAGTTGGGGTTCAATTTATAATGTAAATGAATGCTAAAACGTTCCTTAGTCCGTGTCCTGCAGCATTCACGCCTGCTTTTTGAAAATTCAGACATTTTTAGTGATCACAGCACAACAAAGGGCAAGAGAAGTAACGTATTTATTGATCATCCCTTTTCCCAATTTTTAATTGATCACCCAACTACAGCATGCTGCCAATAGGCGAGACTTGACGGTTCCTGTTGAATGACTAAGCAGACCTCTTGATATATTAGTTAATTCCTGTGAAAATTTTAAAACTGAAAGTAGAGCCTTCCTAGAAGAGCCTTTCGTAAGCTGCGATGTTACCAAACAAGGAAGTGATTACAATCAATGTATTTAGTGTCCTCACACCCAACAAATGGTTAGGATGGAATGTCATCGGAGGTCATGGTGGTTGGTATAAAGGAGGCAAGTGTAAGAAAGACAAGAAGGAGGTGTATGCAGCCTCTATAATGTTTCGCTGCAAAACAAAAGCTTTCCCGATAAAACAGAAGAAATGGTGTAAAGTGGGGACCGTCTGTATTCAAATTCTATCATTTAGAAAAGAAATCTTAAAAAAATTGTTAACGTAGAATCGTCAGTCGTTTCAAATATTACTTTCAAGTGGACGAGTCCATGGTCTCGGATCGAGAACCAAGGAAACCTCACATTATTTTATTTATATATATATTTATATTATGTTCATTATGAGTAGATTCTCCTTTCTCTGTCTCTATGATTTTTTTTGATTTCTGGGATACTGAAAATATTGCAACAAGAGAATGAAAGCCACAAATCAAGGCGTCAATCATCTTTGAAGGTTGACACTTATACATGGAATTGATTGAAGGATAAAATGTCTCAGCGATTGTTACTTTCTCCGCGTTAAATTCAATACACATGTACGGCATCAACTTTCTCAGTGGGGAAACTGCCATCGTGATAATTCTATTTACTGTTTCGATTTGTTCAGTAATTGATTAATATGACCAAAACCGAACCTTAATCACTATACATTAATCTTAAATACTAACCCAGCTACTTAATTTAACTGATGCCCTATGTAATTAAATTTAATAAAATATACTTTTAAATGATCAAGTTTTCTGTTCTCATTTGAAAATGACATTTTTGAAAAGTAAATTATGTCCAGAGACAATTTCAAAATTTGTGAAAAAAAGATGTCGTTCTGAGAAAAATAAAGTGCAGCAAAAATCTAACGTGGAAATGTTTTGAATTTATGCAGAAAAGGAAACAATCGGTTAGTTTAACTTTATTCTCTTTCCTGAGACAAAAAAATGGCCCACCATGAAAAAAACTCATTGGAAGTAAATAGGGTTTACGGCAGAGGGCGTTTTGTTTATTCTTTTTTCCAAAATTCTTTTCGTTGTACAACCATTCCAATGACTTGTCTATGACTTTGAGAAAAGGCATTAACCAATTTTTGCCGGGACAATCTGATATATTCTTCTCATATATGTTGGTGATACGAGGTTTCGGTCGATTCATTCCACGGCCTTCTTCAGGAGTTAGAAGTAATATCCGTAAAGAAAGTGAGTCTTTTTATCAGTCTCTCTCTTTACTTCCTATATTTCCTTGATGTAACTTTATGGAACATTATGAACCCAGTTTGCCCGTCTCAACGGTGATCTTAAGGAAATAGGTAGCAAATTAGAGACTACAAACACTAAGTTAAAACAAAAGCCTGAATTACCTGAAGGAACTGTAAGTGTGATTGCATCCCAGTGTAGCCTCCCTGTCCTGCATAAAAACGTTAATGAAAGCGCAAAAAATACTAGCGAAAAAAATATTACTTTGAGAAGGAAAGTGAGCTAATATTTCAAAACCTTGCGAATAGCGGAAAGAAAGGTTCCATTTTAGCGTTATAGTTATACTCTAAAACTTTCGAAAATTAATACACGGTATTAGGACACACCAATTATTGTTGAAATGATCTTGATATCTTGAAAACTATGGAAGATGCAGCGCCTGAAATGAGTAGAACAAAAATTAAAAAAATTATGCTTGCGCAATCGCACTAAAAGCATATCAACAGAACAGATCTCACAAGGCATTTCTTTTTTTTTTTTTCATTTAATATCAATTTTGAATTTACTTCGAATTGCTAACCCTATTGGATCTATGGAAGGCAAATGAAAGCCAAGTGATATTTCGATCATTTATCCATAAGAACATTGAAAGGCAGATAGACAAGATGAGGACAGAATGTATCCGATACATTCCAAAATATTTCCAGCTTTAAAACTGACCGAATTTAAAGAATTTTGCTTTTTGGTCATAACTTTTCTATGTTCAATCTTTTAATATTTTCATCTTTTTTATTTTTAGATATTTTATTCTTTGGTCGGAATTCTGTCAATTTTGAAAATGTATAAAGGATGTTAGAATGAACTTTTTGAAATGGATTGGATACATTTTGCACTCACTGTATATGGATTGCTGAATTATTCTTTGATTGGAGGTGAACAAATATTATTATAGATCGAAAGGCAAATGAGTTTGGATTGGAAGCAAAAGAGAAACTGACAAGAAAAAGAAAAAAAGTGAGGAAATTGACAATTTATGAAGAAAAATGAGGAGAGGATTGAAGAAGAGAGAGAAAAAGAGAGGAAGGGGGTAGACAGTCAGTGGAATCGTAAATATACACAGTGCGTCCTTTTTTTCGCAAATTTCTTTCGTTCCCACGCTTTCAAAGGATCTCTCCTTCCTTATTTCTCCCCTCCCCCTCTATCTCTCCTCTCTCTATCTTACGTTGAGCGTTTAACTGACAGGGGATAGGGTTAATTACGGGGGCCAGTTGAGTTAGGATGACAATTGTAGTCGAAGCTGGTAATGAAAGGAAGAAGGAATAATGACTGGGGAGGGATTGCATTAAGCAAACCTTGTAAGGGGCGGGGGTTCAGTTGTAGGACTCGATTTGTGAAGGAGAACAATGCCGACAATTCGGAGCTGGCAGACGTGGGGGTAGGGGTGCGTGCACGCACACACGCATAGATGATAACAGACTGTCGCATTTAAGATATGCATTGGAAAGAGAGAGGGAGAGAGAGAGATTTCACTCGACAGAATTTATAAAGATTAAAAGCATACATGTCTGGTTAGACACTCATTAGAAACCGTCTAGTGACAAATGTCTTTTGGCTGCATGCTGTGTTGGGGATGATCAATTAAAATTGGAAAGGGATGATATATGAATATATTTCTTTTGTTAAGCAGTGGTTATTAAAAAAGTTTGAATCTTCAAGTAATAAGCGTGATGACTGCTAGACACAACCTTTAGGATCAATTTAGCATGAGCTTACATTGTAAATTTATCCCCCCCCATTCAACAAAATTTTTAAAGAATTTTCAAGGAACAAAAGAGCCGTTTTTCTAGACAAAATAAGGAGTAAATGCTTAAATGTTTGGCTCTATAGCCCCGTTGTCACAGCTTGCACGTGGGGTTTCAATTTACAATGTGATTTCAGGCTGAATTGGTCACTTGGTTTGTGTCCGGCAGTTTTAATGCTTGTTTTTTTGAAAATTCGGACACTTTTCTTAATTGATCACCACCCCTAAAAAGGTTAGCGAAATAATTTATTCGCCTTTTTTTCAAAATTTCCATTGATCATCCCCAACACGGCACGCTGCCAAAGATGTTGGTTATGTGAAGTTTTTCTGTTGAGTGACCAACCACACCAGTCTCTTTATCTATCTTATCATATTAATGTATTATAGTATGTGTATAAGACGTAAACATCGACTAGTATTCACGAATTGACATACATAGTTTTTCAATCAACTTGTACCAGAAGTGTATCAGAAGTGGAATTACTTCAATAGTTGTATCTACGTGGAAGTTATCCATACGGTTTCTTTTAAATAATTTCAACTCGTTCAGCTTTTTATGCAGACGTTTTTTTTTATCCAATTTTATGTCTTCCAACTAATCTTCAGACATGTTCAAATTCTTATAACATCGATGTTTCATAAAATCTTTAAGATTCAGTTTCTTTTCTCCTTAACTTTCGTCTTTCACTTACACACGCACATATCAATGTGTGTGTGTGTGAATGTGCACTTTCAACAACCGTAGCCATCAAAAGTTGCAAAGGGTTTTATCCCCTTTTCATGTGTGTGTGCATTTGTATGTTCAAGCGCTCCTGACCATACCAGTCTACAGATTTGAAAATTGGCATCAGTACTCCTCTAAATCTCTTCTAAATTTTCATTTTTAATTTTTGGAAAAAATGCTTTGTTTTTCACCAATCGGGGACCTTTTTATGACGGGTTTATTGATAGCATCTAGATTCTCCAGAATCTAAATGTTTCTTGGTGTATTTTTTTCTCCATAATACATGTTTTCCTGTGGAAGTAATATCAGCATTCTCCAAAATCTAAATGTTTCTTCACAGCATTATTCTTCGGTTGAATTTTTCATGACTTCGAAGTTTTACGCAAGGATTGTTCAATTATTATACTGTGATGGCAAGTATCTATCTATCTATCTATCTATCTATCTATCTATCTCCCCCTCTCTCTCCCTCTCTCTATCTATCTATCTATCTATCTATCTATCTATCTATATATATATATATATATATATATATATATATATATATATATATATATATATATATATAATGCTCTTCCATAGGATTAGAGCACTCTGGTGGATGAGGGGTTTCAGCGTAAATGAATATATTGCTTAAATTCAGCCTTACTGACCACCCAGTTCCGTTGTCCAGAGGTAGGATATCGGCCCCCGGGTCCGATGTGAGGGTTTCAATTCTGCCTCGCGGTACTGGATGGGTTAAAGTCTATAGCCACACTGAAGAGATGTAATACATCGAAACAGCTGTCAGTGGATGACACAATAATATATATATATATATATATATATATATATATATATATATATATATATATATATATATATAATCCATCCCTTGATTACTCATCCACATCGTTACAATATAATCCTGGCTGGTGATGCTTGGCTCTTGGAAAGATAGATTTGCCCTTTTTTTTTTATCTCGAGTTTTATTTAAATCTGTGATATCCCTGTGTGATGAATAGTGATTATTAACGAATGTTTAGTTGTTGTGCAACGATCAGTGATAGAATGCATAAACTCTTCAATATCTTTACATTTAATCTAACTGGTTATGTTGATCGTTATGCATATCTGAGTACATAGAGAAAAAAGGAAGATGATTATGGAAGATCACTCAAAGCTGCTGATCGAACCAATTGACATTCAAGAGATTTATCTTAATTATGTACAATGGCGCCCAGGGATTTAGCCAGTGCATTCCCTGTCGTATACATTCTTTTTAAACTTGAGAATTTTAAAAGAAATATAAACAGATATTAAAACACCTTTTTTTACATGAAGCACGAAAGTAATTATTTTTTTTATAATTTGTCCTACAGCCAAACAGTATAACAAATGTTTCAAAAGAATTTCTTGGTTTTCATTCTGATCTTTGTGCAATGGCTTTGACTTTCAAGAACCTTCCTTACCTGAATTATAGTTTCGAATTATTCTAATCAGAAGAAACGGGAAATGTTTGAATTACTTGTATTTCACACAACACTTCAGTGAAATCGGCTTTTCAGACACACAGTTTATGGCATGTCACCAAAAGACATTGAGCTAATGACGGTTTCTATTGAGTGACTAACCAGACCTGTCTTTTACATTTATAAAAATCTTTTTGTACTTTTAGATTCCTACCTACAATGATATGTTTGCTTTTGAAATAAGTGCTTAAATGAAAAAAAATATTTCATTTTGATTTTCGATTAATCATTTTTGGCCAACTTTACGGGGAAGTGGTGCTGTTGAAATAAATGCTCTGAAAGGGGAGCAGTAGCCCAAAAAACGTTGAGAAATATTACTTTATAAGCATTCTGTTATTTGTGTACCGAGCACAAGATTTAAATCTGCCTTGCTACTTCAGTCCACAGCAATTAGGATTATTCCCGAATCAGAACAAAATTGATAAAAAACAGCTTTTAATAAAATCAGGGAATCGTTGAATTTGGTCCAGTAATATTGATGGTGCATGTAAAATGATCATTTTTTATTTTTCTTCAAAATTTATAGAAAAAATTGCAATTTTCCCCAAATGAGCCTACCTGCACGGACAGCTGTGCTGTTGTGATACTCCTCCAAAGGGACGGCAGTTCTCTGCAGTCAGCAGAGATATCTACCAAGTACAGTGCGTTCATATCCAGTGGCTTAACTATCAAGGTCAGCTGTCGGAATACACAAGCAAAGGACCAACAAACCCCCATTGCTAACCCAGTCATTTGCTAGGAGAAGGAAACTCATGTAAAACCTGGGAGCCTTGTTGTTACTTGCGCAACCGCAGTGGACCATGCAAACCTTGGTTTGAAGGATTGGGTCAGTCGTGCACACGTTTCAATTCACCTTAAAAACTCAATCGCGTAGGCCTTTGGGATATTCACACACACAGACCCCACCGACAATAGACCTGAGAAGGCGCGAGAAACTCTCCCAAATCCCCGTTCGAAGAAACAAGCTATCATACAGGGGTTGGGCGAAATAATTGAAAACACAATTTTTTTCACCAGGTTTTATATATTCATTTCAATTATTTCAAACTAGTTTTATGACTCTAACAGCGTGAATGGGTGCGTTATTGTCCTGACGTTGCCGCCATTGCAAAAGACTGTTAAGCCGAAATTGACAAATAGTTCCAGGAGTTCAGCCTTCCATGCAGGATCAATAGAATTCTACTGGCGCCCAAATCATCACAGATCAACTTCTATGCTTGCAGTGAGACTGTCAAGATCATAGGCTTCTTCAGACGTAAAATCGGTAAGAACAAGGAAATAATGTAAGAAAGATTCGCCCTTTTACATCAGATTTTTCCATTGGTCAATCGTCCAATTCTTTTGGTTGTTACACCGGCCCTTCTGTAGTATCCGACTCTAGAAGGCTCTCGAAGAACAGTCTTCGTCGAAATAGGGTTTATTATATGCTTATTAAGTTCTACAATCACCTTGTGCTGTGGTCGTATGATTCTTCGACAATATACGCTGTAGTCTCTGTTGCTGAGGTTTGAAATACAAGTGAAATCAACGGGTGTGTCCATTATTTTATCAAACCCCCCCCCCACACACACACACATGTATATGTATATATATGTTTATATATATATGTGTGCGTATGTATATTCTGCAAATAAAATTGTTAAACAAAACATTTCATCCTTATTTCCTTACGGATATTACATTTAACACCTTAAGAAGAGTGAATCGTCTGAAACATCGTGTTGACAACATAAATGCCATGATGGTCTGAAAGACCCTTTGAATGTCGATGACTCTTCTTAAAATCATAGACATCAAGGAATATGTTGGGAATTTATATGTGAGGCTGAATTTGTATATTTGATGCCTGCAGCTAACAAACAGGCTATGATTGGTGAACATCATAGAAAAAAGGACAAACCTGAAAGCCATAGATCTACTTCTCCTTTTCCTTTTGTGAAGATCTAGCAAGCACAGTTGCCAACTTCATTTCCTGGTTTACATCTAAAATCGAGTCAAAAATATCTCAAAATACTTAGTAACATGTAGATTTTCCTTACATATCACTAAAATCAAGGGAATGTATTCCATATCATTAATGAATTGAATGTGACCTTCATCTACAACATTTATCTTCTCAAAATATCACTTAATTAAAAATATTGCATTTTTGTTACAATATATTAAATAAAATACTGATTTCTTTAAAAATCATTTAAATTGTTATTTCAGATATCTAGTCGCAGCCTAAAACAACAACAGCAGGATAAAAAAATAAATAAGCAATGAGAAAAATACGTAGCTAACATTTGATTATGTCAGTAGCCCATCTTAAAAGGTTAGATGATGTCATCAACATCAAATATAGATTCACATTTTCATAAAGCCGATTATTTTACCACATCAATCTTACATCTCGAGATTTTTCATCTTCTCTTACATTTATTTTGAAGTTATCTCCTGTCAACATTATATCAATTGAAGGCATCATAATGTGAAAATGTTTGATGTTGAAGACGAGGCCACGTGCTGAAACGATAGTGGATGGAGGCTACATGCAGTCAATGAACCTTTTACATAATCTATTAGCAGGCATAAAAATATTATTTTACATTTCTTACATTTTTATGAATTGGAGAAATTTTCAGTTTAACATCTAAATAGGGTCAAAAACATAAACAAAGATGTCATTGAATTCAAAAATATCTAAATAGCAATTTCTGGCATCTACAGGCAACCCAAAACATCTAAACTTAAATGAAAAACATCTAGATAGTGAAATTCAATTACCTACCTTTAATTACCTTCCTTTCTGCCGTCTGCTTTTTTAGTTATAGAATGTGACGCCGTTACTGTCCTGTTGCCTCGCTCCCAATAATTCTGTGTAGACGTATCTAGATTTCTAAGACGGTAAATGCAATCAAATCCTACCGAAATTGTGTACTCTAAACCAGAACTTGAACTAGAGAATGATTTGCCCAAAAGTGAATGAAATTGTTTGGGAGGTGAATGAAAGGAGAAAGGCGAATGCATTATTTTTCTCTGATATTTGTATTTTTTTCGTGTTTAAAATAGAGATTAGCATTACAGTGATTTGTTAGCTGGTGTCCTACAAAGAATGGTTCACAACCAATGCAACCTACTGATAGTCACCCATGGAGCTGAAACGTAGAACCTAACAAGAAGATTAACACTCAAACTGAGAAGCATGCAACGTGCACATGAGATGACAATAACATGGAAAGATCACAAGACAGCACAGTATATTAGAGAAAAAACACGAATCAGGGATAACATAGAATCCATTAAAAAACTCAAACAGCAATGGTCTGATCATGGCAGGCAGCTACTGGACATAAGGATTCACAACGTGGATCCCCAGAGATCACAAACGAAAATGCAGTCGACAAAATATGAGATAGCATGACGGACTAGACATGTTCAGAAGGTATTGGCTCTGCGACGCCCATGATAGAGAGGTCTGGTGAATCTTGGGAGGGTTTATGTCTAACGACAGTCGCTAAAAGGCTGCTGCTGTTGTTGTTGTTGATGATGATGATTGTGTTTTAATGGCAGTGAGCAGGATGTTCGGTGTTTTTTTTCTATTTATGGTGTTTCATACTCCAAGGATGCAGGATATTTACATTATTCCCTGGAATCTAACACCTACGGAAAACTGCATTATATAAAATATCTATCAAATCATCCTAAAAGCAGAATAAGACGAAAATGATGGAAATGTACGGAAATTCAGTCGTGGATTAATGCTATTTTGTGATAAAGGTCCAAGGGTGTGGAACCCTTGAATGAAAGTATTGCTATAACTTGCAAATTCAGATTGACAGGAGTAGATCCCAAATATTGAAATACGGAATCGCTCTCTCCGTGACATCGTGACTATTGATGAATACATGAATACAATAATTAAACCAGCTGGATATACCTCAGTTTTGCTAAAAGAGTCCGTCTCAGTTGTGGGTCGTCGTCTGCGTGTAGTTTTCAATCCTGGGTCTCATTTTGGTGACCCGTGTCAAGGGAGAAGATTATTTGTTAAGATGAAACCAGATATATTTTAGGATTTGCACAATTCCGTCTCGTTCATCTCTCTCTCTCTCTCTCTGCCTCTCCCTCTCCTTCTTTTGCCTCCTTGTCTGTTTGTACCTCTTAAACACGCGTCCCTAACACCAGTAAAGTCGTTCGGCTCTCTAACACCCACCCTGCACTCATAAATCTCCTTTTAGGCTTGTTCTTTTTGCTTCCCACTCCTCTCGTCCCCAGCCGGTGGAAGACTGAAAATCGTTCGCACAGGAGTGGCCATATTGTTTTTGCGTTGGGTGTCACGCTAACGAGCGAATAATTAGCAGAAAAATATATCTTAATTGGAGATGACTGACACGCGCCATTTGTGCTCACCTGCGACCGGCTGCACGTATTTTTCTCTCTAGGAAAGTACTTGAGTCTTTCAGCTTCCTCTATGTCTAATGCAGCAGAGATTTAAGAAAGGTGGCGCTCCAAGTGGGGAGAAAGCAGCAATTGAGAAAAGCTTTCAAATGCCGTGGCCGCCGCTTCCGACGATAACACTAAGCAAAGGGCGATTCCGCTTACAGTAAACACAACAAAACAACGAATGAAAGGGCGAACTTCAAGGAAGGAGAGTTCAAAAAGACTATAACAGGACTTCACCATCCACGGAATTGACAGAGCACAGTTTCATTTATCCGCAGTTCACTCAAATTAAACGGCTTTCATCTTGATGGAGATATTTTTGGTTGCATCTACAAGTCAAAAATTGTTATCTAGATTATTTTTGACAAAAAAAAAAAAGAAAAAAGAAATCTATAAGATAAGTAATTCGTTTGATAAAATCTGTAATATCTGATAATAACTGCTTTGATGTCTAAATTGAATGATGTATTAATTGTGTAAGAACGGAAATAATAAAATGCAATTTATAATTCAAATTTTTTTAATGTAAATATTGTCATATTTGATTTACAAATGATATGTAATGTTTCCAATATTTTAGGCAGATATCTGGAGAATCTAAGGTATTCTACGTGTTTGAGATGTATACTTGAAAATGAATTTAGCTATACTGCTTATATATATGGTTCTCTATTTTCCACGGAGGTATCCTGGAACCTATTAACGGCAATAAACGAGGTCCAACCGAAATTGTTTATTGTTACTTTCAAATATAGCTCACTGATGAAGATTTGTACGTTTATACCTTTTCACGAGGAAGTAAATAATTACAACGAGCAAATTCAAAGATCCAGTATGCAAATAAAAAACTACGGCAAGCAAATTATTGACTACAAAAAGCAAATGAAAAACTACTGCGATAAAAAGCAGAGAGCAAATTCAAGAAAATACACCAAGTGAGTGGGAAATACAGCGGGAAAATTAAAGAATACAGATTCAATGAACATGAATAAATAATCAAATGATTACAGTAACTGCTTCACTTACAGTTGATGTTAATTTTTTGAGATATGTTCGTTGAAACTTGTCGCTTTTTCGTTAGTCCTCACCAAATACTTCACCATAGTTGTCAACAATTGCAAATTATAATCTACGATAGTTTTTTTTTTTGGTGTTCATTATGAAAAAAGTGAAAAAAAAATCAAATATAATAATAAAATGAACTCAAGTCACGGATTGATTCTTGAAAAAAATATTTCTTTTTTTGTGAAAATTCATGTAAAAAATCTCTGGTCCAAATTCTATCAATTTTGAAGCTGTATACAGATGATAAAATCAACTTTTTGCAATTTATCGAATACTTTTGCCCTCACGGTATAAGAAAAGAACCAATACTTACCAAACTTACTTTATATGAGAAGGCTGATAATTTTTTCCTAACTTCAAAAGTAACCGATATAATCGGACATGCGGTGTTTACATACTGCACAAAAATACATTTCGTGAACCTTTTAAAGCGAAGATTCGTTTTGAATTTCCTTGGATCACTTTCAACTGGCTTTTTATTTAGTTTTAAGTGAATGTTTTTGAGAGAAACTTTGGACCATTTTCAGAGACTCAAGCGTCGAGCTATCGAAGCAAGCATTTCAGCGTTCCCCGAAAACATCAGAATAAACCGCACAACATTCAAAGAAACGCGTGGCATGAAAATAAAAAGGAGAAAAAAAAAGAGTTGGTTTTTGAAGAAATTCGGTGCTTTGATTATTTTATCCCGATCCAGAATTGGACCGGGTCGAAGAAACTGACCGGAACGCATGGCTCCTTTTTGCATGAATGACCAAAGAAGATGAGCTGGAAATGATACTTCAATGTTATACGGACGAGAAGGCGTCTCAAAAACTGGTCAGCGGAATGGAGAGCGTTGGGCGATTGCCATTCGTTAAGGACTTGGAGTGGGAAATCCTTTTAAGATAAGTACACACATTGAAACAGAGGGAAAAAAAGATGCCCCGTTTCTTTACAGCGGCAAAAATGACACGAGCTAAAAAAGAATAAACCCACGCTTGAATGACTGATAGGATTGGAGAGAGAGAGAGAGGGGAATAACAACAACAATCAAGAAAATAACAACAGCAGCAAAAATGTTGATAGTAATAATGGAAATATCAGAAACAAATTGGAAAAGAGAACAACTGAATAACCAAAGAGAAAAAAAAGCGTGGAGAAAGATGAGAACGTTTATGTATGCCAAGAGAGAAATTGAGAACTCCAGCGATAGACTGAGTGGTAAGAAATAACTGACGGAGAAAAAAATAGAGAGAGGTAGATATTAAAGATACAGGTAGAGAAAAAACAATTGCTATGTCTACCCATATATGTGTATATATACACATACATGCACACTTATTATTGAGAAATGGATATATAATCCAATAGATATAAATATAAATGCGTTATATTACTTCGGAACTCCATTTGAAATGATCTCTGTCATTACACGTTGAAATTTAATATTTGGACAACGTAAATAGAATAAACAATTAAAGAAAATGGGGCTGCTGCTGGAATCGAACCTGCGACTAATAAAGTAGCCGCTTCAACGTAGCGTTGCTTTTATCATTGAGCTAAATAGCAGCCGGTAATGCAAAAGTCCAAATATCTATTTTCACTCCAAATTCCCATCTCATTTATTCCTCAGTTTATATCTGCTCTATTCGTTTCTTTCGACGTGACAGTTACATCTTAAGAAATGGATATATATAATCCAACAGAGAACGTGATTAAATTTTGAGTCAAAACAGTTATTTGGGCCTTCGTATATCACTGGCAGTTTAGCTCAATGGTAAGAGCAACGCTACGTTGAAGCGACTATCCAATCAGTCGCAGGTTCGATTACTTCAGCAGTCCCATTCTCTTTAATTGTTCATCCTATAGGTTGTCTAGATACATTAACCGTGTAATGACAAGGGATCATTTCAAATAAGAGTTTCTAAATAATATGACGCAATTTATAATCATATATACATACATATATATATATATATATATATATATATATATATATATATATATTGATAGGTGTGCTTAATTTGTTACAAAGTTTTCTGTACTATTCAAAAGCACGTTGTTCAAGGCTTTATCATCATTTATTTTTTTCTGTTTATACTTAGTAACATTAATTCGTATAGTACCTTAATCGTACTCGAGTAAACACACACACTAATCAAAACCGCACTATGCAGGGTCTTGCTGTATATCGCAAAAATAAAGAAGGATAAAAAGGACGAGAGAAAGGAATGAAAAAGACAAGATGTGACACAGAAGCTGAGATGGATATTGGGTGTCGGTAGGCGATAAAGAGATTTGTTTGTTCATTATTTTGAATAATTATTTTAATGAGTCAAGTAGTGTAGGGTAAAAAAGACTAGATGGACTGGTTGCGTGAGGAAACAGAGAAATAAGTTTGTTGCAACTGAAATTGTGGCAAAGAATAAACAAAAGTCGAAGAGACATGGATGAATGAATTGGAGATGATGGTGTTGGTGCTGGTGTTGCAAACGGTGGATAATAAGGGTGAATTGCGAAATAACAAACAAATACGTGAACTAATAGGCAGAACAAGATGTTCTGATAAAGAAAAACAGATGAAATAGAAACAGGTCTGGTTTATCACTCAATAGAAACTGTCCCGTGACAAATGTCTTTAGGCAGCATGCCATATTGGGAATAATCAATTGAAAAAATGGAAAATAGAGGTGATCAATGAATTAGTCACTTCTATCAATTTTTGTTGAGTAATGATCAATTAAAACGTCTGAATTTTCAAAAAACGATGCGTGAACGTTGCTGGATACCAACTAAGGACCAATTTAGCATAAAATTGCATTATAAACTGACTCTCTCACTAAAGACGTACTTAATTGGTGGGTTGAAGAAAACAAAAGAAGTTTTTTGTTGACTAATGAGGAGTAAACGTTGAAATCTCCAGCCCTCTAGCTCCACTGGTGCAGCCTGAACGCGTAATGCGTACATACATAGCCAGCCAACCAGTGGGACCGACTTGAAAACTGAAGAAATCTATGTTGACAGCTTTCATGACAGTTTTAGTTGACGGTTTCAAATGAAAAAAAAAGTAGTAAAAAACAAAAAGAGGATAGGCGACGGGAAAAGACGACAAAATATAGATCGGATAAAAAACAAATTTGCTGAACAATTCCCAAAAAAGGATATTGTTAAAAAATATATTGAAAAGAAGTGACTAGTAACAATACAAGATGGAAGAAATCAATGAGACTGATAACGCCACCTGGACAGATCTATTGAAAACGAGGGTAAGGCATGCCGTTTACCCGTCTGCCTTGAAGCTGTGCTGTTTTCTTATATTGAGCGACGGTAAAAAGTGCTTTTCTCTGTGCTGTGTTCACTGCCATTGTCTTAGCATTTTTTTCTGCACACTGCTTCGTGCCATTTCGCCGGTTTTCGTGTGTTGAGTGAAAAAGAGAATAAAAAAAAAAAAAATAGAAAATGAGCAATTAGTGAAATACTTTATTTCTTGCTTTTTTTTCTCTCGACCAAACGTTTTGTCAAATTCACTCTTTCTTCACTAATTTCCTTTTGTGCACCATTTTGTGTTTAGTTTCACTTTTATATCTCTACATGCATTTGGTATTGTCTGGTTAATTCTTCTTGGGTGTTTTTCTTCGATTCTTCCTTATTCTTCTCGGCTTAGTAATAGCAACAATACACTCTTGTAACCGGCAGTTAGTTTACCCACTAGTAATTTTAGCGATAAGACAAGAGATGTTTTCCAGAGACTAGCACATGTCTCATTCATATTGTCACACAATCGAGGCCTCTGAAAAGGATGTGTAGTCGGTATATCGAACTGGGGCCTTGTGGGGGCGGTAAGGGAGATCCGAGACTTTCTGAGAGTTGTGTATTGAAACTTTCAAGCCGATACGATGTGTCCATTAACAAAATAGAATGGCTATCGTTTAGCGGCGAGTGAACACAGTATGGGGTATTAAAAGGGCTATAAAGGATGAAAACAAGAAGGCTAAAGGGCATCGGTGTTTTTGCAGTGTGTTTGGGGTGGGGTAGAAAACAGCTTTGCACCCTCTTCCAAAATTCGTCTCGAAGACCCTCCACCCAATGAGCACTTAATCTGTACAATCAGAAACGGAGATACAAAAACTATCCAAATCACGCACCCTTGCATACATTGGGTCGCTTCATAAAACTCTTGATATATAAGATAGAAAAAAGTGAATTGATTGTTACTGATTTGAGAATTTGGGTCTAAATCCAACGCAAAACACAATCTGTTTCTCAATTCACACTGTTGTTGAGAGAGAGAGAGAGAGAGAGAGAGAGAGAGAGAGAGAGGGAGATAGTTAAAGAGACAGAAAGAGGGGGTAAGTAGACGAATAAGGAAAGGGGGAATATATATGTATATGTTCATAATGTTCTTAGTAATTTGTAAGATTAAAAGAAATAAGCACATATTTTCGTTATTTATGATATCAAATCATAGCGCTCAATATCAATCAAAGTAAATACAGCTATTAATTCATTAAAATGGAATCTGAAGAGAAAATTTGGAAGGAAAATCACCCGGTGTATGTCAGCATTTCGTGCCTTATGCACTCTTCAACAACCGGCTATGTGTTATGTTATTGTACTTATATATATATATATATATATATATATATATATATATATATATATATAATGATTTTTCCGTCAAATACAAAACACTTGAACTCATAAATATAAAGAAGGTCATTTCTAGCAAAGGTTAACTCGAATCAAATGAAAAACCGTTTCATTTCTGGTAATACTGGATTCTGAGTAATTAATTTGTTTCTAAAATATATCTTTATCTATATTAGTATTTCATTTCTCCAATATACCTAAGTGCTGAATCTGTTTATGTAAAGGGAAATAAATACGAACGGCGATTCTTTAACCGAACGTTAAATCAGTGAAAATCGAACTGTGGTCGGCAAACAACAGTTCACGGGTCAAATCTGACCCTCAGTCTCATTTCACCCGGCCTGCCGACTTCCCCATCAATCTTGGATTAACGGAAAATAAAATCCAGTAAAAAAAATCAGGCAAAATCATCCTGTTGCCTCAAATGGATCAATGTTCTAAAGCTAAAAACACTTTGCATTCCTGATCCTCTATTGTGTTCATGCTTATTAACCATAAAATTACAGTATTTCGTTCCCATTTAACGATTAGAGATTTTAGCTTGTGTGAATATATGTTCCTATATTAGAAACATTCAAGTAATCAAAAATATAGAATAACAAGAACTGAATTCTAACAATGTGTCTAAGCACCACAAAACGGGAAACCACAGATAGGAGAGAACACACAAAAGGAAACTGCCGATCAAGAGGGACATCTCAAAAATAAACCGCAGATAAGTGTGGACCACTGAAAGGGAAACGACTGGTAAGGGGTACCACTGAAAGAGAAATCATGGATAATTGCGAACGCCAGAAAGGGATCTATAAATTATATTAAAAAAAAATTTGAAAAAAAATTTGAATCTATAATCCTGTGCTTGTGAACGCTGATAACGTAATTTTATATTTATCACGAGAATCGGTTAAAAAAAGAGAATAAATGATTGTTCTTTGATGACGTCACTATATTTGGAACCGACTAATTTTGTTTAGAGATTCGTGTGAACACATCTAAAAAAACGCCTTGTATGAATATTGCTTCATTTTTAAGCGCTTTGGTCAGTAAGACGGAAAATATTATGAGTATAAACCTTCAAAAAAGGTTTGCAGATCCCTAACATAAAATATAGGCATGAGCATAGATATCTCTCGAAGCATCAAAAAATCAATCAATTGAAAATTAGACCATGAGAATGTGGTTGATTCTTTCAGTTTAAAATATAAATTGTTCCGAGAAAAAGAGTCTTTGCTTGGCTTTTAAATTTGATTTAGACTTTTTTTTTTCAATTACTGTGATCAAATCCAATTCTTATATGACCTCTGACCAAGCAGATAGTGGCTTATGCTCAGTGATTCAGCCACTGTTAATTACAAACTAAAATAGAACAGGTCTGGTTAGTCGTTCAATAGAAACAGCTATGCAAACAATTGAAAATGGGTTGGTCAATTAAAAAGTTACTTCTATCACTTTTGTTGGGCAGTGATCACTCACAAAGAGAGAATTAAAAAAAAATAAGTACGGACGCTATCGGACACAAACTAAGCGACCAATTCAGCATAAATTCACATTGCAAAGTGCCCCCCCCCCCAAAAAAAAAAACTATATATGTTGGATTAAAAGAAATATTTTGGAGACGTAATAAGGAGTAAATATCAACTTTACAGTTTTCTGGTCACATTCATTTGGGCGGCCTGTGCACCCAATACATAATACTCGGCCAGTCAGACCAACTGTTTTTAAACTATGTTTATAATTTCAGCTAATGGTTTCTACAAATGTTTTTTTTTTAAATATTCAATTGTGAGTGAATAGTAAACATCGACATGTAAAACTAATCAGCCATTTTGGTTATCACCTTAGTTTCTTAGTGGAGCTTCAATATTGACAAAAGCAGTCACACGTTCGAGTCCAGTAATTATTTCACTCTGCTTTGGCATTTACTTACTCACTTGATGGTCGTTCGCTCATGGAAATAAAATATCGAATTGTGGCAAATAAATTATATTTATATAAGGAAACATTTATCAAATTCACTCAATGACCAATTTTCGTCGCAGTCTGGCGCCAGGAGGAGGGGGAGGAGTTGACTGATCAAATTTTGTCGAATGTTGTACTGTGTCAAAAGGCCCAACCGTAAAGGTCTGTCTAATTGTGCCTCATAGTTCAAAACATAACACGCATGTTTACTTGACTCTCTGTTCTTGTGACATTTACACCAGACTGGAGTCCGCCTTCCGCTTTTATTCACTCAATATTCACATTCTACCCCAGCCCCATCCCCTATCATTAAATCTCATTCACCAGTGGTTCCCAAAAAATGTTCGAATCACGGCATCCTTAGTGTATAAGAACTTTTTTTCACAGCATCCCATGTCAGAGAATACTGAACAATTGCATTAACGTCAAATGTGATATGAAATATAATAATGAAAAATGCGATTTGATTTCTGTCCTAATCTTTTTAGATGAAGGGTCATTAATACGTGTATATTTTTTCGGACTGCTGCCTTCATTTGCAACAACCACCTGAAGAAGGCCGAGGATACAATGGGCGAAACATTGTGTTCAAAAGATGAATCGACATGTGGACAATACATAATCATATAATTTAGATTTTTAAATGTTATATATTCGTTTCCTTTTTTATAATCTGTGAATAGGTTTCTTTAGCTTTCAAAGTGGTCTGGTTGGTTCTGTATATATGTATCACGCGTACATACCGCACTTATGAAGCTAGAAAAAATTTTCCCTTTTCACCCACCTAAATAGGTTTCTTAGTGGAGCTTCAATATGCAATCGAAATTTATGCTGAATTTATCCCTTGGTTTGTTGTGTCTGGCAGAATTCACACATATCTTTTGAGAATAACTTTTTTAAATGATCACTATCCAACAGAAGGCGAGAAGAGTAACTTATTCAATGAATACCCCTTTTTCCAATTTTCATAATTGATCACCTCCAATACAGCAAGTTGCCAAAAGAAGTTGGTCACATGACGGTCTATTGAGTGACTAACCAGACCTGTCGATAATTATGCTTGATTCACTTTGAAAATTGGCTCATTTGATCAAAATATCAATAATTTTATCAAATTGTTTGGGTTCAAAACGAAGAAGTAGGTATTTCAATCAATAAATACCCGTTCTTGCCCTATATCCCACCTCGACAGCTGAAACATTTCAATGTCTCCCTTACATTAATACATTTCATGTTGGAAAGGTAAAATAAGATGAAATTCAGAAAGTTACTAGAAAATTTTGTTTCAAACGGAGAACAAAAAATATCTCTAAGGGTAAAAATTGTTTGTAAAGAATTAAAAAAAAATACTGATATATGAATAGTAGAGTACTTATCAAGAATGTAATTTATTTCAGTATATACCTAACAAAGTTGATGAGTGAAGAATTAGTTACTATGGAAGTTGAAGTAATATTTGTGATCAATAGAATAGTGTAATTGAAAATTAATAGTATCGTGTGATAGAGAATTAATCGGTTGAGCCTAAAAATCAGTTTTGAGCCACGGCCAGGAAGGATTTTTTCGCGCCTTTTCAACAGCTATACATGCGTATCATTACCGTCACTATCCCTCTTGGGATGACGAAGAGACTCTTGTACGTGAAAGTTTTATTCTTTAATGGTACAGTCAGACATCAACAGCGAAAAGCGATAATGATGAAACTATTTAGTCAAGATCGATTCATTTCCACTCTTGGTCAAATCTGGCAACCCTGTTGTTGATAGCAAAAAGCTATTTTGCCGGTTCAAAGTCATAGTATTCGTATTTTGTTTTTAATCACAAGATTTGTCTGTCTGATACTTGATAAAAACTTGAATAAAACTTCTCAAGTTTGAGCTACCATACTTATGTTTCAACTCCCCGAGACAATTTCAGTAGTACAGCTTTGAAACATGCAATTTTATTTCGCTTATATCAGTCGTTATAGTCTCTCATGTCAGAATCGAGAATCCATACTTATGCTCTACTAACCATCTCTTTCTGACCAGCGAACTTTTCCCTTTGACCTTTACAAGATTACATTTTTGGTCAGAAGACAAGTTAATGTCACTACTCCTTCTTTTTTCTTCTTTTTTTTCTCTTCAAAATTCTACCGTTTCTGATAATTTTTTACAACTACAGAAGAACATAATTGGTATTTTTCCGGCTTCACACGGATAAAATAGCTTTGCATTTACCCCCAACTAATTCGAGCTGCATTTGCTTGACGACATTTAAAATGGCCGAATGGATAGATTCTATGTGAGAATATATGTACATATATGTGTGTGTTTGCGTGTGAGTGTATAAGAATTTAAATAAATCATAGTGTAGATTTGAAGTTTCTAGATTATGCATGTTTATATATATATATATATATATATATATATATATATATATATATATATATATATTGAATGATTTGATCAAGTGATAAGCGATGTATTGGTGTAGATACGATGGGAAATTCCTCCGTCATTGTAAAGTGATATGTTTGTATCCCAAGTGGAATGTGTATACAGTTAGGGGAGAGAGAGAGAGAGAGAGAGAGAGAGAGAGAGAGAGAGAGAGAGAGAGAGAGAGAGAGAGAGAGAGATCTATGTATAAATATATAAAACATGAAAATTAAGGATCTGCTCTTTACAAATAATTGACTTAATTGTTGATATACGTGTGTGTAGTTTAGCAAGTGTTACAATATAGCTATGTGTTTGAAAGATAAAGTGTACTCCTATTTCCTTTAATTTTGCACATAATTGAGTGCATGAATTTATGTATACATATACATATACATACAGATATATATATATATATATATATATATATATATATATATATATATATATATATATATATAAGAGAGGGATACATATTTTGGAATGCATCATACATACATTTGTGTGTCCAATTTAAAGATATATATATATATATATATATATATATATATATATATATATATATATATATAACACATTTAGAACATCTTAAAAAAAAAACTTCGAAGACATCAATAAAAGACTTGTACGCAAAGTAAAAAAAAATTGAATAGATAATTCCTGTTCCTGTTATTTTCAACAAAGTATGTTGATATATATATATATATATATATATATATATATATATATATATATATATATATATATACACACACATATATATGTATGTATATAATGAATATGTTTGAGCGAAACTCTTTGTTATTGTATGTGTAGAAGAATGTGTTTGTAAGTATGATTGTCTAAAACTGTTTACTTATATGTGACCATTATATGCCACTTGTTCTCATTATGATAAGAACAGTGTTTCCAATTAGCGGATTGTTTTCTCTCAAAATCCCCGGCCATTATCCTTTTTGTCGCGCAGACTCAAACTTCCATCCCACCCGCCTTCATTTCCGGAATGACTTCTGTTGCCTTCCAATACAAATTCATCGTTTGTTTCATCAGAAACATTTGCAAGAGTGTCTAGGTCAAGCGATTTCATACAATCAAACTATTACATGATTTGCTTACTGCAATTCGCTCCTGTTTACACATCATCCTTGTTTACTGCGTCTCTTCTTTTTAGTTTATTTTTTGTTAATAGAACTGATGGAGTAACTGTTCAGAATTGCCGTTTTGTTGTCAGATGGCAAGTAGTTTACTGTCCTCGAAATGTTTCGATAGAATTTCACTCGGTGTCAACAATAACTTGGTAAACTTGTCTAGTTCAAATTTCGCTGTTGTAGGATGCGTTTATTTTTGTATAAAAATTACTCGTGTAAATGAATTCTAAGTCTCTGGAGCAGAGACAGGGTTGGTAACAATAACACTTGAAAAAAAAACCTATGGAAGCCTTGGAGATATAGTCATAGAGAAAAAACATGTTGAAACTGACAAGGGCGAGAAAGTAAGAAACGATGACGTGCTTCAAAGAAAGAATGAATAAAAATAACTGATTAATATCTTCAGAGACAGAAAACCAAGATATTTTGGACATCTAATATAATTGTAGAAATTTTCTATAACTTTTCCATATTTATTATTCTTTTGATATTTTTGATATTTTTATTTCCTAATTTTTGATCCAAATTCTGTTAAATTTTAAGCTGTATGGGATGATAAAAAGAACGTTTTTGAAATGCTTCCGGTACTTTCTGCACTCACTGTATAATCGAGCATGTGCACAAGAGTATTAATGCAATAGTTTTCTATCGACTCTTACTGAACACTAAGCATTCAAATAAATACATATTGTTGAGATATTTTCATTTCTGTTTCCTCGCACTCTCTCATCTCTACCATCTTTTACTTATATTACTCACAAGAGATTTATCAAAACCAACAGCAGTCACTTCAGATTCCAGCATTCCTGCAAATATACAGATGCAAGCATCATGAATAGTAAATATACACCTTTGAATTACTATTTTTATCGGCTGATGCTCACTCGTAGTTGTCAGCATATATATATCTATTCATGAAATGAACAATGTGATTTTCTTGGTTGTCTCTCTGTGACAATCGACTCTTCCATTTGAAAGTAACGATTTCGCTGATGAAAATATCTCCCACCCACCATTCGAGACTGTGGATTTTTCCACTGAAACAAGATTTTTTTAGTTTCTTTTAAAAAAAAACCCATGTTATTGAATTCTAATACGGGTAGTGCCCGCTTTTCTGTTGTTCACTCTACGCCAGCTTCATGCTTGTACGAAAAAAGCAGAAAGCAAAAGGAGCGTTCAGCTTTTGTTTTGCAACGAGCTGTTATAGAGCTCTTTTCTTCTAAACCACAGTCTCCTGTAACTCACACCACCTCCATTTTTCAATCTTGGAAACTTACAAAAAGTTTCTCCGTATAAATTATTGGATAATTATTTCTTTGCTTTTCACCATTTCGGTTTACAAAACGGGTTTGAGGAATGCTCCTCATTTGGATACCGGGGAAACCTGCATATCTGTAAATCAATGTACATAAATGTGCTTAGGTAAATGTTGATACAGAACGTCAGGCAAGCAAATACATAATCAATGTAAGTAATACTCTTGTAAGTTATTATTTAGTTTCTAAATGTAGGTATACATATGTATACGCTTTAACAATTTCCCACTTATGAATATGTAGAGAAATAAGCCGAGAAATTTCATTTCTCTATTTCGCTCATTCAATTTCCTTATAAACATAAAAAAAAGACAATAAATACATGGGAATATCTCGAGCCACCTAACTAGACATTCAGATACCTATCAGGTAAGATATTTATATCTTTCTCTTTCCCCTTCCTCTTCTTCCTCAGTTGCTCCTCCCTCTCTTATTTCATTCCTTTCTCGATAGATATGTAAACGTACGTGGATATTCATGCTGCAATAACAACACAGGTTATTACATCCGTCTGCATTCAAGTCCATTCAATAAACTAAGTAATTGAATTTTGATTCGCTTTCGCCTCACGTCGACTGACGACAACGCTTGCACCATCCTCAGACTCTATTACTTGTAATGGTCTCAATTCTCCATTCGGAGACGCAAACAACTTTCGGCCTAGCAGCCAACAAATTCCTAAGAATATCCACCATGATAAATTCTACTGATTGCTATGATTGACAAAATGTGGACGTCGATTGGCAAACTTTTACCAAATACAACCACTTTCAATTTCCACATCCGATAAGCGGGATTAGACAGAGTCTATCTATCTATCTGTCTATCTATCTATCTATCTATCTATCTATCTATCTATCTATCTATCTATCTATCAGCCTGTTCCATTCTTTCTTTCTATTTACATTTATCTATCATATGTAATAGGACTGAGATAGAAATGAACTGACAAAGATCGTTGAATAAATAGATAGCTTAGTATATTCATATCAGTCTATCTATACAGATAGATCGATATCATGGAACAGGTAGATAGATATGAATAGACTAAGATAGATAGATAGATAATAAATATAATTAGATAGATAGATTGACAGATCGATAGGTATGAATAGACAAGATAGATAGATAGATAGATAGATAGATAGATAAATAGATTGATGGGAGAGAAATAAAGAAAAGTTAAACAAATAAAAGTGGTTTAGAGGAAGATAGAGAAAAAGGATTGAATAGCACCGAGAAGGAAAGAATGAAAATGTCACCAAGAAAAAGAGAAGAAGAAAGAAGAGAAGAGACGTGAAGAAGGGATAGGGGGAAGAATGAGAAAGTTCCAGATGACAAAAATAAATTCAGACAGAAAAGAAAGAGAACAAGAGAGAGAGAGAGAGAGAGAGAGAGAGAGAGAGAGAGAGAGAGAGAGAGAGAGGCGAAAGCAAAAAAGAAAAAAAGAAAATGAAGGGAAAAAATATGAAATTGATCGAGAAATATAGAAAATAATAAGAAGAATGTTGATACTGACTGAGTGAGAGAAGAAGGGGTTGTGAGACAGAAGTCAGTGAATATTCATTTTCGATGTGGGTGGGGGCAGTGACAAACAGAAAAGAAATGAAAATCATGAATGATATTTGGTGAAGTGAAAAATATCAGAAAATGAAGGAGTTGGGAGGGGAATAATTCGCTTGGTCATCGAACGAAATGAAGAGAGAAAAAAAAGAGAAGAAAAAACAATTACGAAAATACGAAGACTAAGATTAGAATAAAATCAAAAGAAAAAAACAACGAACAAATTTTATCGGGGACAATAGGCAAGAAATAAAAAATATGAGAAAAAAAACTTAACAAGTGTGGTTGGTCACTTAATAAAAACCATCACGTGACCAGCATCTTTTGACAGCATGCTTAGTTGGGGATGATCAATTAAAAAATTGGTGAGAGGGGGTATCTAGGAACAATTTACTCCTCTTGCCTTGTGCAATGAGAACTAAAAACGTCGGTGCGAAGTATACACATGATACATACATAGCCTGCCAGCCAGATAGACCAAGTTAAAAACTGAAGAAACCAATGTTGAGAGATTAGGTGACAGTTTTTGTTAAAGGTTTCTAATAAGCATTGGTAAATGGTCCAGAAATAAATAGCGAAAAAAAAAAAGGAAGGATGACGGACTGATTGCAAGTGAAAACGATGTATAATAATGAATGATAGAATTATTCGCCAATAAATCTTTATTAAATTCCGTCTGCAGCAAATATTTGTGAGCATTGTGAATTTGCAATATGAATCAGTGCCGTGATTTCACTTAATGTGGCCAACAACAATACACCATTATTAATCCGACTTGTGTGTGTCTGTTTATGCTGGTTTCCTTTCCGCAGACGATGTCGAATATGAAGACACAACACAGAATACAATTGTCACCCTACTCTAATATATACTCCATTATTATACTTATAATCTTACATATAGAGCATCTACACGTGTATACGCAGTGTGTGTGAGTGTGTGTGTGTGTATATATACATATATATATACATATATATATACATATATATATGTATATATATATATATATATATATATATATATATATATATATATATATATATATATATATATATATACACTAATGCAAGTGTATATAAAGATCAGTATGACATGTGTATAATGCCTAAATGTCTGGAGAAATCTCTGTTTATATATATATATATATATATATATATATATATATATATATATATACACACTACTTGGGGTAGAGAGAAATTTTCTTTTATAACAATGACTCACGAAACCGAGAGATTTCATAAAAATAAAGTAGCAGGAGGTATGCTTGACCAGCAAAATCCTAAAACCGATAAAAAAGAATTTTCAGAAGAAATTGTTTGCACTTTTGATTAATAAGATCATCGTTTCCCTTGTAAAAGTGTCATCTTAGAGTGAGAAAAATGTAGTTTTTATGGGGGTTGGTTGTATTTCCGATGTAATAATAAAACTGACCCTTGCTTTCCGTCCGTCTTGTAAAATCATCTAGCTTGTTTCCGTTGTAAACAATTTTTAGGGGGGTAATGGAGGTGTCTGTCATCCGTGATTACTGACCAGAGAGAGTTTGGGGCCAACTACAAGTTACTTTCGAAATTATTTAAAAAGAAATGACCTGATTTATTCGGCTGATAACCTTTGATGACAGGAAAGCTTCAGGATTCGTCCTCAGACAAAAAAAAAACAGCACTTTTATACCCTTACAACAGCTGCGAGGACTGAAGAGAATTTGTGAGACATCCTAGGACTAAAGTTAATTTTTTAGACCCCAAGTTCACATGTGTGGTTTTGAACCGACCATGTGGCACATCCTGTTCTCACGGAGGACCAGACAGACACAGATGTGGTGCCATGGCCGATTCGAGTTTTGCCCCATGAGGCCTGTGTAGAGGATTTGAAAGGGCCCAGGCTTCGTCCTGACACCTACAGACCAGCGCTCTTATGTCTTTGTGACAATGGTTGCAAAGACTGAAGACCAACACGTTCTCGTATATATATATATATATATATATATATATATATATATATATATATATATATATATATATATATATATATATATATATATATATATATATATACGTTGTATTATTCACTTGATATGATTTTATGTGTCTGTATGTGTGTGCATATTTGCATGTGAGCAATTGATAGTGTGTGATTACGTCACTATGAACTGATAAATGGAAAAATAGTTGTGAAAAGACTTTGTGGTAAATCGTTTTTTGTATACTATTCTGGTAATCATTGGGGAGGGGGACACGGTTAAATCATATCGAAAAAACATCTTGATTAAAAAAGTATTGTTGAGCTTTAGGAGCGGTCATTTTGAAATTCAAAAGAAAGAAAAGTGTTCCCCAAACACTGGTCCAAGCTGCATGTGTTACCAGGCTGCTAGGAAAAGATATATGGCGATATTTCTTTGTAAAATAAGTTTCCTTGGATCTTGACATTAAATTCATTATTTAAACCCTTTTAGAATCAAATTTGAGTGTGTTAATCACTTACAAGCGATTCATAGTCGACTTATCATCAGTCGTGACTAACGCTTCACTCTGTCTGCCGGTCTGCAAAAATATAGTCAATATTGAAATGGTCCACAGAGCAAAAATGATTGCAAACCCTGGGGGTCACGAGCCAAATAAGGCTTGTGACCCCAAGGTTCCCATTCTCTGTTGTAGAGCGATGCCTCTGACAAACTCAAGATTATTCCATACATAAGCTACACAATCACAGAAAAAGCTATTTTTCATTTGATGACAAGCTGAAGATCATGTTTCAGTTATTTCAATCTGTAGAAATCAGTCATTTCTTTGAGTAGTACTTCCTATCCAGGGGTGCATGCTACCCTAGGGGTGTACATTTTTCAGAGAAGACGCAATCCTGCTGAAAATAAAGTAAGAATTTCTCTGATCATACTGGGAATTCTATAAACAAGTGTTTACATAATTTCATGGCAAACATAATTAATTAATTTTTTCTCACAGACTTGCAGTACCCATTTCAAACGATTTATTCAGTTGAATATGAGGCGGGTGTGATGGCAAAGTCAAGCTTCTAGTGGGGGGTAATGGTTGAAAAGTTGAGAACCCGACTCAGAGCGAATAATTTCGTTTTCTTTGTGTTGCAATCTGCTCAGTTTGTCAAAGTGGATTCTACTGAAGTTGCCACATTTTCTGCTTCACCAATCAGATTTTTTAATCTCCAAATCAGCCATCATCGTGGTGGTTTCCTGTGTTCGATGAGCTTTCGGCCATTCAACAAAAGAGGTCAATAAAAAAAAAACAACATTTTTGTCTCTCATCTGAGTACAGGAATCGCTTGATATAATGTCGTTCGCGAAGCGGGTGGATTGTGGATCCCAACATTTTCATTCCCTCATACAGAAAACCGTGAATAAAAACAGAATTTCATGAGAAGTATTCAATATATCCAAGATATTAATATTTTTCAATTTTCAACTAATTAACATATACTTACATAGTGTTTTACACATAATTTCCCTGATTTTCTGATGTAAAAACTTCTATGTTTACCGGTGAACTTGCTTGACACACGTAATTAACTTTTGATTATCTGCAGTTCGGTTATTACGCGGTTGTCTTTCTTCAATACCCGTGTTATGAAGTTGGACTATGGCATTTTACTTGAATTGACTTTCCAACTGATCATCTAAACAACAATATAGATTTTTATACAGTGCTACGCCCTGAACGTTCTGTTGGCTTCCCTCCTTTTCTTTATCTGAGCCAAGTCTCTGCGATCGAATCCTATCGAATGCTGAGCCTCTTTTCCTGCTCGCGAGGCCGAAGCTATTTACAGCTTCCAAAATACCTGCACTCATTAATGAAAGGCAACGGTTAGGGTAATTGTTCGGCATTAATTGAACATACCTTTGTTCATACGAATCTCAGTGTGTGTGTGTGTGTTCTCTTGTAAAGTGAATAGGCTTTAAATATCGCATTAAGTTGCCAATGCGAATAGTTTGTCAGATTGATTGAGCGAGAGTCGGGTTGTAATTAGTGAGCGGACAACCTGTAGACGCCTTACCCTCAAATTGAACAACGATTGACCCTCGTAACAACAGCACCGAACATACAAGAGAATCGGAAATGTCAGTCGTCGTCATCATTTCTAAGTGACCTAATGGTCGGAACGAGCGTATAAACAAACAGGCAACTTGACTCGGACGAACCATCAGACCAACACGACGTGTACCAGTTATGCTTAAAAAGTTGCGACGCATTTTTGAAAAAAATAAGTTGAGACTTTAAAAAAATGGCATTTCAACTTAATTACGATTCATTCGTTCATTTCTTGTCGCCTGGTCAGTCTGGCAGTTTAGAGAATGAACTTTTGAGGCGTTATTGAACGTAGTGTACGAGCAGTCTCCTACTTAGGAAGATTAAGGGGATCACCATGGAAGGCTCTCTTCATGTTCCCCAGCTGCTTACGGCACCTGGGATTCCAAAACGGTCACCCATCTAGATACTGACCAGGGTTGACGTTGCTTAACATTGGTTATCGTACGAGAACCTGTGTGTCCAACGCGACTTGACTGTAACTCTAGGAAGATAAATTTTGATCAAGCAATTCTATAAAAAATACAATTTAGGTTTACGATATTCCTATAACCACCAAATAGATTGAGAGACAAGAGATCGGCCTCAGAGATAGATGGCTTCAAAATCAAACTTCTTTCTCTCAGCTAAATTATTGTAACGAGTGTCATCAACCTGATTCTGTAAATGCACGTCTAGCACCAGATACATATTTACTTTGAGATACCTGGCAATTCATCTCTTTACTCATCACGTATAGGAATGCATTAGTTTATAGAAAGGTAAACATGTTTAATTAGCTACATAGGAGTAAAGTAATGTTTAGATAATGAACTTCTGAGAATTATATTTATGTGTATATTTGTGTGTATGTATCTATGTATGTATATGTCTTTGTTCAAATAAATTACTCTCTTTTTTAGTATAAGCAAAATTCCGTGCAAGACTTTCAACTGAGAATGATATGCGAATGTGTCTCTCTGAAACTATGCCTAGAATTGAGTTCCCTTTTGGGAAGAGACAAACTCATCCATCTCATTAAAAATGTATCATTAAATGAAATTACCAACAAATACTAAATTTTTATCGTCTGTTCTATCGCATGACCGATCAGGACCATGGTTGCCAACTCGTTTTATTTGCATTTTTTTAAATCCAAAATTAAGGCAAAAAAATGTAAATTTCCCAGAAAATTCTCTGAATCATAATCTAAAACTATGCAATATATACTGAGAATAGAAACCTCTAAAAATAGGGGAAACCATGTGTTGATTTTACCCTCCTTTACAGCTTATTTGTAGCCTACTGGAGCCTTTCTAGGAACTGTGTAAGGTCAAATGTTCAGAAAATGCTTTCGTTCATTCAAAAATTGACCATCGTAAAATAATATGATGGAAACTATGTTCCTATTTAGCAAATAACACACAAAGTACAAACTCACTGTCATTTTGATTTCGCGATAGAAAATACTTGGTAACAAAAAGAAGACAAAGGCCCTTGTAATTTAATGTTTTATGCTCTAATCACTAAGCTGTTCGATTTCATTTTCTTATGCATTTTATACGAACTCTTATTGATGTAACTCAAATCAATCAATGATTTTTATTGCTACCATCACAAGGAAAATGAGCGATTTCCAAAATTCAAGGAAGAAAACAAACTTTCTGCCTTGAAATATCAAAATGAGTTTTGTATTCATTCGGACACCAAACAAAATTATTTCCTTGTATTTCACTCATGGGTAGAGCTTCACAAACTGCGAGTCGTGGCAATTTGCTGTGTCGCTGGAAATCTCTGTGTGTCGTGGAATTTTGAATATCTCTCAATCGATACTTTTCCTGAGTCAGTTGGACTACTTGGATGACATTATATACTTGGCTTGAATGACAGAACTCAAGTATTGGGTTGTAATATAATGAACTTTCAAGTGTGTTGCCATAGCAAAAAGTTTGATCAAGAGTCTTTTTCTCTCAAAATGTCATTCATGCACAACGATATTTCCTCATGTTTTTCATCAGTTTCGTCTAATTCAGCCTCTGAATTCTCCTTATTTTGTCTTTTACGCCTTTTGAATTTTTCCATAATTCATTTTGTATCATGAGCAAAAAATATATACATTATCTAATTTTATAAATATTTATTTCATCCAGACACATCCCAAAAATTGCTGAGAAACTAGGAGTGATAAAAATTTGATTCAGAAAAATTATTAGGATTTTTACTTTAAATGAAGTAAATTTCGGGCACACCCAATCTTTAGGATTAACGTTTTCTTATTGTCTATGTTTACAACAAATATTACTTTGTTTAAGAATGAAATATATATTTACCTGTGTAAATAGATTTATTCACCCTTCATGTTTCATCCACTCTTCGTCCCCCCCCCCAAATCATTGATGAGTTATGCATAAGTTACTACGAAATCTTTTGGAAAAGACTTATTGATATTATTGTGTAATTCGGAATTATAAGTTTTGTATTCATAGGAATTGCTCATTCAAGACTTAACTTGAATTAGGAAATGCTTTTCACTTTTCACATCTTAATTCCAAATTGCTCCCTATATATTTAAATTGGCCCCTTATAGGGCGTGCACCCACATTCAAAATCTTTGATTTAGCATAAGTTTTTTGCACGAAACTGACTGCCAGAGAAGAAAATACCATTCATGCCTGATGAGTGGATGAAATTATTAGATTTCCATTCCTTCATTTCTCTCCGATATCTTTTGATATTACCAGTACAGAATCCGCGAATCCGGGTCTCCTAAATCCGGAAAGCCCTGTGGTTTGCCACTTCTTGAGCCATCTGATTGCATTAACAATCATTATTTTTTTATCTACTATCACTTCTCTATTCGTTTTCCTGCTAATCACACAACGGCATTTCTTCTTATTTTTCTTCCAAAAGTTCACATTTATAAAATTGAACAACGTTGTCTTCTATTATCATGCTAATAATGCTTGAATCTTTTTGAATCGGTTGATGCAAATATTTCATCAATCCTTATCAAATTATTTACTTTTACTTTTATTAGATAGTATGACGTAAATAAATAAGAGTTGAGTGGAGAAACACCCCAAATCCAGAATTCCCCCAGAAGCAGCATTTGCCAGATCCAAAGGATTTTGAACGAAGGAGGTTGTGTTGTGTCATTTAACAAGATTGCTTCAAATCAGATGTGCTTTCTAATAATCTAATTTTCTTGGTAAACAAATCTCATTAATTTGGCATGTTAATTTTTAGTAAGGATTACTGAGGTAATATGATGTTCAATACTTTATCAACTTTGCAACATTTGTGTGCGTTTGTGTGTGCGTGTGTGCGCACGCGTATGTGTGTGATGATTGTAACGAATGTAGTTATGTTACCATCGAATTAAAATGATATTAACAAAAAAGCCACTCCATAAATAACATATTAGAAAAGCAGAAATATTTACAGTGTATATATCGGATATATTAGGCACAGCTGTTAAATATAATATTGCAATCGGACATTTTTCCCAAGCGTTAAATGCCAATCATAGCAATTTATATCAAGTAACATATTTCAATCAGAATTTTTATTGTCGTCAGCTGCAGCTTAAAAGAAGCACGTGTTACTTGATTGATATAAAAATTGATTCATGCATGTCAGCCTTCTAAGCTTTTCCATAATAAGGAATAATGCTCTAGCTCTATTGGCGCTGCATGTACGCATAATATATAGATAGACATATACAACAACCCAGCCAGAATCACTTCAAAACAAAAGAAACATATATTAACTTATGCTAACCTATGTTGACAGATTTGATTGACGGTTTCTGATGTGTTATTATTAATATCAGTATTTGCAATATTAATACTGGTATGTACTTTCCAACCTAGAAGTCGTATTCATTCGATTGGTAAACTTAGCAAAACGATTAATGAGCCACGAAGGAAATAGGATTAAAGGAATCTAATCATTTGAAACCTTCGTATTGGGACTGAAAAACTCGTTCGTTTTGTGTTTTAAGCATATCAAAAATGGATACAAGTTACCGAAGGTGGCCCTGATAAGACGTCACGTAACGTCAGGCAGTTATCCGATCTGTCAAAAATTCATGAGGCAAAGCAGAAAGGATATGATTTGTGTATTTACTTCTGGTTTCCTTTCACGAATTTCTCTTTATTTATACGTGGATTAATTTTGACTACTCTTTAGTTTCATCTTGACTTTTAGATAAGCGAACGTTTCTAGTACCGATTGCCGTCACTGACTCACATACCGAAATAAAAGTTGCTGCTTCAGCTCTTTCGGGATTAGATCTAGCTCTTTTTGGTGCATTTAGCACCTTGAAGTCTCTGATTGACATACCGAAACAAAAAGAGAAAGGGGTTCTGAAAGGTTGCGGGTTGTTAAATGGTGCTTCCAGGAGAAAGGGCTTTTAAAGATAGGAGCTTTGAAAGGAATGGGCTTCTAAAGGCACTGAAGATTGAAATAGCACATCTATGGTCTGACTTCCAGGCTTGCTTATGATGTAGACTTTGCGACTTTCTTCAATCTCACAATTCAAGATGACCACCATATGTGGGGTCAGATGCTGGTGTTCGCTCTAGAACTACTTTCACTGTATAAATGGAGCTGGTCAAAAACATCTAAGGGATATTATGAATCCTCCTTGATATACTTAACATATGCAGACCAGTCTAGCTATGTGTCCTTTAAACGTAATAAGGGTTGTGTAAGGTCATGAAAGTGCAAAAGAAAAGCTGACAGACTACACAACCCTGTTACAGTGAAGTCCACGCTGAATAGACTTCTTGCGATAAAGTCTAGGTTAGGGTTGTTATTGTCTGGAATGTGTCATGGCCACCATCTTGAAAATACCACAATCTTGAGTTTTCAATGACTTGCGTATATTATCCTAATGTCAATTTCTAAAAACTAAAATGTATGGTAGATAAATTCAACAAATTATGTCCTGAATATCATGTTATGTCAATTGCTGATAAGAAAATTGATCCCAAAACAGTTGTTTGAAAAAAAGGATACCCTGGCGACATATTGAAACTCCGTGAATATTCATGCCATTATTCTATAAGTGTACCAAATTATATAATGTGGGGAAATTTTAATTGAAATTCCATCTTTCCCCGTGACAGACTTGCCAACCAATACACATGGTGTATTACTATAGTCAGATGACTTTCATCAATGTCATCCAATTAGCTCTAATATAATCACTTTTCTGGAGCCTTTATCATAAGTACTGAAATCACTATTACATTGTCTCCAAAGTGACGGTATTTCTTGTTTTCATTATCGATAGACTATTATTCGGTGCAGCTGATACCAGCAATATGTTTTCAAGCGACATTCGATTCGCTCCGATCCTGTTATCTATATTCAATAGATTCAGTTCACAAATACTTACATTGATATCTACACATAACAGTAAAGCAGAAGAGTAATCGACTTGGCCAATTTGGTACGGCACAAACGCACCTGACGAAATCTGATCCCGTAACAGCTGAGATGGAATAAATATAAAATAGACTTTGGTTGTGGGCGAGCAACGAGCTGCTGTTGAGGTCAGGCGTAGGAAACAATTGTCTGGTTACGGATGATAAACATTAGATACAGGAAAACAAGGTTGTTTCCGACGTTGTTCAAAGTAAAACGAACAAGCAGACACTTCAATCTGATGACCATTACTAGTTTGCACTTATTTAATTACTATTTATTTATATATCTATGTGCGACTTCAACTGGTAGCAAGTGTATACACACACACACACACACATCACCTTATTCTCGTACGATTATGGACAGGTGGATATGTCATTTTTTAATCACATTAAGTAAGAAAAACAATCTCAAAACACAGAGAGAGAGAGAGAGAGAGGAGGGGAGAGAAAGAGAGAGAGATGTAAAACAGGCAAATATGCCTATCTTTAATCACAGGGGGTAAGAAAAACAATTTTAACGCACACACACGCACACACACACACACACACACACACACACACACGTGACGTGATCATCGAACATAAATCCTAGACATAGCCTCACCGTATACTTAGTACACAAAATCCAGGCTTACTATTTACCTAGTTCCCAAAACACAGTCTTACCGTATACTTATTTCCTCATGGCCATTTCTATCACTCACACCTGACTCCCCATCAAGTCTCTATCCACCCCAACCTACCTCTTCAAGAAACGTTGGTTCATCCAGAAAAAGGTCTGTGAATTGGCTTTTCTTTTTTTTGGGGGGGGGGGTCTTCCATTTCCAATCGTTGATCACAATCAAAATATAAGAAACTGTCAGTCAAAACTGTCAACAGAGATTTCTCCGGTTTTCAATGTGGTTCGTTTTTTACCCTGAATAGTTTTATATGGGAGGGTTCAATTCACCATCAAAGTTTATGCAAAATAGGTCTCTAAGTTCGCATCCGGTAACATCTACGCTCGTCTATTGAAAATTCGGACTTTTTTTACTGATTACCTCCCGACAAGAGGTCAAGTAAATAATTTATTTATTGATCACCCTTTTTTAATTGATCACCTCTAACACAGTAGGTCAACAAAAGACCTTGATCCCGCTACGGGTCCGATTGAGTGACTATACAGGCGTGTTTCTCTTTTCATCTAGATTATATGCATGAATTTTTACTGCTTCTTTAATGAGAGATATGTCTTCTGCTTCTTATAGAAGAATTGTCCAAATCAACAAATAAATCATCATTTTCCGACTATGTATCGATCATTGTGGCCAAGAGTGGTCGTGTCCGGCTCGGTAGGTCGTGGTTCAATCTACCGCCAAGTCATACCAAAGTATGGCTCCCTGCAAAGCACTGGGACTAGGATTGAGGAATCTCCATCTACCCCTGAGGCTAAGGAGTTACAGCCAAATCGTTGGATACACCGGTTCTCGTAAAATCTTCAAAGTTGAGCAACATCTTACTTGGTTAGTACCTGGGCTGTCTGGTGCTGTAACTGCGTCCCCCTGATTTCCTAGAGTGATCTCTGGACGCATCGTTTCCTTTGGAAGCCTCCAGCATGGTCGTTAGGGGTGGGGGCTTAACTGGGGCACGGCAGCTCCGTCTGCTAAGACGCAAAGAGAACCAATCACAATTAACGTAGCAACAATTGTCTAGAGTCGCTTATGGCCATCCAACAGTGATAAATGATCAGTTATAATCTCTGGTATTTTCAATTGTGAGAAGAACCTCCGAGAGGAATTTTATCACGGGATGCAAAGCTGTTTTATGTCCTGCCAACCCACATACATTGCACGAAACCTCGTCCTTTAGTCATTCTGTTTTCATCTGATACAGCATCTCTATCCAAGAAAGTCACAGACTCTGAATATTAGAATGACATTTGTCTTTATTTTAATTAAATTTGACTAGTTTTTACTTTCTCTTAATTTTCAATTGGTTTTATACAGCTTTCAATTCGGGCCGTCGTTTTTATGGCAACGAATGATAGCATGACCGAAAATAAATGAGAATAGAACTCACAGCTTCATTACCAGAAGGAGTCTAACTAAACAATTAAGCAACTAAAACAACAAGAAATTAGGATAAAAGTAAAACCTAGTAAAATTAGATAAAGACAATCTGTTACTAAACTTCATCCAATAATGAGAATAAAGATTAACATTTGACTTATTTTGAGATTAGTTTTTGTTCACCAACTTAAACTGACTCTGTCGTAGAATTAGGGACACTTGTTTCAAAAACTATATTCAACTAGTACATGCATGTGGCTTTGCTAACGGTATACCAAGAGCTATAGTCCGTGTCAGTATGCTTACAAAATAATTTGAAAATTTATTGCAAGGTATTGGTAATTGAAATTCTTATCAATTTTTGCTACTCCATCTTAATTTATGCTGCTTTTATCGCAACGATTTACTCACTGTTGAAGGGAAACTGGCCGGAATTTAATTGCGAAAGAATGCAACAACCATCAGATTAAGGAAAATAGTAGCAAAAATTATTAGTAATGATTTACAATACTTCAGCTAATGAAATGAATAAAATGAAAGAAAGAAATGTATTTATTTTAGTTTCAAAACGAAATTGACACATCAGCATCAGTAAAAGCACTAGTGTGTGTCATAGTCATGTTATCAGAAACCGCACAAAGAGCAAAACAGCTATTCTGTGTTCGTCTATTCGGATTATCCCCCTACCCACTTCTTCTCTTTCCGCTTGCAGACTTACAGTTTTTTAAATTATATTAAGGATTTTCTGGAAAAAAAAAATTTTTTTGAATGGCTTATGCTAAATAAGCAACAGGAGCGATTGTTTGAGCTTGAAAAACCTGGTAAATTTGCCCTCCACTATTCAAACATGGTCCTGGAAAATATTAAAACTTCACCTCTCAGAGACCTAGTGAATGTCCAATATCTAAAGTATATTGCTCTTGTGTGCCGTAGACTTAATACTAATCTTACTAAGTTGAGTTTTTCCTTTGTTCCTGTCCCCAAATATAAGAGATCCATGGGTAAGGATATTGTAGATCATTGGCAAGATATCCCCTAAACAAGCCAAACGAGAAACACGGCTGAAGACTGGTTTTACCAGACGCTTGGATAGAATTCTGGAGCTGAGGAACAAATGCCCCATCGATAAGAGACTACTAAGAGTCTGACTCAAGAAGATTAAAAAAATAAAAATACTATCCAAGTACTGATTCCGTACCGTATAAATCCCTTTTTTTGGTTTTGAACTCATTCAGTAATATGGGGTACAATCGTTACTAATGTTGACCACGGATGGATGATGAGAGAGAAAATGATGGATCTTATAACCATTCAACCCCACCTCTACTATTTCTCACCGATCTCGTTAAAAAACTGAATCAGGCAATTAGTGGCACACCTTCCTAGTATGGACAGCTCGTGCGGCTGTGTGTATCTGCTAGTGGGCAGCAGGCATTGTGTCAGACACTGTTTACCTGGCGACCGGTGCACACATTCCTAATTAGCAGTTATTACACCAAGAGTTACTTGCTCTCTTAACACCTGCTCCTCCAGCATGACACACAAAGAAGATGGCGACGACGACTGAAGTAGCCACATCCTCAATAACAATTGTCAAATAACAGTCAAACCCTATAAATACTGTTGTTATTTTCTTATTTTCTCTCTTTTTTTATTCTTTTGAGAAGTCTTTTTTTCTCTCTTATTTCTTAAATTCACGACTTTTCTTTCCTTTTCCTTTGCAGTTATTGTTTCTTTCTTTTTTCCTTCTTTTTCTACTTGATTTTCTTTCTTCTTTATTTCTGGCCACCCCTTCACTCAGGTATCGCTGTCCTCTTTACCCTCTCTCTAAACTTACTCTCTTCGTCTTTCTCCCTCATATTCTTTTTTCCTTTGTCGTCAAACTCTCCATCTCCTTTTAACATTTCCCGGCGTAGATCTGAGGGAGGGAGATGTTCAGGGGTACAAATCTCCCTGCTCGGTCAAAGCACAATTGAAAATTCTTTCTTTTAATATCCAAATTAGGAAATTTTAGGTATAAAAACCACGAATTAATCACGAATCAACCTTGAAAACGAAAAGATTTATCATTTTGCTTTTCATCTGATATAGCGCACAATATGAGTACATATGGGCTCCGTTTTATTATTTACAATTCTTACTATTGATTTGTTCTGTGATAAATTTATTTAAACATTTTCTTTACTCTTTTGTCAGATGTATGTGAAAAATGTTGGATCACCTACTACTTTCTTGTTTTTCATGTTTGACATTTGGTTTCATGTTTGTATTTGCAAAAATAATTATTTTCGAACCACCCGCTGCTCCTCTCTTCCCAGTTGGACTCTCCCTGCTCAAAATTCTGGATCCGTCGTGTCTTTCTCTGCCTTTTTACGCTTTTTTGTTCTTCCACACTTTTGTTTTATTTTTTTCATTACGATCTTATTGCCATTTTGTCACCAAAACTGTCAACATAGGTTTCTTCAGTTTTCAAGTGGGGCTTGCTCGCTGGCTATCTATTTATGTATGTGCAGCGTGTGCATGTAGCCCCAATCGACCTAAAGTGATGAACATTTAAACTTTTACTTTTTATTATGTTTAAAAGAAAAAAGTTTCCCTTTTTAAATTCCCTCCAAAATAAGTTTTCAGTGTGGGTGGGTGTTTCTGTTTACAAAAAATTTCCAAAAAATTCAGGCTGATTTTCGTCACTCAACAGAGGGTGAGAGAACCAATTTATTCATTGATCATCCCTTTTCCCAATTTTTTGATTGATCACCCTTAACATGGAATGCTTACCAAATCACACTGTTTACGTGACAGTTTATATTGAATGACTTACCTGACATTTTCTTTCTAATCCTTCACAAACTTTCATCTGAATCAGAGAATCTGGTGATGATATTACGTGAACTCATACTATTCGATCGATATTCTTCACCTCTTAATCAATGATGAAATTGCATTAAACGATTGACACATTGTTTTCACTTTCAAAGATTCCGTTCAGCAGACATTCATAAAAGTATGAAAAAATACATTTTCCTATGCCAAGTAAATTCACTGAATCAGACCTTTGTTCCTTCTCGAAATATTTCGTTTTTGAAAAAGAAAATTATTGGAGAAGCGAGTGAATCAGCCTTGAAGTGTGATCGATTTGAAATATACGTACAGTGTAAAACTGGACCCTGACTTTATGTCACTCTTTGCGATGTACAATTACAATGTAAATATCTGCTAGAGTGAACACTTTGTGCCCACCTATGGTTAAGTTCTCGAAAACTACAAATTTAAATGAAACAAAGTTGAGAGAAACTGATTTTACCATAGACACAGTTGTGTAAATAGGGTTTATTTCATTGATTTTACAGAATTTTGCAACCAACTTTTATCTTGTCAAAGAAATCACTCAATTCGCTACTCCACCGGAAATATTTTATATCATTGTATTTTTATATCATTTGTTGTCATGTGTGTCGAAAGGATGTTAAAAAAAGACGTTGATTGAGGAGTACCTGCATTGACAAAAGAACCCCATTTAGATAGAAATCAGAATCTGGGCAGTTGTTGACGATTTCCTGACTTGACCTAACGCTGCATTCGACTATGTCGTCGATTCGGGCTTTCATTAGAAACTGTCACCCAAAAAAGTAACTAAAACTGTCAACATAGGTTTCTTCAGTTTTCATGTTGGTTCGGCTGCCTGACTGGCTTGCTGCCTAGCTATGTATGTACGTATCAGGCACAAAGGTCTCACCGATAGAGCAAAAGGGCTGTAAATTAAAACATTTACCCCCTATTATGACTAGAAGAGGTGTTTTTCTTCTTTATTGAAAATTTAGACTTTTTTCGTGATCACTGCCCAACAAAAGGCGAGAGAGGTAACTTCTCCATTGATCATCCCTTTTTCAAATTTTTAATAAGTACTGTCATTTGTGTCCAGCAGTCTTCACGTTTGTGTTATGAAGATTCAGACTTTCAGACCTCACAAGAATCAATAGGAGTAACTTATTCAAAGATCAACCCTTTTTCAATCTTTTATATTGATCGCTCCCAACACGCCATGCTGTCAAAAGACATTGGTCATGTGACAGTTTCTATTGAGTGACTAACCAGACGTGTTTGCTGTTTATTTTGTAAACAACTAATAATACAGCATTTGAGTGAAGTCTTCTTCTTCTTCTTTTTCTTTTTCTTCTTCTTCTTCTTCTTCTTCTTCTTCTTCTTCTTCTTCTTCTTCTTCTTCTTCTTCTTCTTCTTCGTCTTCTTCTTTCTTCAACTGTGGACGAAAAAACAAGACGGACTTAATTGTTTGCCTTCCAATCTGTTAATCATAGCTTTTCACTTTTCCTAGACTTTAGCCAAAGTAAACACTTCACAAATGGTGGAAAACCTGATTAAAGCCAAATGGTTCCCCATCCAATCATCACCTCCTACACTCTTCTTTTCAGACATTTCTGAGCACACACACACACACACATACATACACACGTGCACGTGCACACGCACACGCACACGCAAACGCATTCATTTATCGAATTAAAATGCCTCTACGGCCTTCTCCGTAAACAATTAACATAAAAATACTTATCCTACATCAAAATACACATAAATTCATCATTTGATAAGTTTTTAGACGTTTGAACTCCGTCTCTTTGTTTGTTTAGTTGTTGACATGACCTTTCGGCCGATCCATTCTGCGTCCTATGATGGTAAAAAATAATTTATCCTATGCTAGCAATACTGCAACGTTGAATTCGGTAAATGTTTCTTCGTCTTGTTAGGCCTGGATTTCCATACCATGTCCCTGTTTAGTAGTGAAAGCCACATCGGGTTGAACTCCGCACTTGTCTGATTAATATATTCAGTTGACATGTTCATATGGGCTGTTTTGGTTTTTCTCCCTTCCCAACAACGTCCCTGTCTATTATACGGACTTCTTCCCAGAGAGGAATTAATTCAAGTAATAAAAATGTATGAAACTTGATAAAAAATGGCCAGCTTATCAGAAGGGAGATATATTCACACATTCTACGGATCCCCATTTAATTCTTCCATACGTTTTAGCCGTAAAATGGCCAATTAGTTGATTTTCAATTACAGACGATCTAAATTCATCTGCTTTACATACAATTATTTGAACTTTTTTTTAACAATTTTATACTTCTTTTTGCCTAAGATGGTTAAATAGTTCCATTATTTCAAAATTCTTTGAGAGAGAAAAATCATGGATTATAGCACGTAATTCAATTTCGGTTCCTGGGTCGTGGATGTTATTTTGTGATTGGTTTTTTGTAAAAAGTATAGAAAATGGTGATTATTATTCCGGTCAAGGTTTGCTTTTGTGACCAGGACTGTGATATTCTCATGTCGTTTTTTTTTTAAAAACTTCTTTTGATAGAAAAAAATGTGCGAATTCGCCCGTTGTCCAAATGGAAATAAGTAGATTTCAAATTATCACCATCATGGTCGTAAAAGCTAAGTTTGAAGGGAATAATTGACATTTTCTATACTTTTTAGGAATAATAAATTATAGATCAGCTCTTATTGCCTAGGAACAAAAAAAAGCATATTGCACAGTATTATCTATGAAAGGTATTGAGGTATATTAAGCATTAACTATAAAAATGATAAAATTGGTTCCTTCGATTTGTGTGAGATGTGGGATTTAGTTTGTATCAAAAAGAGGTGGAATTAACCACAATTTTTAACTTTTAACACAAAATGAGATCGTATCAAAATCATACTATTCTTAGATGTGCTCGCAATTTTGGCAGCGATTGCTGTCACCTACTGACGTAGCGGAATGTACGTTATGTCCCTTCGTCATTGTTGTCGATTTAGATGTTCACGTGTTACGTTCCTTGCTCAGTGTTGTCAATTTAGATGTTGCCATTTCATATCGCTCGCTCACTATTTCTATTCAATTTATACTGGTAAAATGTGTAATGTTTTCAATAAATTAGGTGATATTTAAAAGAATAAATATCAAAGATTGAAGTCACACTCAACTTGCTAATAATATGTGATCATTTTGGGGGGAGATTTCCGATATATTTTCGAGAATGCAAAGATTTCTGGGTGTTTTCAATTTTTCAAAATCAATTTTTGACTTTCAGGTTTGCTTTTCTAAATCTCTGCAGTTGCACATCCTGCGTGGTTGTTTAGTAGTGAGAACAGGTAAAACTACCCAGTGAGCCAATTCTATAATAAAAAAGAGACAATGTTTGACAACATCTGTCACATGGCTCTCATCTATGTGGTGGAACAATAGCTAACAGCAGGTACAACAAAATTCATCAAAAAAGGACAGCAATACTTGGTTTGTTCGGTACTCTTCAGCGAAAAAGATAAAAATAAACAATAGCAATTCAACCAATCTACACAGACATAGATTCATGTTCTGCATTAACTGAATAACCTGCAAAATGATAAATGTAAACACTCTCACATACAACAGCTGTCCCGACACCTTTACTCTGAAAGAGAAAAGCCAGTTCTCTCAAGAACTGAATTACACCGTGCCATGCAATTGTTGTTCCTGGATAGTCAGTGTTATTTTCCAATTACTAATGTGTAAAGCGTATAGATATTTTTTGTTCCCAGGAAAACTTTGCTTTTGTCATCAAGACAGTGATATTCAAGTGTAATTGTTTTCCTTAATCTATGTGATTAAAAATGTGCAAATTCGCCTGTTTCCCTAATAGAACTGAGTAGATTTCAAATTATTACTGTCAAAGTTTGAAGAGAATAATTGTCATTTTCTATACTTTTCAACCCACGATCTATTGAACCGGAGGCGAGCTCTTTATTACTGGGTCACAGTAAAATTCAATTTAAAACAGTTTGAATTTACATTTTTTAAAAGTAAAGCTTAATTTGAGGCAAGGACAAATAAGGAAAATGATTGTAGAAAAATTGTGTTGCATCAATCTTCGACGAAGGGGGATTGCCAAACTTGTAGTTCAGTATTTGATATCCGAGCCATTACTGAGACTCGAACATCAGTCACTTGCGACAGTGTATATCATGCAAGTATCTTAATCAACATACTTATGGGATTTATGTAACCAGTATCATAATATCCGATCACTATGGACCAGTGGTACCGTTATGTCTGGTTCAGTTGGCCGTGATTCAATCCACCTATCATAACTGTCTGTTCACATATTTCCAGGCATTCGTTTCGATTTTTTTGACGAATACATGGATGCTTTCAATCCTTACAATAAATTTCAATCTTACAATAGACAAGTAAAAAAGAGAAATACATAGTGTACATTATATTACAATCAAATTAGTATAATGAGATCAGCCATTATTTTCCGAACAACCAAATACTTTCACAAGACATTTCAACATCACAATGGATTCTATGTAAGAAAATAGGTGAAGAACTCCAAATAATCAGCTATTAGCATTAATTGACTTTATAAACATGCTCCAGTCTTAATTACTATTTGTTCGATTTCAAAGTAGTGTTTTTAAAGCATGCCGACAACTTCCATTCTCTTTGACGTTCTTACCGTCGACTAGGTAATGCAATACTTCGTTTTCTTCAAGTTAAAACCTGTGTTTCACAAGACATTTTCATTTTGTTTCTTCTGTTTTTCAAATAAAAAAAAGACGTTAATCTGCGGAATGTTTGCATCATCAACTGCTTAAAAACAAAAGTATCTTACAAACAAAAGTATCGTGGTCATAATGGCGACTCTCCATTAGAGAGTAAAAGTCAAAAATTGGTGCACATTGATGGTATAATAATTTCTTTTTATCAAATTCTACAGAGGTTAAATGCCGAAAGAATGTACGGAATAAAAAAAAAAGAATCTAGAAAATTAAATGGAAGGAAAACAAAAATCTAAAAGAAAATGACAAAACAAAAAAACAGAAGAAAACTTGGCTGACTTGAAGAAGCAACTCTTGACAAAAGATTAAAAAAAACAACAAAATGATCCGTTTTCATTTATATGGAAGCCCAATTAGGATAAGGAAGAAAGCAACTTGGTGAGCGACGTAAATATGTTGGTTGCAAATGGATTGAGTGTAGAGGAGGGGGAACAAAGGGAGAGAATCACGGAAGTGGATGAAAAAGTTCCTTCGGTAAGAAAATTGATGAATTAAAGAAAGAGGAATTAATTACTACAGCAAAGTGAAAAAAGTGCTAACTTCACAAAAGTCGTTCATTGATTTTTTATGCGTTTGTCAATTTGAAGAAGTGAAAGGTAAATGAGTGTAAGTTCAATGAATCCTATACATGTAGAATAATGAGCATAATATACTGACATTAAGGTCAAAGTAAAAGTACTTGTGAATGAGTGCATTATCTTCATGTCGACAACCATTTGTCTAAGGGATTATCTCACATGATTAACGACACATAAATTTATCACTGCATTCGTGCATTACGTCAGGAAATTATATGCTGATTTTGATATCATTTGCATTTCTTTCTTTCTATCTTTCTTTCTCTATATATATGGGCATATATATATAGAGAGAGACTGGACATAGCCCAACGTACCCCACCATTTACACTGCTGCATATGTGCAGTGGTGAAAATGGGGTAGGCAGGTGTACAGCGTATACCTACTTCTCAATTTCCAAATTTTTGCGTGTCTCAAAAAAGCCCCGAAATTGGCCTTATTAAAAAACCAAACAAAGCACTAGCCACTCACAGTCCCCGGAGCCCACACCTGCATGAGTTCCTTTATGGAGTCCTCTGTGATACCTGAGCATACCTAGTTACAGATTTACGGCCTAGTTTCCCCAAATCCATTTCTATCATTGTTTATATAAGATGAATGGAGAAATGAAAAGAGTGCAAAAAACACTTAACTGCACTTGTTATCGGATTCGAACCCGGAACGTATTCTGAACTGATCTCTCTTCTTCACTTTTTGCAAGATTTGTTACTAACACGTGTTTTGAAGACCATTGATCAGAAACTAATCGGCATTTCCTGAAGCGTGACTGCATCGCAGCGTAGCTCCCATTCAAAAACCTTAATAAAAGCACGAAAAATTACATACGAAAGAAATTTTACAACTTTCACGTGGAAAGAAACAGAATACTTCGAAATTTACGAATGGCGAACAGTAAGGGACTGGTTTATCATACTAGTTGAATTGTAAATCGAACCATTGAAATGAACTTTTTTCAAAACTTTGTTAACGCAATACTTTGTTTTAAGACATCCTAATTAGCGTTTGACTAGATATCTTGAAAATTGCAAGAGGGAAACCAACGCTCAAAATGACTGAAATAAGAATAGGTATATGAAATATACACATAGGTGCTGATTATTTGGTAATTAGCGAGGCAGAGTAGGTTATAGGTGACTTTCTTTAAAAATTCAGTAATGAATTGAACAGAGACTGAATTCTATAAAAAAAAGATTCACCAATGGAGATTCTCTTCGAAGAACGCATATTTTGCTTTACTTTAATACTTGTATTGCTAACGTCTGGATACTACTGAAAACTAATGTTACCAAGACACTAATGAAATTTAGTACCATCAAAGTACCAGTGGAAACTAGAATTAACAAGGTACTGATGGAAACGAACGAGTATTACCAAACCTAGTATTTGTTGTCAAACATTGTGAGAAAAGTAAAGAAATATAATTCCGATTTAAGACAGGAATGCCAATGAATTCCTCAAAATGTAAGTCAATTATTGCACAGAACTGACACAACTTAAAAGGTAAGCGCAAGTTGTTTGTGGGAAGCCTTTTGTTTATAATCAGTTCAAATCAAATTAAAATGTAATGACTGTTGTTTCATTTTAGTTTCCGCTTGGTAATTGAAATGGAAACAGATCTGGTTAGTCGCTCAATAGAAAGTGTCCTGCGACCAATGTCTTTTGGCAGCATGCTGTGTTGGGGTTGATCAATTAAAGATAGGCAAAAAGGGCGATCAATGGATGAATTACTTATTTTGCCTTTTGTTATGAATTGATCACTAAACAAGTTTTAATTGAAGTTGAACCTTTCCCGACATGAACCAAAGGCATAAAATTACATTATAAATTGGCCCCTTCGACACACATACTCGAAATCTATTGAGGGTCGAAAACAAGAAACACAATTTCTAGCCATAATAAGGGGTAAATTTAGCCATTTAGCTTCATTGGTGTTGCTTATACACGCGATTCATACATACATAGATACATAGCCGAATAGACAGACGGACGGACAGACTCATTTGAAAACTGAAGAAACCCATGTTGTAGTTTTGGTGACAACTATGATTGACAGTTTCTAACAACTGTCTCATCGTGAGAAGCTATGGCAAATTTTATAGAACTGTATTCTGTTAAATGGAATGCAATAAGGAAGAGCATTTCTTCAACTCATTTTCGGCAAAACTGAGACCGGCAAAATGTAAGATGGAGTGATGAACTAGACAAGTTCAGAATGTATTAGCTCTGACACGCCCCTGATTAAGGTTTGATGAATCCCAGGGAAGGTTTATATCCATGACAGTCGATAAAAAACTGATGATGATGATGATGATGATGATGATGATGATGAACTATATGGTATGATATAATTCAAAATTTGTAAACAATAAGAGTTAATCAATAAGCTAATATAAATAATCAATAAGGTTTGACTTACCTCCTTTGGAGAGAATAAGTTTTGCATCAGAAACACAACAAAAAATGGCGACCTAAATTCAGTATAATTCATTAGTCGAAAAAGTATAAGGGTTGATTGAGTTTTTGATAATTTGAAAAGAACACTAAACTGGATGATTTTCTTTTCAGATGATATCCATAAAAAATATATTTTCATGTGAATCTAAGAATTTGGTTATTGTGTTTCTGAGTGATGAGTCCAGAGACCCGTCAAGTGTTTGTGATTCGCATGGTTATATTTCGAACCTATATCAAACAACTTCGTATGCATTTTTCTTCTCAATATTATTCATTTTATATTTTGATATTAATTTACCATTTCATTTTAAATCCTTGTCACTTGCAGTCAAGTCAATCAATGGCTTTCACCAGGGTAGACGAAAGCAGCGTTCTGTTTGCGTTATAGGGCACGGTGTAGGGATCTGTCTCCTCTCTGGGAAGACTGCCATCTGGATACTGACCAGGTCTGATGTTGCTCAACTTCGGTGATTACTGCAACTTTTGTATTGTATGTATGATAAATAAATACGTATGTACATAAGACTTGTCTGTTTAGTTCATTTGATAATTGAGCTCAATTCCAATCACATGGGCGTGATGCCAAATCGCAGAAGAGAAATGATAATTTTATACAGTCAACTCCAACTTGAACTGGAGTTTGACAGAAATTGCTATACCAAGACGACTATTGCCTCCAATATAAACGACAAATATGGCGCCGGTAGTCGGAATAAAGGATGGGTTTAAAGATATGAATTTGACCCAGATTATAGCAGCAAAGTGGGTTAAATGGGGTTCTCACTGGTTGAGGATATGACTTCTCATTGAACGCTCATTTCTAATTTATGCTGTTTATTCGTTGCCGAACAGATGGCCGTTTGAATTGACTTGTTTGAAACTTCGCTTTTCTAAAAATTGAAATGGGAGTTTAAAAAATAATCGAAATTTATAGAAATACATTTGTTTACTATACTTCAATATCATAATAAGAATGAATAATGTAAAAAAAAACCCTCCACTCATGCTATGAAAGATATTGATTAATATGGATGATATTTCTTTGTGCCGACGTATATCTTTACTGCATTCCTACCAACGCATGATGAATGATTTCAGGTGTTTCCTCTTTGTCCAAGTATAATTGTTTTAGAATATGTGTTTATTTGAGTTTCTCCATCGACTCTCACTAACACACACACACACACACACAATGCACACACACACACACAATGCACACGCATATTAATAGATTCATTGATGTATCTGTGTAAACAAGTACTTCTTGTTCTAGGGCATGCTACGATATATGCATATAAGTGTCACTAAGTGTGTGGTATTAATTGTCAATGTGCATTCTCTCCTCCTCTCTCTCTTTCCCTCTCTCTCCCTCTCTCTCTCTCTCTCTCTCTCTCCCTCCCTCTGTGAAGTGTGAAGAGTGAATCAGTTCTTGTGAACAACTGCGGAAGCGGAAGAGGTGTTGTGAGGTTAGTTCCATGCACAAATCGTTTACATGCTGCACGATGGGAGCGACTTAGCAAAAGATGAAGCTGATGCGTTAGAAGATTCTATGTCAGTCGTTAAAAGGTTCCAAACAAAAGTAGGTCGTTGTTCAACCTAACTGGACTGGTATCTTGCCGCCGCTGCCACCGCCGCCGTCGCCGCTGCGAAGACTCAGATTATTATTCAATAGTTTAGTTCAACATAAGTTTTTACCCGTGAAAAAATTCACAGATATAGTTGAATTTTTATGAAACGATACTTTTAAAAAATAAATTTTCTCCTTACCGATCCTCATAATTCTTTTTCTGTAAATATAGAATGAAAAGTGTTACACACACACACACTCAAACACATACACACACACACACGCACACACACACGCATACTCACACAAACACACACACACACACACACGTGCACACACACACACATATATATGAGTTACCAACATCAATACCTTGTTTGAGACAATTGACACATCTTTTTTTTTACATAAAATATTGGAACTTGAATGATTACCTTCCAACAAGTTAGGCCTTTCCTTACATTTTTTGAACTTTTTTCTGAAATTTATTGGATCCTTTTTGTGGAGTTCGAGTATTCTTACAACTATCGTCCAAACGATAGATTAGACCGAGTGCTTTCGAATGTACATTCCATCATTGTCAAGACCAGGAAAATCTACGGTTTGCCTTTTGTACGAATTAAATAGTGACCACAGTAAATTCACTATGAGACATTACTGAGTTGAGGTGGTGTCGCATACGTATAGGTGTATGCGTATTCTGCACAAGCCAGCGGGTTATTCCGCTAAGGGTGTAGAAGACATCTACTGTCAGCGCACATCAGCTTCCATCGGAGTGTCCCAGATCTGTGTGCCACGTTTCCATGACAGCCATGCCGTCGTGATTTTACGTAAAAGAGACGGCCGAACTCTATAGTCAGCTCAGGTATTCACGTCCTATTGTCTAACTACCTAGGTTAGCCATATCGTCGGAGTGTTCCCTAAACTGGCCGGTAGACACCCAAAGCTAGAAGGAAGATCCCATCAGACAATACCTGCTCCGATTCATGCCACTTCGGTGGACCATAGGAAAGCTCTGGCTCGCTTTTCACCTTAAAACCTCATTGTGCAAACTGGAGGTCTATTCTGCAATTCAGGCACTGCCGTCCAAGGCCTAATAGTCTAGACCCCCCCACACACAAAAAATCTCCATTCATTCATGTGAAAAGCTGGAGGTTGTAATGTATTCGGTAGAAATATCTGCGGTTTCTCCACATTCTTTTACATCTAGATTTAATCAGTCACTACTTAAACCTGTAAATAGCGTAAATAAATGTTTACGTCCTATCAATTTCATCGGAAGTTTTATTACAAATAAATAAACTTGTTTAAGTAGAGGAATTCATTATTTCAAATGCTGGGTAGCACAATTTTTTATCAGTAAAAAAAGAAATGCCCTTCCCGATTGATCGTAGACGATATTTTTATCACGCATGGTTGGACATTGATGCTCATCCGATTCATTTTTGTTCTGAAAACTGTTTCTCTCGTCTTGTCCGACCTTCCCGTCTCTAATGGTCATCCTAATGCTTTTCGTTATTGTTATAGCATTTCCAGAATGGTTATCTTTTATTAATCACTGCTACCCACAACAGACCGAGTTAACTGCTGCTGGGTTGAGGCTATTCATGTGTTCTAACATTTATATGTATATATGCATCTATTTATCTATCTATTCGGACCTAGGCCAGCCCTAATCGTTCATTGTAGAAACTTTAAATTTTGCACACACACACACACACATACATCTCAATGAGTGGGTAAAATTATATTTTTTGTTCTTTGAATTTTCTCCCCTAAAATAATTATTATTGGGGGCTCAATTTACAATGGAAATTTATGCCAAATTGGTTGCTTACTTTGTGTCTAGCAGCATTCATTCTCGGTTTTTTAATAGATTGTACTTTTTAGCGCTCACTCTCTAAAAAGGCAAGAAAAATCACTTATTCATTGTTCACCCCTTTTCCCATATTTTAATTGCTCACCCTATTCAGTGATTAACCAAGACCTATTTTTTCCAAATCATACAGGTAGTATCTTCATCAAGGTTACTCAATTTTACCACCACCACTGTTTAATTCACGTGGTAAAAAGCAGCATATATGAGTGGCGGTGATTCATAATTTCCCTTGCAATGCTAGTTACTTTTATTTCATATCTTGCAAGTGGGATCTGATATACTAAAAAGCAGTGACTACATGTATATCTGTGCATGAGATACATATAATTGATAGTATTTTGTTGAGCATCTGCAGCGTTATGTAACCAGATTGGAGAGAAGCTTTTGTCAACGCACGAAGTACACGTTGATTGGTAAAATGAGGTACGCTTCCCTTCGGTCATCACAACCGAGACAATAGCGTCACATTTCATCTTTATGGCAATTGCTATTTCTCAAGAGAAACAGATTTTTTTCCTGAGCGAGTTCAGAATTCGTTTAGCCAATTTCTATGAGTATTTATCATCGCTCTCAACTCATCAAGCACGTCACCCGAATGGATACACACAGGCAATTGTTAGTGAGGCTTGCAAGGCCCGACAAAGCTTTGTTCGGCATCTGGTATTCCCCAATTATCACTCAACTAGGTACTGACCAGGTTCGACATTGCTTAACTTCGTTGATCTTACGAAAACTAGTGTATCCAACGTAATTTTACTGTAACTTCTTTGTGCAGAGTGTTTTGCTGATAGGCATCGGATACCACCTTAAAAGTCTTTGGTGTGAATTGAATCGCGGCCTTCTGAACCAGAGACGAACGCATCATCATTGGGCTACAGTGACTGATGATTTGATTTGTGACAAAATGATATTTACTTCATTTAATGTCTGTATCTTTTTTCCTTTTTGGAATTGGGTCTATAATGATGGCATGGTTCATCAAATGAAGTTGGTTCTTTGACAAACGACTTCAAAGAAATGGAAGGCTTATGGAGACTTGAAGTAAACTCTTCACTGTCAGCTGTCTGTAGTGAGTTTATTCTCTATGTGGATCAATTTATCAAGTAGTTACATTGAAGATGGGTCATTGGGGGTGGTCAAGGGAAGTTTGAAGGTCTGTCTCTTCGGTGGAGGGTGGATGAAGAAGAAGAAGAAGAAGAAGAAGAAGAAGAAGAAGAAGAAGAAGAAGAAGAAGAAGAAGAAGAAGAAGAAGAAGAAGAAGAAGAAGAAGGTGTGATTTAAAAATCGGGCGAGTTCTTTCTTGTAACAATCAAGTAGTTGCTATCTTCTTTTGGTATACTACGAATATCTGCAATACTTCTTTCTATCCTTTCTTCTTGTGCCCTCTGCACTGGCTATGGCTTCAGTCGTTCCTACTTGGGTTCCAAGTATCATATTACAACTCACCCGGTCTGTTTACGATATGGGAATAAGGCTGAGAGGCGACAAGCACCCGAAGTGATGTCACGCACTTTTACCTATAGCTGAGGGAGATGGGGGGCATGTCTTTCTCAAACAGCATTAGGAAACACACACACACACACGCACAGAACACAAACGCAAGTCATGTCGGGGTTGTATGAATATATATTCTATATTAATCATAAGATAGAATTTTTTGTTTAAATGTATTTTTTTGTATTTATGAAATAAGTATGAATCCTGCAAATTGGATTAAAAGCACTAGAAAACATTCCTGTAAACAATTAAAAAAATGCAAAATGAATAACAAATGTGCTGAAGCAATAATTATTTGGACTCGCTATTTTCAAAAGAAGATGAAGATCTTATTTTGAAAGACTCCCTGTTATCTGTGACGTTCACTAACAAACTCATCCATTTGATGTCGTCGACATCATCATCATCATCATCATCATCATCATCATCATCATCATCATCATCATCATCCTTTTAGCGACCGTCATTATAAATTCATAAACAGAGAAATGTAAAAGTGAAAAGGATGAAGCAAATCCTGAAAATAGTTACAGGTGTCCGAAAAGCAAAGTTCTACTCTATTTAGTGTTGTACGTGAAGCCAATAGTTTCTCAACTTTTCTAGTTCGTCAATCCATCTTACACTTTGCCGGCTACAATTTCGTATATGATCTCAGGGAATCTACATTGTTAGTTGTGATGTCCACCGGTTGTTAGACATTATTGCAACTTGACCAGCCCATTGCCATTTGAGTTTTTAATGGATTCTATGATATCCCCCAATATTCCCAAACATATTGAGGTGTCTTGAGATCTCTCCATGTGCTGTTGAGTATGATTCTCAGTGCACGATGCATGGTTCCCAAATCAATGTTTTAGTTAAGTTCCATGTTTTAGCTCCATAGGTGACTACGGGGAGGATGACTTGGTTGTAGACCATTCTTTTTAAAGACTAATAGGATCCTACAGCACAACTATCAAGATATTGAAGAAATCACCGTACAAGAGGAAGAAGTATTCGAAGAACTACAGAACATAAATTCATTGACATAAAACAACTGATAATGCTTGTCAGTCTGCTACCCCTTTAAACATTGGTTGAATATCTGCATAACTCAACCAAATTTGATGCACATAATTAGTAGACCTATGTAAATAATTGGTTTTCCAAAGGCCATATTTTAAGGATTTTTGAGGAGGAGCCTATTCTCATAACTGCTTGTAATGCTTAACTGAACCCTTACTTTCCGTTAAGTATACATATATAGATTCATTGCACAACTGATTAAAAAGATTTTGTCCTTGGGTAATAGGTGTTATTTTTTGATTGATTAGGTCTAAAAAGTAGGAAAAAGATCAACTATTCCCATTAAACTTTGCTTTTGCGACCCGGAAGATGATATATTCAAATCTACTTATTTTTGATTAGACAACGGGAAAATATGTACATTTTTAATCATATAAAGTAAGAAAAACAACCAGACATGATGAATATCAGTCTTGGTTGCAAAAGCAATGTTTGCCATTTTCTATACTGTTTACACATAGGCAATTAGAAAATAACGCTCGCTACTCAAGAGCAAAAATCTCGTGGCATAGTGGTATTTACTATGAAATAATTCGCTCTTCTTATCGCTGTAACTCATCCCGAAACATTTGTACAGTTTAACCAAGTGTAGCACAAATTTAGCGGGCATACTCGATGGGCCAAGCGGAATGTTTTGAGGTAAAACCTTTCGAGAAAATGATTTTTCAAGGGTTTTAGAGATAGCTTCTATTCACAATGTAACTATAATGCTAAACTTTATCCTTACTTTCCGTTCAGTATATATATATATATATATATATATATATATATATATATATATGTGTGTGTGTGTGTGTGTGTGTGTGTGTGTGTGTGTGTGTGTGTGTGTGTTTGTGTGTGTTTGTGTGTGTGTGTATGTGAGAAGGTGAAAAAGTAAGTGAACCAATGACAATTATGTTCAATGAATCTCCCGTAGAAGGAAAACTACTACAAGACTGGAAAATGCAATTATAACACCAATCCACAAAAAGTGGAATGAGAAAATAAGCGTCAAACTATAGACCTAGATCATTCTCATGTCGAATAATAAAAATCATAGAAAAACTAATCAAATAGAGATTTATGACACACGCAGAGAAAAATAACATTATATCTCATTCACAACATGGATTCGTGCCAAGAAGATTGTGTGTAACAAATCTTAAAAACAACATTGGAAGATCGGACCAAAATGGATGGAGAATCGAAGTCAATAGACGTGCTGAAATTCTACTCAGTACCACTCAGGAGATTAGCATACAAATTTATTGATATTCAAAAACGTAAATGTATGAAGAAATAAACCATGGATTGTCAAAAATTACATAGAACTGAGATGATCGACACAGTCAAAAAAAGAGAGTCAAAAAGGTATGAGTCTGCTCGCTGGATGGGATGAATTACTTTTCACTTCGGTTCTGTATTATCCTCCATGTTGATCAGATTTTACTTCAACGTTTTGTTCAACACAAGAAAAGATGCAAAATTGTGGGCAGAAACTGAGTGTCATCTGGCACTAACATTCGAATGATACCAAGAAATAAAAATCTGTGTACGTTTCCTGCTCCTGTGGTTTTGGTAGATTCGTAATTTTAAAAGCGTAAATACGATCAAAACGACTTTCAAAATATCTACCGTCTGCTGAAATCATTTTTCCCTGTTTAAACTTAAGACAGAATGAACAGTTTGAATTAGAAACCGGCAACGAAAACTATCGACATAGATTACTTTATCTTTAAGTGATTCTGACTGACTGGCTGGCTATTCATATGACACGGGTACAGGTTACACCAATGGGGCTAGAGGGCTGAAAATTTGAACATTTACCTCTTATCATGTCTAGAAAAAAAATTTCTTTTGGGGGGGGGGTCCCCACAAAAAAGAAGTAATACTTTTCAATTTACAATGTAATTTTACGCTAAATTGGTCTGTGAGTTAGTGTCTTGTTGCTTTCACATTGTTTTTTAAAAAATTCGGACTTGTGATGCAGCAAAAGACAAAATAAGTAAATAATTCGTTGATCATCCCTTTTTTTTCTTCAAATTGATCACCCCAAACACGACCTGCCGCCAAAAGATGTTGGTCACGTGATAGTTTCTATTGAGTGACCAACTGAACCTATTTTTCGAGAGGAATAACAATGAAAAGAAATGTAAGTTTTACATCCGGCCAGGCAAAAAGGATCGTCCATTTTCGTGTGCCTTGACCACAAACATACACTAATGACTTGGGGCAAAACGAAACAATAACACAACATTTAAGGCTATGACAGCTCGCCCTCTTCACTTTTTAAAGGATGAAAATGATGATTTTTGCAATCATCTTCTTTCCAGGGAGGAGGGCAGCATGGAAGGACATTCCAGCATCCTCCCGACCTTCATTTTGTTTTTTGTACTTCGTTACTCCGGTCTTGTTTCCTAGGTGAGGAGTAGGGGTGTTGACAGTGGGGACGAAAGGTGACAGGGAAAAAGGTCTCGCGCTAAGGATGAAGAAAGGACTAGAAGAAACCATGAAAAGAAAATATCAACGGAAAGGTCAGGGGTGAAACGGCGAAATAAGGGCAACATCTTCTTCGGCATACAGGCTGAGTAATTATGGTGAGTAATCAAAATTCATGCTGGTGAGGAGAGAGTAAACACTGAGACAGACCTAGACAGACAGAGAGAAATAAGTCATCCTCGGCCAAGTGAAAAGAAAGAAGAAATTGGTGAAAATAATGTCACCAAAGCTTTGCAATTTAATTGTATGTTTATGACTATTCTTTTTTATAGTTTTTTCAAAAGATGTGCTTACGCATGTCTCTATTCTCTATTAGAAGCTTTATAGTCGGTCGGTCTATCAGTCGTCCAAGTTACGTTTATCAAAAGAAAGAGGAAGGGTGGGCTTCATGTTTTATTTACCAGTTGCTATTATGTCATAAAAAGGTCTGAAATCATCAACATCAATTGATGACAATAGATGATGAAGCGTTAGTTCTTTACAATGTTGCCAAGTATCATTTGTTATTAATAGCTAAAACTGTCTTGAAAAATGGCTAAGCTTTTTAATCGTAGCAGTGCGTCTCCTAGCAATTCAAATAAGCGGTAAACTGGTCAGCACACTGGGCCAAAATGAACGTGAACTCACGTGAGTTCAAGTGATGCAATAGCAAAGTGTTTCTACCTTTGAGCGGAAAGTCGGAGAAACATGATGAGGCTTACTTGTTTTGAACAGGATTGTTAAATTGGCGTTGGTTCCTTTCTTTTTGAACACTTTTTATTGATGATTTCGAGACCGATCACTGTGTCTCAGTGGTAGAGAGCTTGCTTCTGTTTCGCTAGGCACTTCAGCAAGGACTAGGATTAAGACTGAAGAATCACAGTAAGATCATGCTAGATCGTAACATCCATAAAGTTGAGCAACGTAGAGCCTTGATGGATGACCATTGGAGAACAACAGAGGCTGCAAGCCGGTAGTGGGTCTTACAAATGCCCTTGTGTACCTAATTCCACGACAGCCTCGATGAGGACATAAACGGAGAGCGGTGATACACAGATTATTGATTTTAATTTTTGTCTTACAGTGTCAACTTGGGTATAAGGCCACATTCATGGAGCACATCATAAGAACAAGTGAAGTCAGTGCACTGAACATGGCTTTACGTCAGGCACTACATACATATATGCGTACTTGATGTGTATGTCTCTTGGGCTTTGTGAAGGGCATTGATAGACTAGGGCAACGGTTTGAATCCAGGTATATAAGTATCTAAGTATCTACTTATACTTTCATCGAGAGTGTTGTATGGTTTGGGACAAAGGCAATTATTCGTCAGACCCACTTGCGGCTTGCCTGGCCAGTCGTTCTGCGCATGATACCTGGTATTTTCCAATGGCCGTAACCCCAAGGTTCCTCAATCACTGTGATTCAATGAGTGGCTTAAAAGATATTCACTTCTCTACGTCTGTATCTTTTTTCTTTCCAGAATTGTGTTTATAATGATGATGGCATGGTTCATTTAATCAATAAAGTCTTTGGTATGATACAGTGGTGGATAGAATCACAGCCTACCAAATCGGAAACGTGCACTCGACCAGTGGACTATCATTTCTTTTATTAAGCTGCAAGTCTTTATGATATACAGTGATATCATTTTATGACAAAACACGCCCCACCCTCATGTATTTATAAATGCATTCATCCATACCAATGTGTAAATAACTTCGAAATTTATAACAAACACACACACACACATACATACACACACACACACACACACACACACACACACACACACACACACACAAAAAGAACGGAAACATGCTTTAAGATATTTTTGTGAGTAGATCTGTATATTTGCTTCTGTTTAAATTTACATATGTGTATGTATCTATACAGAGATTTGTAAACATGTTCAAGTTTATAAGTATGTAATCGTAAAATACTGTCAGCATAGCAACACCAGTTGGCACGTATAAATAGCAGCAAAGACATTCCCAATGGTTTTAGTCATAGATCTAGATGAAAAAGTTATTTACACGGTCAAAGTAAGCAACTCTCATAGTAGGAAAAGGTTAGCAGAAATTGCCATAATGGAGTTGTACTCAGCATTGCGTCCTCATGTATTTAGCAGCAAGTTTAGCCCGAGTATTAAGAAAACGTCAAGCGAAACTGTCAACAAAACTGTCAAAATTGGTTTCTTCAGTTTTCAATTTGGTCAAGCTGCCTGGCAGGCTATGTATCACGCATACAGGCTGCATTAATGGAGATAGAGGGCTGAAAATATCATCATTAGTAATATGTTTATAAAAAAGTGAGGGGTTCATTTTGCTATGTAAGTTTATGCCAAATTGATCCCTAGGTTAGTGTCCAGCAGCATTCAAGTTTGTATTCAGAAAATTCAGATTTTTTGGTGATCACTATCCAGCAAAGGGCTCAAACCCTAAAATCCATCGTTCAGCCTTTTCTCCATTTTTAATTGATCACCCCCAACACAGCATTGACAGAAGACGTTGGTCATGCGACAGTTTCTATTGGGTGACTAACCAAACCCGTATTTAAATGTTTTAGCCTTTGAGTTCGCTTGAGACGATCCCCTTCCCACCTCTTCTTCTGGGACAGGGGAAGATGAACTTTCATAGAAACCAATTATGTCACCAGTTTTCTACCGCTTAGCAAGATGTTAGGATAGAAGCGTTTTGATTCCGTTTCTGTTTGCCCAAACTATCGGACTAGACACCAACTCGACATCGTGGGCAATTCAAAGCAAAAAGAACAAATAGACACACATAAATATACATGATGCTAAACACACGTCAACAAATGATTATCAGATTCTGACATTTATTTGTTTGTACACGACTACTACAGCAAATGAATTTAGAAAAACAAAAGACATTAAAACCTGAATTGAATCCACGTAACGAAATCGTATGAGAGCATTATTAATTACCGTATTTCTCGGTTGATAAGACGCATTATTCCTGAAAAATGCGTTAAAAATCACCCTTCATTTTAGCACTTGAAAGTCAAATTGTAGGGAAGAGTGTGCCAAACCCCACGAACCCAACGCACGAGATACAAGCACTCAAAATATTTGCCAAAAAATACTCAACTACCGCTTATAGTGTCTTATCAGCTGGGAAATAGGACAGTATTGACACATTCGTACCTATCTAAATGGCCCTGCTGAATGTATTGAAGAAGATTTATTATGAAATGAAAATGAAGGCCACATTTACTTATTGTTTGTCTGTTACGATAATATATTGTTTGTTTTGATGACAGGTCATTTGTGTCCTTGACAACTATATTCCAGTTAAATACCACCCAGTCAATGGCGTGCCTGGACATTTGCATCCGGTATTTTTGCGCCTCACCTTTTACCATCACCTTTTATCTAATTGGCGCACATTTTACACATAGTTCAAAAACATCTAAATACATTTGAAGAAATCTCGGTCTGTGCGTGTGCATGCAGCGTGATCACACGAATCTGGTATTTTCCAGATATATTAATCGGCACAGAAGGCAGTGTAGTGTCGAGTTTGGAGTTTTTTGGATCAGTGGTTCACGAAAAATTCTTTATAATAATCCGAATTTAGGTATAAAACATCTAATCGTGGTAACACTGAAGAGTAGTAAGCGAAATATTTCGAAGCCATAGTTTCGTCTGACGGAGAGAAAATTATTTGATCAGCCAAACTCCCTCCAAACAAGCCCAAGTATATTTTGATTAAAGTCATTCATAAAGCATTTTTGTTTTGACGCGGGATCAAAGCCACTATTCAATTGTAATGATTGGCGAAGCCAAATTGCTTACCTTTGCAACACGGTCCCCAAATGTTCCACTAGAGAAATCGCTATGCTTACCTGAACGGTCCTGTAGGCCTTCGTTTCAGTACACGGATGATTCATAACCACACTATTATAAAGAACAGGGATAATTCATAACCACACTATTATAAAGAACAGGGATAATTCATAACCACACTATTATAAAGAACAGGGATAATTCATCACCACACTATTATAAAGAACAGGGATGATTCATAACCACACTATTATAAAGAACAGGGGTGATTCATAACCACACTATTATAAAGAACAGGGATGATTCATAACCACACTATTATAAAGAACAGGGGTGATTCATAACCACACTATTATAAAGAACAGGGATGATTCATAACCACACTATTATAAAGAACAGGGATGATTCATAACCACACTATTATGAAGAACAGGGATTAAGCATTTCGCCAAAACAATTTCTCCTTATTTTATTTCCCTATTTCGCCATGTATAATCCGCATTTTAATGGAAATTTGGAGCTGAAAATGGAGGTGCGTATTATCCATGGAAACATACATATTATACATATTTGTATGCATAGTTATGTACAGGGAATAATGCATTTTTATTCGAAATTGAAGCTCAATTGGAGGTGCTGGATATCAATGGTTAAATACGGTACTTGCAAAATCTGGATGTTGTAAATCACTATAACAAATGTTCTTTTCCTCAAAGAAAATGAAAACAAGTTTACTTGACTCCCGAACTGATACTAGATATTGTTCTCTCCTCCAATCAACAGTTGAATGATTGAACGAACCCAGAAAAATGTGTGCATTGAAAAGATTCTTTGTAAAAATACCATTTATGACTGACGCATCCAGATGTCACAGGGGAGCAGGGTTGCCAGATTTGGCCAGAACCAGGGGGATAATCCGAGTTTTTTATCAGATAATTCCCCAACACAGGCATTGGAATAACGTTGAACTTAGGAAGCAAACTTGTCTAGAGGCAAATGTTCAATACTAGCCTCAAGGTGGGCCAAGTCTGGAGTCAGACGGTCGCAGAATTCGAAAAAAAAAAACAACTATGCCTTTGGCCATACTTTAGACACGTAAAATAACAGAACAATTGTAAAATGATTTAAATACTGGCGTCTTTTCATGATTGAAGGGAGTTTTAACATTGATTGTTTATATTTTAGAAATGGACATTTTGATCCGACAGAATGGATTATAAATTGCGTTGTTATTGAAATATTTCGCTTTCGTTAAAATCTACGCTGTGTCCATTCAACTGGTTGTGGAAAGATATTTCCTATTCCGTTTATATGGCCTTGACGCCTGGTATTATCTTTACAATACTTGGTGTCATGTTCGCTTCTCAGTGCTGATGTCTGGGGTTGGGTTAGAAATAGGTTCCTCCAGAAGCGACCCTGATAAGGTTCCAACTTACTTTTGTTCATCTTGCATTCAATAAATATGGACTTAGCGACAAATTCTTATAGAATAACTGACCTAGGAGGAAATATTTTTAAAAAAGCTTTATGTTGCAGAAAAAGAAGAGAGAGAAAAACTTAGATTCAGTTCTTGCAGTAAAATAGCATTGGGTAAAATAACATTGGCGAACACTCAATTTCCCATTTTACAATTTTTTAGCAACACCGTCATTTGAGCCGCTTCATACGATCATTTTATAAAATCATCATCGTCCTTTTAGCATCCATCGTTCGACATAAACCTTCCCCAAGATTCCACACACCTCTTTATCGTGGGCGTCACGGAGTCAGTACTTTCTGAACTTGTCTAGCTCGTCACTCCATCTTATTTTCTACCGGCATCAGTTTCGCAAATGATCTCCGGAAATCCACGTTGTGGGATCCATCTAATTTTTTATTATTCTGACGAGTTTATTAATAACATTTTGATTCTCCTGAATGCTAATGTTTCTAGATAAAAAAATCTACTTTATCTTAGATGTTTTCCAATGGAAAACGCCATTGATGTCGTAAACAGAATTTATTCCGACCATATTAAATCTTCGATGGAATCTTTTTAATGTCTTCAAATTTTTACGCTATGGTTGTTTAATTACTGGCCAGTTTTTTACGTTAATCTATTAAAAACTTAAATCAAGAAGAAATTAAAAATCAATTTCCAATGTATCATTTTTGACCGACTTTACGGAGCGGTAGGGAGCTAATGCAATATAAGCTCTAAAAGGGGGTGGTAGGCCGAAAAGTTTGGGAACCACATCTATCAATCAAGTGAAAAAGAATAACTCCCTAATAAGTAGAAGGTCAGCGAACAGCAGAGACCTCAGCTGCTTTAGTGACTTTTTGTAACACAAACACAGTGAAGCGTAAAGGTAATTACTTTCGATTCAGATACTTTCGATTCAGATAGTCGTACATTAGTGAATTGAAAGCAATGCGTGCATTAAGCTATCATCGCCGGAGTGAACGACGACGCTGGGAGAGTAAGAAAAAGGAGAGCAAGAAAAAGGAGAGTAAGAGAAAGGGGGGATTAGTTGGTAGACTGGCGAACAATTCACAATCGAGAAAAAATGGGATCGGCCTTTGAGGCCGGCTCTTTTGTGTGGCTACAGACCTTATTCGGGTGGATGACTTTGTTGACAGATTACACGTGACACCTTTTAAGGGCTACCCCGATGAGTCGACAGTCAACATAGCGTGGAGCTGTTTACACACATTTGGCTCTGCAATGAGAATAATGATAACAAACCTCACAACAAAACAACCTGTACAATGGGATTTAAGGTTTGTGTAAACCCCATTACAAGTAGAGACCGACGCATTTATCAGTTTTTCTTCTCCGAATCTTTTCACTACTTCATTTATTTCATGTTATCATTATACTGTTTTTATTGGAAACTGTCAATCAAAACTGTCACCAGGTTTCTTCAGTTTTTAAGTTGGTCAGGCTTACTGTCTATGTACAGACCACAACAATGGAGCTACAGGGCTAAAAATCTCAACATTATTTCATTTATCATGTCAAGAAAAAGCTTTATCACTGCCCCCCTCATGAATAAATTTTTTGAGTTGAAGGTCAATTTGCAATATTATTTTTTGCTAAATTGGTCCTTTAGTTTGTGTTTATGCTTGTTTTTCGAAAATTCGGACTTTTTTTAGTTATCACTAGCCAACAAATAGCGAGAAAGGTAACTAATTCCTTGATCACCCCTTTTATCAATTTTGCAGTTGATTAATTCCCAGCATGGCATGTGACCAGATGACGTTGGTCACGTGACGGTTTCTATTGAGTGATTAACCAGACGTGTTATTTTATTATTTTGCTTATCATAGGGACAGAGAAGTTGAACGAACGAGTGTGAAAGTGAAAAAATAGTTACAGGTGTCCGGAAAGGAAAGTTCTTCTCTGTTGAGTGTTGTAAACTTTACAAATAGACAGATCCGTTATAACCAAACTTTTCACGTCCATCGTTGGACATTGACCTTCCCCGGGATTCGCCACAACTTTTTTGTACTTCAAGCTCCAGCACAAATTTTAATCTTTTCAAAAAACGATTGAACTTCAGGTGAATACAGTCAAAAAGTAGCCGATGGACATCTTAGTTTCTATTGCACCATCATGGTTTGTAAAGTGTCTGATTTTATTCGAATTAAAAAAAAAAAAGAAGCATTGTGTGAATTGGCTTTTTTGAATTAACTCAAACATTTCGAAGTAAATGTCAAGAGTAATCATGTTTTTATATTATATTGAACTCTCTGAGTTTTCATACCCAGTCGTATTCGGCGGCTTCCAATGGAGATCAAGCGACAGCAAGTCTCGTCAATTCACCAGCACTCACCTCAATATTTCATCCGATTTCAGAAATGCAGTCGTCTGGATGATTTCATTATTTCCTCGGATTCCCAATACTTCCAGTCTCTTTGCAAAACCTTCTGGAATTATTCCAAGTATGTCAGTAGTGATGGGTAATATCATCAACGTTGTATTTCACAATTTCTTTAGTTTTTTTGGCAAAGTCTCATTTTTCGGATGATTGAACTCCTTCTCGTTGTTTGTTTTCTCAACACGATGTCTTGATCGATCCATTCTACGGCCTTCTTTACAAACTAATGTGATGGTGGTAACCAGAATATTTATCTTGGTGTTTTCTTTTCATTTCCTTACTTGGCCAGGATTTCAATGCCTTGTCCCAGTTGAGTGGCGGAATCACATTCAGATAGTACATCAGAAGAAAGCCGTAGAATGGATCGGCCGAAACGTCGTGTTAACAATACAAACAATAAGGAGTTCAATCGTCCAAAAAACTCTTTGAATGTAAATGACGCTTGACTCAAAACGATAGACTGTAAACGAATGTACATCAGTTGATGAAATCTAACAAATTGATGTAAGAGCTTTTACTGGAGCAATGGCTTTCTGTTTTGATTTTAAAAGGGTTCTTTTTTTCTTTGTTATATATAGCAGGAACAGCTATTTGTCATTCAGTAAAGGACCAGGGCGTTAATCCGACAATTCACTTTTGCTTCTTATTTCTTTCTTTCCTTTTCTCATCTTCTATTTTTTCTTCCTTTCTCAATATTTTGTCTTTCCCCTTCTTTCGTTTAATACTGTTTCTTTGTGGCCTAAACCATTCCGAACAACAACAACTTCTTCGAACCTCTTCAGCACATTAAGCTGAAAATTTTGTTTCCAAGCCAAAGATATATTTCTCCAGGAAGAAAAAAGTCGACAAAACATCGATATTATTCTGTCGTTGTTGGTACACCCATTAACTCTTCTCAGCAATATTCTCTTACTTTTTGACCACGATTGTCTCATTTGGAAAGGAAGAGCTTTCTACAAAGGGTGAGATGAGTTCAGATTCCATTTTTAGCAACACGCATTTCTTCAGGTTTAAGCTGTTTTCAACCAACATTAGACCCTAAAACCAACTGGAAAATTGAGTTTTTAGAAAATGTTTTGTGGATTTTACTAAAGGGTTCTATCTACAATGTAACTGTATTGATAAAGTGGGCGTTCACTTTTCGCCATTTTTGCGAAAGTGCAGCATTCATGAAATATCTTTTGGTTTGAAAATGGTGCAAAAATAGAAAATAGAAAAATTCTAAAATTCTAAAATTTTAATTTTTCCAAAAAAGTTTTTTTTAAGGTTAGGGTTAAGGTTAGGGTTGGGGTTGGGATTGATGGCATAAAAGAAAGTAATCGGAAGAATCTTAAAAAATATGAAAAATTCAAATTTCTTAGGGTTAGGGATGGAATTATAGTTAGGGTTTGGGCTAGGTTGGTAGTATTTATCTAGAAAAAGAGGAGATAATTCATGTAAGCAGTAGATCTGTAAAATGACGTGGAAAACTGCATTATAGTGAGAAAAAAATCTTGATAGATTTATTGTTGGTAACCACAGTTTCAGTTTGACTAGTTTTCTCTATTGTAAGACAAACGTTGAGATTTAAATGATGAGTTAAAAAGAAGGATGACCATTTTTACAAACGATCATTTTTACTATTCGTCTTTGGACAAGCAGTTAAGATATCGTAGAAAAAAAAACGAGCATGAAAATTAACTTCATACTCAGACAAGCTATCACTGGAAAGAACAACAGCAAATCTCTCTCTCTCTATCTCTCTATCTCTCACACTCACAAACTCTCTCTCTCTCTCTCTCTCTCTCTCTCTCTCTCTCTCTCAAACGAACTCATAAACTCATACGCCTATGCATGTATTTACATTGTTCGAACAGCATGCCAGTTCTTAACTAGCCTACTTTTCAGCCGTTAACAATTTATATTGAATCCCCTGAAATGTTCGGTTTTTGTTTTTATCGATTGATAGCATTTATATTGCATCGTTTCATAAAAAATCCCTTTTGACTGGTAATATTTCTGCTGTTTTATCAATAAACAAGAATTGGAATCTTGATTCTAACTTTGAAGATGGTGGGAAATAAGCAGCATTTTCGACATATCATTGGAAACTGTCAAGTAAAACTGTCATAAAAATGTCAACATAGGTTTCTTCAGTTTTCATTTGGTCTGGCTGTCTGGCTGGCTGGCTGACCGGCTATGTACGTATGCATCATATGTATAGGTCACACTAAATGGAGCTAGAGGGCTGAAAATTTCTGTATGTATTTCTTACGTCTTTTCAAAAAAGTTCCCCTTTAAATAGCTTTTTAGTTCAATGAGTATTCCCAATTTTTTATTTGATCACCAAACCACAACACGTTGTTAAAAGACATTGGTCACGCGATGGGCTCTATTAAGAAACTAACCAGACTTATTTCTCTTCATTTTAAGAAAGATAAAAATTCGATCTAAAACGCAAAAAGACATTTGTACGGTTTATTGAGATGATAGAATTTGTCAAAGGTGGTTTGCAATGTTTCACTGATCGATGTTAGCAGAAACCAGTTGAGCCTCAAGGCGAAATCATCACTAGAGACTATTTGACATCATCATCATCATCATCATCAGCAGCAGCAGCAGCAGTATTTCAACATCTGTCGTTGGAGATACTTAATTCAAGATTCGCCAGATCTCTCAATGGCGGGCGTCGCGTTGCCAATATCTCCTGAACCTTTCTAAATTGTCATGCCATCTTATTATCTGTTGGTCATAGTTATGCATATGCTTTTTGGGATCCACAAAAGTCAAAGTACATGAAAACAAGCGTTGAAAGCTATTTTCACCAGTTGGGTTTAGTTACCCACATTGCCGCTTTGTGTCTTCGATAGAAATTAAGGAAAAAACCTTCAGTTTTTAAAACAAGTTTTGTTGTAGACAATGAGAAGAAGATACTTTATCTTAACGTCGAACACAAAAAGCTCGTGAAGCAACCGAAATGAAAACCGTAGGAAATACCTGTCTTCATCGAAATGAGATAATGCTCTGCGTATGCTGGGATTAGAAAGGAATCCTATATTAAGAGCTCCTTTCAAAGGAGCAAACAATTTATTCAAACAAGTACTGCTCTCAGTTTGACTAATTGAAGGCTGTTATGCCCAAAATAAGTCAAGTTAATATTCTTTTCGGGTGAAAGTAGGTCTGGGTTTTTTAATTTATATTATATTTTGAGTTTATAATCTGTGATTTTCGTAGAGTGATAATTTTGATCTACATAGAAAAGTAAGGGTAGCTGCTTCAACATAGCGTCACTCTTACCACTGAGCTGAAGAGCCACCAGTAATGCAGAGGCGTAAATAACTCCAAATTCTTATTTTGTTCATTCATTGTCTCTATCCACTCAACTTGTTTCTTTCAACGTAGACAATTATATTATAACGAAATGAATATACAATCCAACAGGAATAATTATAAATTGCATTATATTGTTTTGTGTATTCTGGGTTTTTTCCTTTTGCATCTGGGTTTTTCTGTGAGCCTGATTAATTAAAGATGGTTATTCCATTTACACTGCCTAGACCAAATCATACATTCACCATGTATTAACGCAAGGTAATTTCAAATGGAGCTTTAAAATGATATAACGCATTTATATTTCTGTAGGATTATATGTCCATTTCTAAATAATATAAACATCTGCGTTGAGGAACAAATAGAACAGATACGGACATTGAATGAACAATGTAAGCAGTTTAACGCATGGCAGTTATCATGGGCTATTTAGCTCAATGGTTAAAGCGGCTATTCCATTCTCTTTAATTGTTTATTCCATTTACGCTGTCTAGACCAAATGATACATTTGCCATGTATCAACGGGCGGTCTTATCAACGCATATATATATGTATGTATATATATATATATATATATATATAGTGAGGTGAATAAGTATTCAATCTGTTCATGAATATAGTTGGTCTAAAGATTGGGACATTTCTAATCGTAAGATCTATGTGGAACGTGCAATTCGATAGCCTTCAACAGTCATAAAATATTACAAAGGAAAATTGGAAGATTTTGCCTTATAAAAAGGTGTATTTAATATTTAGTTTGTTGTACAGTAAAAAGTACTCAATTTCTCAACACGTTTATGTTTCTGCTCTGTTTCAGCATCTTCAGGCGAATCACAACACAAACAAGGCAGAAACATAAACGTATTTGTGTGGCAATTCTTTACTTCATTGTAGAAATGTATATAATTTTTGGTTGACTCGGTGTATTAATCGCTGTGTTTGACAGTGTCGTGCTATTTTCCTCGTCAATTTATTTATAACGTTCCGGCCATTTACCCGCCGGCTATCGTACTGGGTTCGTAGTTCTAGAATCTGGAATCATCTCATACTTATCCCATATTCCACGCGTATATGATCAGAATATATATATATCACATATGCTTGTCGATATACTAACGTATACAATCATATCAATAATTGTACATAAATATCCATACAAGTATACTTAAATTAGAGCAGTTAATTCGTTCCAAATTTTCCTTATTATGCAAAACTGCGGTGTTCAATATCTTATTATAATTTGATGCGTTTTTGTAGCTTATGCTTAGTTACATCAGTTCGTACAGCAAGGAATAAATCGTACCACATTAGAACCAGCAGTAATCAAAATCACATTATTCAATATATTGCTGTAATATGAATACATTTATGTACTATATGCATTAGATTTAAGTCAATAAATGTATCTGGCTATACACACACACACACACACACACACATATATATATATATATATATATATATATATATGTGTGTGTGTGTGTGTGTGTGTGTGTGTGCATGATTATAAATTGTGTTATATTGTGTAGAAACTTCTTTGAAATAGTCTCCCGTCATTACAGGGTTGATGCATCACTCATCCTAGACAACGCAAATCGACTAAACAATCAATGGGGAAATGGGGCTGCTACAGGAATCGATCTTGCGACCAATAGGGTAGCCGCTTCAACGTAGCGATGCTCTTACCATAAACAGACACATTTATGGACTCAGATTTAATGTATATTGTGCATGAATGTATCTAAAAGTACAGCAATACTTTGATTAGTGCGTTTCTATTAGATCTCAGCAGAGAGAAGCCTATACTGCATGAGCCGATGAATTTTTCGAAATATCAATTTATCAGCTCTACGTAAAAATATTGAGCACTTTGAAAATGGAGAAATTACAATTTGTATACGACTTTCTTTAAAAATCATTTTGATAAAAAATTTTGATAAACAATGTAGAGCAGTTGAAATAATATATATCATGTCTGAATTGTTATAGAAGTATAGACACGCATGCGCGGCCGACCATATAGGTGAGTGAATTTCCGGTCGTGTTGACGAATGCGGAAACAAGAACACTTAATGTACATTTCCTCACACGTGGCTTTTCCCTTCGTTCCTTGCTTCCACCCTGTGCTGCATTCGGTAACTCCATCGCCAGCTTTCCTTTTTACATACATTTCCAGTCTTCTCTCTCTGTCTCTATCTCTGTCTCTGTCTCTCTCTCCCTCTCTTCGCCCCTCTCTCAGCGGAACACTCGCACGAGATCTAGTCAATTCTTTTTAGATCTTCACTTGATCGTATGTATTCTGCTGACATGGGCGTATCGAATGGCACAGGCAGGGGGATGCCACACATCGCCAAGGCTCTTTCTGTAGCCAAATTTTCCCCAGTGTTGCCAAACTAGCCATTTTTTGGCTAGATCTGGCTGATTTTTTTTCTAAATAAAAATCTATCGTAGCCGATAAAATCTGGTAAATTTGATAAAAGTAAATGTTCAATTTTTATCGATAATTTGTCATGGAGTCTTAGTTACCTTATTTGATGAATATACTTGGAGTGATTACACATACACACACGCACACACACAACACACATATATATATATATATATGTGTGTATATGTGCCTATGTATATATGTTTGCATTGTGGATGTGAAGTGATCCGACAATGTTGAGGAATATGAATGTTGTTGATGTTCAACAACAATATGTATCAGATTTATGAAGAAAAAGAATCCCATTTCATTCATTTATCCAGTTGCCACTTTTGCTGCAAAAGGAAATCTGGTCTTGGGAAAGATTTGCTTACGTTATTTCAGAAGTGCTAATATCAGTAGCATCGATTGAGAGTTACATCCCTTACTCAGTGTTGTCAATTTAGATGCTATTGAGTGGCGTTCCTTGCTTATTGTTGTTGATTAAGATGTTTTTCATGTAAATCTCTAAATGGCTATTTTGATGATTTTTAATGAAGCGACTGATATTTTTACTCAATTGATAATGATAAAATGAGTAATACTTTTATTTTATTTATAGTAATAAGATAAATTATGTTTTAAATAATTTTCTAAATGCAATTTGGGAAAAATGTTGAAAATTGAGATTAATTTATTCGAATATGTAATTCATCAAGATTATTGGCATATTTCCCAAGAATCTACATGAATTCTTGTTGCTTCAAGATTTTTTAAAACTCAATTTTATTTGTAAACTTGAAAATAAAGCTGGCAACATTGCTCATACCGAATCTTCATACAATAAAAAGACCATTGCGTCTATGGTGTGACTTTCAGTCTTATTTTGAATAAGATATTTCGATTCGTACGATGAAATGGCGTGAATTAGATCTCTGCTGCTGCACTATGTTTATCGTAGCCTCTTCGGGGAGTTCTTGGAGTTGGCAGAGTTTCGTTTCTTTTATTTGATTTATCAATAGTTGATTATTATAGAGATGATCTTTGTAATGAGAATGTAAAGAGACAAGTATTTGCTTTTACTTTTGAAGGAGGAAAAAACTGTTGCGTTAGTCATTCAGTAGAAAATGTTACACGACCAATATATTTTTGCAGGATTACTTGTTGGTAAAGGGGTGATAAGTGAATGTGTTACTTCTGCTTTTTGTCGGGCAAATCTGATCTTTCAAAACACAAGTGTGAGTGGTGTAGGACACAAACTAAAGGTCCAATTTAGCATAAAGATATATAGCAAATTTAACCTCGCACTAAAAATCTATGTGTGGAAGGGAGAAAAGAATAAACATTTTCAAATTTTTAGCCCTCTGGCTAAATTGGTGTTGCCTGTGCGCGTAATACGTACATACATAGCCAGACAGACCAGCTCAAAAACTGAAGATTCAAATTAGGTGAATGTTTTGGTTGACGTTTCCTATAACGACTTTGCGGCATGAATTGTAAGGTTAAGTGCTTTTATTTTTCATAATTTTGGTAAATCATCGATAGTTAAGTTACTCTCAATTAGGTCTATACTAGATGAGTAACGATTATATAATCAAGACTGGCTCTGTGTACCGACAACACAGGCAGTTGCCCAGGGCACCTAGTACTAGGAGACGTTTATTCGACACAGTGGAGCTATACAAATTCACAAATGGAAAAAAGTAGACAGTCAAACAATAAAAACAGTCAACTAAGAAAATTCGTCGGTGTGAATCAGATTTAATCAGGAATATCTGACAGTTAAATACTTTCTGTTGTGGTTCAACTAAGAGAAACTATTAGCAAAGGAAATCCCCATGACCGACGACAAGCCCAGTCAGGCTTTGGAGGGCACCAGGAACCCTAGGACTGGCCCTGCGTGCAATGTTAAGCTCTCTCAGTATAATCAATCATCCTCGTATATTTGCTTGGAAGAATGTCCCTAAGGGTTTCAAATCTCTTCAAACTTATCCCAGGATAGGCGACGACGATGAGCTTTAAAAGTCGGGACCTTACAGTCAATAAAAGATAATGTTTTAGTCCGATTCTTTTACGTAACGATGCTTCCATATAAAAAAAAAGGGTTGACACTAAAATATAGAAAATACATGCTTTTCACCCCCACCCCCACCCCACTGGCAGGAAATATACGCTTCTGTCCCACTGGATAGTTGGCAGTGGACGCCCTTAATCCCAGGATATTCGTCTTTGTGTTGTCAACTTTCTATATGAGGCGAACAGAAAAAAAAATTAAAGCAGGTTTTAAATATCGGCATAAGTGTGCCATTAATGTCATTTAAATATGTTTACTAAAATTGATGTTAAAAAAATATAAATAATTGAAGATAAATAAATTCTAATGGCTTGATTGAACGAATACATCAAAATTGCAACCTTACATCCCAGCGATCCATATGAAACAGCTTGGAAGAAACTTGAATTTTATTGTTTGTACATTAAATCTTTCTTTAGATAAAATAGGCTTGGCTCGGTGCCTAAACAACTTATCAGGACGGTTTGCCATTTGGAAGTTTTAGAGTCAATTATGACTAATCTGTCCTTTTGAAAAGCATTTGGCCCTTTTAGTTGGACAAAATGTACATTATTTGATCGTTTTTCATTTTGTAGAAGTATTTTAGATAAATTCTTACTTTTGTTGTGTATTGCTGCATTGCAAAGTTTTATAAACAATCATCAATCTGTACAACTGCAACTTTAGTCGACGGAAAAATTCATGTTAAGACCAGATTTGAATTCGTTAACGGCATTCGTAAGGAATCAAATGACACGAAGAGGAAGTTGTTAAAGAGAGATAGACAAGTTTCCTAAAAAAAAAAAGAAGGCTGTTATCTTGATGAGTGGGGATATCACATAGAGAAAGCGCTAGTAAGGAGAGTAAGATGATTATGTTTTTATTTTGACGTCATACTACGTCGTATTTTTTTTCTTTTAAAATCAATGCTCGAGACGAAAAAATTGAAAGTATAAGGAAAAAAGAAAGGAAGAAAAAAGGAAGAAGCAGTATATACAGTTTTTTCACTTCATGTGTGTGTGTGTGTATATATATATATATATATATATATATATATATATATATATATATATATATATATATATGTATATATATATATATATATATATATATGTAACTTAATTTTACAATATTTTTGTTTTATTTTTGATGCAATGATTATTTTAACAGGGATTAACTAGAAAACTCATTTTGAAATAAATGATTTTTTACAGAATCATATGTATCAGATGTTGTGAAAAATTACAATACACAACGTCACAGTTTTTGAAGAGAATCATTGCTTTTTCTTGTCTCATGATACAATCTAATCTGGTTTTTAATAATCGCAACTTCAGTTCTTCGGCCGTCACCACAAATTTGCAATAAAAAAACAACTGATATCTAATAAAAAGAAATAATGAAACAATCACTTTTATAAACAATTTTTGGGTTTGTTTCTTTTGGTCATTTTGGTTTGTTTCTGGCCAGAAACGGCTCCAACTATTTGGCAACGTTGTTTATCTGATACCTTATTGAGATTCCTCCAGAATACGCTTATGTATATGTTTGTATGTTTGTGTGTGTGGACATACGTACGTAACATCTACTTATGTAATGGATAGTGTGCTTTTTTGGTTCTCCGTCCATGACCATGGACTCTTCCACTAGAAGGTAACAAGTTTGCTGATAAAAATATATCTCCTACCCACCATTTCAAACAATGGGCTCTTCCAGTGTGATGTGTAACTATTTTTAGCTTTGTTCAAAAGAATTCAAATATAGGTAGTCCCTGCTTTTCGAAAGTTTCGCTTTTTCGCTTTTTTTTGGTTCACTAAGAATTTAGCATTAATTTACATTGTAAATTTTGCTTTCCTATGAACTGACTTTTGGTGGAATTCTCCAGAACAATTTTTTCTAGACATGATTGAGAGTAAATGTTTCAATTTCCAGCGCTCTACCTCTAGCATGACGCATACATTGATATATAGCCATCTAGCTAGAATCACTTAAAACTGAATAAACCTGTATTGATGGTTTTGTTTGACAGTGAAAGTGATGGTCTTGGTAGTTAGTGTTGCATCTAACTCAGCAAATTGTTGTATACTAATAAAGTGCATCACAAACGCTAAAGCCAACAATTGTTGTTATTCAAACGAATTCATTTCTTTTCGGAGCTCATCTGAAAAAGTTGATAAATGAATTTCAATTCAAAGAGGAAAGGAAGGAATTTCTGGAGCAAATAATTAAAGAATTTAGAACACACACGAGGTGTTTACATTTGGGTGGGGGTCACACGACTTATTTAAAGAGAATTTAACGGTGCAAACCAAAGTGTGTCTCCATGTCGTTAATTAGAGGAAAAGAGAAAAACGATTCGTAGAAAACAATTAGAAATTGTAGATGTGTGTGTTTGTGAGCGCATTAAGTGTTCAAGATGTGGAGTTGTATGAAATAAGACCCAAGGGCTTTTTATTTTTTTCTATGTATGTATCATCATTCTTCGCTTATAGCCTCTGTAGTACACACGAGGTTTCGTTAGTGAAATCCACTACCAGCTTTCCTGGCCCGTTGAAGCTTCACTCAGCTTACGGCACCGACTATCTCCCAATAATCACCCATACTAACAAAACTCAATGTTACTCCACTCCAGTAATCTGTCGTGTATCCAACAGGATTTGGCCATAACCCCTTAGTATCGGTGAGAGATTTCTCAATATTAGTCCTTGTGGAGGCGTTGAGTACGATTATAAATGCATTTGGTATAACTTGACATAGGATTGAACCATGGTCCATCACTGGGCCATGGTGATCTGTCTGGCTCTTGGGAGTGTCACCATTTTCCTTCTCGTTGGTTAGCCCTCCTTTGAATTCTTGACTTTTCAATTTTTGATACGGAACTAACCCCAAACTGTCATCAAAACTGTCAAAATTTGTTGTTTTTTTTTCAATTTTCAAGTGAGTCTGGCTGGCTCTGCATTTACAGGCCGACAAAGGCGAGAGAAATAACTTATAACTTTTTCTAGTTTTTGAACTGATCGCCCCCAACTCGGCATGCTTCCAAAAGACGTTGGTGCCGTGAAGGTTTCAATACCTGTTTATTTATTCGTTTATTACTTTATAAAATAGATACGAAACTTGTTCTTGCCGTAACAGTCCAGACCCAACGTGATACAAGCAATTTGTTATTTCTTTGACTACCTTCATGCCATAAGCTCATTAAGAAACAATCGTTTATCAGCTACAGTGAGTGCAAAAAGTATTCGATATTATCTTTATAGATCTTCAAAATTGACAGAATCCGAACCAAAGATTTCTGATTTTCGTCCACAACGTTTCAATGTTCAATCTATCAATATTTGTTTTCTTTAGTATTTTTTCATCTTTGGTCCAAACTTTTGGGAACTGTATAAAGATGTTTGAATAAATCTTTTGAAATGCATCAGTAAGTTTATGCATTCAGTGTATATAAATGTATTCGTACATGAATCCATTATTTAGGCTCGTATATCTGTACGAGAAAACAACTCAAAACACAATTTCTTCAATCTAAATTGGTTATCAATTTTTTGTCTTCATGAATAAATGTTTTCAGATCTTTTGACAGTCAGGATTAAATATGAATGAAATTTCTCTATTTCGTATTGTCAGTTACTCAAATATGATGATGGCAATAATGTCAATATTGGAATTTTCTTCTGTGTCTTTTCTGATTTATTGTTCCTCATTAAGACACAAACACTTGAATATGAAATTCTATCTATCTATCTATCTATCTATCTATCTATCTATCTATCTATCTGGTGCAAAGTCAAAAAGTCCAATAAAAAAGGTCAAATATCAGAAAGGTTTATAACAAATGGTCCAACATCCAAGATAGTCCAATCTCAAAAGGTCCCAAACGATAGTTGGTCTAATGCAAAAATGTCCAATGCAAAAAGGGTTCGATGCAAAAAGGTCAAATACAAAAAAGTCGAATTAATACATATACATACATGAACAACATGCCACATACTCACATGTACATTTGTACACACACACCATATATATATATACATGTAAACACGTACTCATAAGCAAACGCATACGCTATTCATACAAACCCACGTTATACATGTACAACATACATACATAGGTACACACATACATACTCATACCCGTATATTGTATATGCACATACTGCATATATACTTGCACAGACAGGCCACAAATGCCCACAAATACACCAATGTCACATACACATACACATACACATGCACTTCATGCAAACACACACACACACATCCATCGATACATGCACAAAATGAATAATGATGGATTAAAATACTTTAAAATTTGCTTCATAGTTCCTCTGAAGAAACCAATACACGACGCCAGAGATTCGGTGGAACACACGAGTTTCATGCACATACGTGCCACACACATACACATATACGCATATACGCACACGGAAAATGCACACATACAAACACATACCACAGACATATGTGCTACATACGCTCACACATGGACATATGCCACGTATACTAACGTATACATGAACACTCATATTTATGCACACACATACACATGCTCTATAGTCACATTTACACTTGCACACACATACCAACATATGCATAAACGTACAAACATGCTATTCAAAGACATGCACTCCTTCATTTGAAAACACGTGCCACACATTCAGTACACCAATAGACTCACAACTGACACACATGTATACACATACCACATATACACTCGCCACATACACTCACCACATGCCACATGTGTATGTATGTGTGTGTTTGCATTTATCCGTGGTGTGTACGTGTATGTGTTACGTCTGCATGTATGTGCATACGTGGTAAGTGTCTATAATTAGTCTGTATATACGTGTATTTGTGCGTGGACTGAATGTGTGCATATAGTGTACGAGTGAGCAGGTGTGCATGAGAGTATGTAGTATACGTGTATGTGACATGATATGTGTATATGCATGTGCGTATGTAGCATGTGTGCCTGTGGTATGTGTTTGTATGTGTGTATTTGTGTATGAATGTGACATGTATGTGCATGAAGCTCGTATGTAGCATCTGATCTCCGGCGTCGTGTTTTGGTTTCTGTAGAGGAAGTACGCGTGAAATAATTGTTCTTCTTATGGAATGTGTGTACGTGTACGTTTTGTTTGCTTGTGTGCATGTGTGTGCATATGTGACATGTGTGTGTGCGCGTGTTTGTGAGTATGTTGCATGTTTGCATGTTGTATGTTGTGGTCATAAAAATGCTCATATGATAGAAGCCCACACAAAAATTCCCCACAACTAAAAGTGCATGTAAAAAGCCCACACGAAATAGAGCTTGCACAGAAAAAGCGCACACGGAAAATAGAGAGAAAATCCCACATGGGAAAAAGTCCACGTAAAAGATATTTTTGTTGCATGTAGATAAGGTCCCACAAAAATTCAGATTGATTTTTCAGAGACCAAAAGCTCTGTTAAAAAACATTCTTTTACTTTGGAATCGTACGAGGCTATTTTCACAGATTCAACAACTACAGATCAATGAGTCCAGTCAATTACTAAAATAATAGTTAAATCAATAGAAGCAAGAGACTGACCTGTAAAGTGATAATCAGGCAACATGCAATATGCACATGACAGAATCACCACATAGAGAGACCGCATGGAGAGACCATAAGACGGCACCACGTATTAGAGAGAAAACAGCAGTCCGAGACATCATGGAATCTACTAAAATAACTCAAATGGCAGTGGGCAGGTCATGTTGCAAGAATGGCTGACAACCGATGGACATCACAACTCACAACATGGATCCCCAGAGATCAAATGCGGGACCGATGTTGACAGAATATAAGATATCGAAACGAATTAGACAAGTTCAGAAAATATTGGCTCCACAACGCCCACGATAGAGAGGTGTGGCGAATCCTGGGGAAAATCTATGTCCAACGACGGACGATTAAAGACGACGACAACGACGACGACGACGACGACGATGATGATGATGATGATGGTGATCTTACTATAGAAGTATATCATATCTGCATAAATTTGTATGTACTATCAATCAATGAGAATTGTAAAGTTCTACTTTGGGGACAAAAAATTGTCAAATTCTGCTTGTGTATATTAATAGAAGAGCAGGAATTTGCTATAGTGTATAAAAACTGCTAAAAACATTGATTCGTCCGAGGTTTCCACAAAATTGAATTTTTGTTCTATTTTTCAATACTGAATTTCATTGTTCAATAATTATAGACAGATGAAAAAACAAAGAATTTAGGTATGCGAGGTCACATATTCAATGAATTCGGCTGGCAGGATGAAGTGAGAATGCATTCCAAATCGGTTCCGCAGGCCGTAGTTTATCAACTCCAGTTCTAAATGATAAACATTGTGATATTGTAGCTGTCCACACACACACACACACACACACACACACACACACACACACATATATATATATATATATATATATATATATATATATATATATGCCCCGTCTGGATCTGCGCCTCCTGTCATTAGACGAGTAGAAAAATGAATATGCGAAAAGCCATAATACTTCAAACGTAATGATATCCTCAGCAGATGTCTGTCTTTGACTGAACTATAAAAACTATCCAACTTGATAAATCAAAATTTGATGAAAATGAACTACTGTAATCATTCGTGCCAGGTAAAAACATCTCTCAGATATAATACGCACTTATCAGAATTTGTAGCAGCTAAGTTCAACCTTTCTTCGACTTTTTCCCCGGTTAGTATCGACTTGAAATGAGATTTTATGTAATAAATAAATATGTGCCCCTCAGTTTCATGTCAAAATGGGGTGAGTAGTGGGGAAATGCCTATTATACACTAACAATTCTGGAAAAGAAATCTGAATTCTGAAAAAAGCCTTTCGAAATTCAAATTCCTTTAGAGAGAGCAGGGGTGCAAGGAAATTGTTTTGACTTCATAAAAAGAATTGCTCCAGAAGAAAAGATGATTCAATGAGTCCCGAACTCGCGTCCTGCGATCCCAGACGGAGGCTAGATTAACGTCCTGAGATACGAAAGTTAGTTCAGATCAGATCTTTAAACCTACTTTCTAGCCCGATCTAGAGTACCACGTTTGTTTTGTTAACTGGTACTTTCAGTATCACTAAAATAATCATTGTATTATTGAAAAGCAACTGAAAGATGAAAAATAAAATTGAATTGTAATGAGGAAACATATTTGGAAATTCTTTTGGATGCAACAAACATTTTAGATTCAATTCTTCTTTGTTGAATAATTACATCATCGAAACACGTGATGGAAAATGACATTAAATGATAAAACATTTAAAAAGTCTCATCTGCGCACATTTCACTGTATTTAACTAATAAAAACAAAAGCAACCAACCTTGATGTTTTATTTATCTATTAGAAACTATCAATCAAACTGTCACTAAAACTGTCAACAGATTTCTTCTGTTTTTTTAATGGTGTGGCTGTATGTATGTATGTATGTATGTATGTATGTATGTATGTGCGTATGTATGTATCGAACATGCAGACAACACCAAGGAGCTAGAGGGTTGAACATGCAGGCGTACAGAGATACAAACATTCATATTTCATACTTACGTATACATCTGTATCTATGCATAACTATGGATGCAAGTACCAGGGATGTCAATGCTGGGTTTCTACCCATCCGATCTCTGCTTTTCCCGACCATCAGGGTTTAGAGTTTTGGAAATAGTTTATAATTTGGGGTTTTTGTCATACCTCAAATAAATTCATTCTTGAACATAACTCATTATTTATAAATAACATTAAAAAATTTCAATTCTTTTCGAAAAAGCTGTTGATAGGTTATTCATCGAACGAACATGGAATTATGTGTGATATTTGTACTGTTGCTTTAACCCCACAGTGAACAAAAATGGAGGTGGGAAATCGACACCTGAGAAACTTGTATAAAAGTCGATTTTATGGCTAAAATCTCTGTGTCATCAATAACGAATCTTTTACTCTTTCAAGGGAAAATGATGAAGAGATGGAATAATTATTGTGATCCATACATAAAAAGTAAATAAAATACAGTTATATTTCTATTTTATAATCTGTTGAACAACCGTCTTTTATTTTTTTATATGAACCTATGTTTATTTATGTTTATTTATGTTTATTTATGTGTTCGCATTTTTTTTTTCGTTGGTTTGTTTTTTGCTCTATCGCTCCTGGCCAAACCTTTTTGTCAACAGACTTGAAATTTGGCATGAGTTCTCCGCTGGACACCTTCTAAATTAGTTTATCAATTTTTGGGGGGAAAAAAGGCTTTTTACACCTTTTGGAGACCTTATTGTAACGGGTTTATTAATAACGTTTAGACGTTTTTATTTTGTTGTTTGTTGTTTTGTTTTTTTCAAAACTCTATTTTAGGTGTTTTCCTGTGGAAAATGCCTGTGATTTCATGAATAGAATTCATTCTGACCATTTTTATTCCTCGGTTGTAATGGTTAGTTCTTTTTTCTTTGAGTCTGCTTTTTTTCGAGTCTGATCTGAAGATTTGCTTAAATCTCATTGGAAGACCGGGTAAGTAAGTATGTATCTTTACAAACTTGTATGCCTAACAATAAAATCATATTTTTCATCAAAGAGTTGCACTTGTGTATGTACTTTGTATGAAGCTATATATATATATATTTAAACATGATTATCAGAGCACGTATGTGCACACACATATGTCTCTATACACATAAGTATGTATGAATGTTCTGATATGTAAACGAATGTACGTGAGTGGAGAATGCACATGTTTTTGTTCGCCGAAAGAGAATCTTCCATATGCAATCATCTGATGCAAAGCGGGATAAAAAGGGTCACACTGTGGTGTAGATAGTGATAGCAAGAGATTTCCGAAACACTTTAGAGAGATTTGAAGAAAAAACAAAACAAATTGCAATAGATAGGTCTGTACCATTACTTAATTTGTGACAAACAACCCCAAAGGTTGAATCATTATTTACGCAATTCATGTATGTAAAAATATATCCTGGTTATTGTCGAATGCTTGTAGAAATTTAGTTGGTGAACAACTATTTATAAATCTTGTCATTTCTAAATAGTCGCATCGCATCTCAGTCAGCAGAAGTGAAATTGGTTTTAGGTATTTTCATCTTGGATTACCAAACATGGCTTCCTTTTAATCTGATTGGAGACCATCAGAAAACGCAGGCTTTTGGAGTTCGCCATAGGGGTCCTGGAGCCCCTACTGATATGAACTTTCATATCCTTTAAAGCCTGGCAGAGCTTGTCGTCGGGTATAAGAATTATTTTTGCAAATTATTTCTCTCAGTTTCACCGCAAAAGAAAGTATTTCACTGTCAGATATTCATGGAAAATCTAACTTCACACCAGGGAATTCTTTTATTCTGTCTATTTTCAGTCTGATTTCAAATTATTTATGTTCCAATTTTTCTATTTGAATTTGGAAAGTCCTAGTATCTCAGACACATGACAGGCGTCCCACACGACTTGCTGGTACCTATGGCGGATCTCGCAAGAATGTTATGCTAAAACCAGAGATGATTAATGCATTAATCGCCGGAATGAATGATTACCTTTGACTGTACGAAGAAAATGAATGGATCATACAATTAATGGTTGGGTGGCAGGGGGCGTAGGGGCTCATAGTCATTCAAGAATATTTAAGTGTAGAGGTGGTGGGGGTCAACCGTTATATATGAAGACAACTTATTTGAGTATTGAGTGTTTTAGTCTGTGCTCAAGTATCGTGATTACTGAAAAGGGGATTTTTAAAAATAAATTCACGCCTAATCCGGCTGAGATCTATACGTCTCTCTCGAAAGAGGTTCCTGTTCCTTTAAGGATCTGTACTGGCGTGCGTCTGCCTGTGTGTCCGTCGAGCCATGTGTACAGAACAAGGCCATCATCTGAAGCAATCATCGTCTATTTATCTCGATCTACAAGTTATGCATTATATTGAAACAATCAACAATCATAGAACACTCAAACAAGAGAGAGAGAGAGAGAGAGAGAGAGAGAGAGAGAGAAGAGGAAGCTGACCTTTCTTTCCCAACAAATTTGCATAAACAGGGACAAGAGATCAATCAATATCCCCAAATGCAGACTCAATCAAAACAGTTCGATTTCACTGTGCAACGTGATTTTTGTTCCCATGTAGTGAGTGTTTTTTGTCCTGATTGCTAATGTGTACAAATTATTTTAAAATGGTTATCTTTTCCCTCAAACTTTGCTCTTGTGGCCAGGATAGTGATATCCGTGAGTATTTTTTTCTCATTCGTGTGATTAAAGATTGCCTATTATCCAATTGCAAATAATTGGATTCTGTCCTGGTCGCAAAAACAAAATTTGGAGGGAACAATTTTCTATAATTTTTACACATAAGCCAACAAAAAAAAAAACAAAAAAAAAAAAACAACAAAAAAACATTCACTACCAGGAGTGCCAGAAGGTCAGGGGGTGCTTTTCAGAAAGGGCATTTTTCGACACATATTTTTTATTTTGATAGCAAAAATCGGCTAGAGTTTTCATTTCCAGCTAATTTAATTGCTAAATTGTTTTATACACTCATTTAAAGTTCGGTGAACGAATAAAATAAGACTCCACAATAGACTATTAATTAGAATGAAAAGTTTACTTTTATTAAAATCACTAATTAATTTCAAACATTGGACAGATTTTCGGCTATCGTATATTTTTTATCGGACGAATTGGAAAAATCAGCGAGATATGACCGAAAAATGATTAATTTCGCTAATAACGGAACATGTGACTTTCCGATCATGCTTAACGAAGAACATTTTGTCTTATACTATGGCTTATCAATCCCCCGTTCAGTTGAAGATGAAAAAACGAAATAGATGACATCTTGTTTGTTTCATAATGCGAGAAAAAATGAATACGACGAGACTCACGTGTTTGCTACTCGAAAGATTTAAGTAATCAATCTTTATTTGAATACTTTTTCTAGCTATAAAGTACAGAGAACTCTTGTTGCTATGAAGAACAAACAACACTTGGCAACACTGAGACACTTGCCTAAATCCCTCATTCAAGAGGGAAAACTTGTATTTCTGTTTGCACTCTGATAATTCAAAGGGGGTTTCATTTTATAATGAAAATATATTTGCAGTAAGGCGAAAATTTTTATTTGGTCGGTGATTAAAAATGAATACTTCCCTTTTCCACAGGGGTCACACAGCTGGCTTCAATGACTCTGGGTTCTCCCGCTAGATCTGGCTTATTACCCGGGGAGAAAACAAGTAAAAAGGAAAGGTTGCATAGTTGGTCGATTTCTTGAAACTTTTAACTGAAGTTCATCAATGATTGTTGAAGAAGGAAGAAGCATCAATTGAATCAGCCAAGTGAAGAAACCAGATTTGCCGATTTCAGTAAAAAGAGATGATCAGATAATTAGAAACTTTACCAATTTTTGAACAAATAAGGCTAGACCAATCAAATGGGAATGATTTACAGTCATTTCTCTCAATAGTAGAAAATTATCAGATATAAATAAATATTTTTCCAAATAAATACGTGAAAAAAAAATGAAAATCAATTTTTTTCAGATTAATTCATAATTACATGAGATTATTTGTTTTTTGTTTGTTATAAATCATGAAATTTCTTCTTCTCTAGATATGTGCTTTCTGTCTGTGCAGACCCCCTGGGCCCCTTACTTAATCTTGTCTGAAAAGCGATGAAAATAGGTTTCAGAACTAAATATGCCGTGAGGCTATCTCTAGTGATTTATGTTCAGGGATAACAGAGGAGTCTATTAGAAATGAGCGAATAAAACCTGTGCTGTTTGGAGTCCCACTGCATTGTCATCCCCCATGGGTATTTTTTAAAAAATATGACTGTTTTGAGACGCAAAAAACCTGTAGATTGAGAGGTAGGTTTACGCCTTACTAGCATGTACAGCAGCCCATTTCCAACACTCGACATAAAATCATTTCGTTAGAAAAGAATAAATTAACTAAAAGACTGATTGAAAAAAAAAAAGCTTTCCAAAGATTTAAGTGTCACACACTAGTTGCTATTACGTTAATACTAATATAATTTATCAATGGACTACTGTCTATAAGTTACAACCTGTGCCAATATGTACAAATGTCTTTCTCTTCACCTTCCAATTGTCATTTTCGTCAACATATACAAATATATATACGTGTATGTGTATATATTTGCATGCATATACACACTCAATCACAAACTCTCCCTTTTTCTCTCTCTCTTTTTATATACACTTTTTACCTTCATCCTGATTTTATCAGTTGTTTTTTTCTTATCGCAGTTATCAATTTGTTGGAAAAAAGGGGTGATCAATGAATAAGTTACTTCTCTTGTTTCTTGGTTGGCTGGTTGATAAAGTTAGAATATTAAAAAAATGAACTAGCGTGAACGCTGTTGGACACAGACTGAAAGATCAATTTAGCATGAACTTGGATTGTAAAATGAACCCTCACCTTTTGGAGGTAGGGGCCTCCCATAGTATAAGTAAATAGTCAGCCTGCCAGTGAGATCAGCTCAAAAATTGAAAAAAATCAAGGTTGACAATTTCTAGAACAAAACTAATTCACTGCAACAATAGAAAAAATCGTTGAAGAGTTCCTATCATCCAAAGATTTGGATAATAAATAATATGATTATTTGCATGAAAACAAAATCATTGAGACAAGGAGGGAATCGAAATAAATCTGATTAAAAACAAACAATTGTATTTAAATGATGCAAGGCTAAAAAATGAGCTAGTTCTAGTTCGTGCGTGTGCGCACACACACACATACACAAATACTAACATACACGGACGCACATGTGCACACATACACACAACCACGCATAAATATACGTATATGCATGTATTTATGTATGTCTGTATGCGTGAAAGATACAGGCATACATTTGTATGAAATACACATTGCATAAATGTTATCTATCAATCTCTCTCTCTCTCTCCATATATATATATATATATATATATATATATATATATATATATATATATATATATATATATATATATAGAGAGAGAGAGAGAGAGAGAGAGAGAGAGAGAGAGAGAGCATACCTGTTCTTATGCATGACTGGAAAGATTAATTTCCCAACATAGGCAACATGAACAAATAATCAAGAATCATTATTTAAATGAATGATAATCACATGTTATCAAAACAAATAGAAATTCCCACCAATGATATGAACGCTACATCAAACCTTAAAGACATTCTTTTATTCTAGATCATCGGTAGTTAATTTTCACTCTTTCCCTTATACACCTCCCCCCCCCCTCTCTCTCTCTTTCTCTATGTATATATATATGTATGTGTGTATGTGCATGCATAAACTTGTGTATGTGTGTGTAAAGTGTGTGCATATGCGTGTATGTTGTCTAATGTGTGTATGTGTGTGTGTGTGTGTGTGTGTGTGTGTGTGTGTGTAGTGCGTGTCAGTATACAGACACAAAACACAGCTCAATTATCGAAAAGGCTCTTATATTTCTAATACTGAATGAGTAAAAGGCAGGAAAAGCCGTCGCTGAGAACCCTTGCTACACCACTGTTTTTACCCGTCATCTTAATGGTAGGGGTACAGCTGAGATATGGGGGCCTGGGGAACTTGGCTCTATCAGGTGTCCCCCAACATTTAGTGACTTTTATTATTGCATAATGTTAGTAGGAATTAATAAATGAACTACTATTCATATAGTTTTCGGTGCTCTATTCATTCGTAGCCAGGGTAAATGAAATTGTCCCTCACCCCAGCTACGCCTCCGTGTAATGGCAATCAGCATTTCATTTTTATTTTATTCTTCTATTTACAATAGAGGGACAAAAATGAATACAATCCAAATACAGAGGAAACTGTTTATTGTAATCACAGATAATGTCATCAAACAGTTATCATCATCAAAATCCTTTGATCCAAAACACTTTATTTAAAATGAATTTGAAAAGTTCAAAAATCAGAAAATGAATTTCATGTTAATTTCTCATTATGTAAAGTTGTTTACAACAATTAAATAACACAACAATTAATTCATAACAATTAATTCATAACAATAAATATAAATTTACAACAATGATTATAGATTCATAACAATGAATGTAAAATGTTCTAATTTTCATATCCCCTACTAAATGTTATCAGCCGGTTATTGTCATCTAAAAGACCCTGTTTCAAAGTGATCACAATAAGCGACTTCCTTGTTCCTACTTTAATCCTTTCTCCAAACAAAATCAGGAAGAAAGAAATCTATTCCGCATTCAAATAAAACATTTACGAAGATTAATTCAGACTTAGAAAACTGTCACCAAAACAGTCCACATAGATTTCTTCAGTGTTTAGGTTGGTCTATGTTGTACGTACTTAAAATCTCATCATTTACTCCTTATTATGCTTTAAAAAAACTTCTTTTTTTTTTATACTCCCACCAAATCGGGTCGAGTCAATTTGCAATGTAATATTATGCTAAATTGGTCCGTCTATTAGTGTCTGGGAGTGTTCACTCATGTTTTTCGAAAATTCGAACTTTTTTTAGTGATTACAGTTCAACAAAATGTGAGAGAAGTAACTTATTGATTGATCACTTCTAATTGCTCAGTTGATCTCAGTATGGCATGCTGCCAAAGACGTTGCTCATGTGATTGTTTCCATTGAAACAATAACCTGACTTGTATTGTAAACAATTTAATATCAGCGAATAAAAACCGATTTTTATTCAAAATACGTCTTGAGCCATTCATCCTCGGTATTCTTTATCATGTGGCCTTGTGCCAGTTCAAGACATGCTTAGTAAAATGGAGAATTTTTATGTAGAACATGAGTTTACATTTCTAAATGATACGAAGAGATGTTAACTATCATGTAAGCCATAGAATCATTTATGAAAATATACATTTCAAGAGATAAAACAACGGGTCTGGTTTGTCAATCAATAGAAACCGTCCTGTGACCAATGTCTTTGGGCAACATACCTTGTTGGGGGTAATCAATTAAAGATTGGGGAAAAAGGAATGATCAATAAATAAATAACTTCTCTTGCCTTTTGCTGGATCACTGAAAAGTTCGAATTTTCAAAAAAAAAAAAAAAAGCGTAAACATTGCTGAACATAAAGTGAGGGACCAATTTAGAATAGAACCAACAATTTAAAACCTATTCTAGGAGAGAAATTTTGCCAAAAACTAAAAAGCCACTTTTTTTTCTTTTTTTTTTTATAGATATAATAAGGAATAAATGTTCAAATTTTCAACACTCTAGCTCCATTGGTGCAGCCTGTACACACAATGAATACATACATACATACATACATACATACATACATACATATCCAGCCAGCTAGCCAGACCGACTTAAAAACTGGAGAAACATATATTGACAGTTTTGGTTGACAGTTTCTAATTTGGTTCGAATTTCCAACGGCAGCAATAAAAAAAGTTTCTTAATGGTGCAGATTATTCCTAATACGCATTGTGTTATTCGATGATGAGTGAAAAAGAAATGCAGCGAATGCAAAATTATCCAATACATTTCATGCAACATCCATTTACAAGTGTAGAATCAACAAAACATGGAGCAAATATTTCTAAATTTTGCACATAACATTTCAATGTTAAATCTTGTGACGATATTTTTCGATTTTTATACTTTTAAAATCTTTGCTCCAAATTCCGTCAATTCTGAACCTGTATAAGGCTGTTACAATGAACTATTTGAAATGTATCGGATATATTTGCACTCATTGTGTGTTAGCTTTTGGTTGCTGAAAATCTAAATCAGTTTCTGTTATGAACAAAACCAGAAATCTGAAATTCTGAAACGGCACAAGGATTGAAATAATCTTTCCGAAATGTATCGGATACTTTTAGCACTTATTGCATTGAGGGGGGGGGGTCGTGTTGAATATTTCTAAGCCACACAGTTTCGTAGAATCTTCGTAAATTTTGACACAATTTGTTTTGTGTCTGACAGAGAGGGAAGGTTCAATGCATTCTGTTTGTAATGTCATGACATTATATGCACTCTAATAAAAGTGATGATGTTATCGAACAGAAAAGAAACTTCCCTGGAGATTAGACACCGTCTACTAAAATTGTCATCAACACTGTCAACATAGGTTTCTCCAGTTTTCTTGTTGGTCTGGCTAGCTCTTTATGTATGTATATACCATGTGCACAAGACAATCCCAATTGAACAACAAGGCTGAAATTTTCAAAAGTTAAAACTTTGACCCCCCTGAATACATTCTAATTTAGGGGGTTCAGTTTGTAATGTAAGTTTATGGTAAATTGACCAATTAGTTTGTGTCCGACAGCATTCACCTATTTTTGAAATTCTTTTAGGAAAAACTATCCGACAAAAGGGCCAAAGGCAAGAGAGGTTACTAATTCATTGATCATCCTCTAATTCATTTATTGATCACCCTGACCAAGGTATGCTGCCAAAAGACATTGGTCCTATGACAGTTGTTAATGATTGACAAACCAGACCTATTTTTATAGGAATAAAACAGAAGGAATAGAAAAATAGATTCTCGAAAATAATCGAGAGTAAAACTCTTGAAATCTAATGTTGTGTGTGTTTTGTGGAGCAAAGGCGTAGCTCAAGGGTGGAGGGTATTTGAAAATGTCAGCCAGACTCCAATGGAATCAGGGCTCCAAAAACAATATGAATTACAGTTCATCTAGAGCATTTACGATGACCTTACACAATAGAAAAGAATATATTTACACAGACACGAATTGCATCAATGATAATAATTTTACCTTTCGTCTTGTTTTTCGCCAATTAATGTCTATTTATTGTTAATATCTTTTTTTCATCAAATCTTGATAAATATTGGAGAGGGTTCAAGGAGCCGAATCTTTTTGTCACCCAAATCTATGGGATTTGGAGGATGGACAGATTTCAATACACGGGTTACTGCGACTTACTGATTCAGTAATTGACAAAAAATACACACACACACACACACACACACACACACACACACACACACACACACACACACACACACACACACATATATATATATATATATATATATATATACTTATATATATATATATATATCGCATGTTCAGTTTATGCAAGTTCTATTGAATAGTACTGAATCGACAAAAATGTCGAAGCCGTTCAATAAAATTTATATATATATATATATATATATATATATATATATATATATATATATATATATATACGTGAGTGTATGTGTGTGTGTGTGTGTGCGTGAGTCCCCCCCCGACATAATGGTGAATCTAATAGACTATATGGAAACACAAAAGTTTGGAAACCGAATTTCATTTATTCGCGTTATATGTTTTGAGGGACTGTTTTATTTCGTTGTCAAACGATAAATTGAAAAAAATGATAAAATTCTGCGAATAACAAGGTTTGGTGAGGAGGGGGAGATATGTGTGAGCTTTTAAAACAAACGGCTTACTCGTATTAATTATCTAAAAAACGTATTTGAAGATGAAGGATCAGTTAGTATAACATCGGATGTGACTCGTTGTGTTTATGTCACTCAGGTTGAGTTTTAATCATGTGAATAATAAATCTGTTACGTCCAATCTCGGACTGCATGCAAACTAACTTACATCATCTTTAAGAATACTAGTTCGTCAGAAGAAATTCTTCTAGTCGATTCTCTACCAATATATTCAATCGGAGAATTTGACTAATATTTCAATATCACAAACCTAAGACTGAATTATATATATATATATATATATATATATATATATATATATATATATATATATATATATATATATATATATATATATATATATATATATTCTGCGCTTCCTTGCAAAAACGTCAAATATAACAACCCAGGGAAGCAAATGATATTTTATAAAGATTTTATAAAATCAAATAACGGAGGTTGTGCGCTTGTTTTGGAGTGTATATACCGCATACACTCAATCAAGATAACATTCGCCGTCTTCATAGTAATAGATACACACACACACACACACACACACACACACACACACAAACCTACTTTTATATATATATTTCACAATGTATAATCTGCTACCATAGATAATCTACCCCACCCCGCGATTAAGCTTCAATTTCGAATAAAAAATGCATTATCCCATGCATACAATTATGCATACAAATAGATATAACAGATAGATAATACGCACCTTGATCTTTTGGCTCTAAATTTCGGGAATTAATGTGGCTTATACGTGGTGAAATTGGCTATATTTGCTGAAACCAGTTTATCCGTCTGTATTTACATTAACGAAATATTTCCTACGTCAACTTTTGTATTTGTTTTCTCTCTATTGTCATACAATAATGCACAAGTAGGTTAGCATCATTTTGGTGTGTACGAGTTTGTGTCTTTTGTACAATTATCTACATACGTGCATGTGTGAGTTTGTGTTTTTGTACAGTTATCTATGTGTGCATAAGTATGTGTGTGTGAGTTTGGATAAACGAAAGTATATAAAGATATTATACATCAAGACTTATCTACATCTCTAATATATCCCCCGTCCCACACATAGACACACTTGCTCGCTCTCGTATTGCATATAGTAATGGAATCTTTTGATCCCATAAAGAGTATGATTAGGGGTTAGGGCATTTTTCTTTAGGTACCGGAGCTGATAAAACGCTTGCCACCCCCCCCCCTCTCTCTCTCTCTCTATATATATATATATATATAAAAATATATACGTTATTAAGAAATGGATATATGATCTGACAGAATGATTATAAAATGCGTTATATCATGTTGAAACTGTTTGAAGTGACCTCCCGTTATTACATAGTTAATGTATCATTCGGCCTAGACAATGTAAATAGAATAAACAATAAGAGAAAATAAACAATTAAATGATACATTAACCGTGTTATAACGAAGGTCATTTCAAGTAGAGTTTCAATATAATATAACGCAATTTATAATCATATACATGTGTGTGTGTGCGTGCGTAAGTAAACTATAATTGGACAGCGATCCTTCATTTACACGTGTCTCATTAAAAATGACAGACAAGGCATGTCGTTTTAGTTGTTTGAATAGTTTTTCTCGTTTTCTCACAAGAAGAAAACGAATGTCTGGTTAAAACTACAGTAAACTTTTACCGTAGGTGGTTGTTTTTTCGATCGAGCGCTTTCGACTGCTCCTCAATGGATTGGAAGAGATGAATGTGTTCAATAGTTAGACACCTTCCATCAAAAAAAAAAGAAGATTTTTCTGTCACAATAAAACTCGAAAAGTAAAGAATTCCTATCATCTCATTTTTACGAATTAGTTTGAGTGGATTACAAAAACTGTGAAAGATAGAATCTTGATATTGACTGGAAGAGCAGTCGAAACAACGTTTGGTCAATTTTTACATCAGTGTTGGACCAGACATGTGTAAATGTTATTTAAATGAGTCAAAGAAATTGCCCAGTACATGAAATGTGCAGGTACACAAATTGCGCGCATTATATGGATAGATCTTCATGTAATTGTTATTTTGCCCTTCTTTATCACGTCGGTATCGGGGCGGCACTTCATCTCGGCAAATCATCAGTTTATGGAGAAAAGAGTGATAGGATATACATGCAAGTGAACTATGACACTCTCCCATCTCTCTCTCTCTCTCTCTCTCTCTCTCTCTCTCTCTCTCTCTCTCTCTCTCTCTCTGTGTAAATAAATAGTTGAATAAATAAATAGTTCTGGTTGGTGTCTCAGTAGAAATCATCACATAACTGACGTCTTTTGGTAGTATGTCATGTTATGGGTGATCGTTTTAAAAAAATGGCCAAAGGGGTGATCAATGAAAAAGTTACTTCTTTCGAATTTTGCTGGATGGTGATCACTGAGAAAATCCAAATTTTCGAACAGAAAAGTGAGAATAATGCTGGATACAAACTAAGGGATCAATTAAGCATAAATTTACATTGAAAATTGAACTCTCACTAAAAACTATTGTTGGGCGGGGATTTTTCAAAAAACAAAAATGTTTTCTCTGGACACAATAAGGAGTGAATGTTTGAATTTTCAGCCTTCTGTTAGTTAAGGGTTTCTAATAAATCAATAACACGCTAAACTGGAAACAAAATTATGGAATGGTAATACGTTTCCTTTCTTGCTGATCAGTTTCCTCAATCAGAGAGTGCAGGAAGTTCAAATCAGGCATCCTTAAATTGACCATGGACACACTACCAATTTATCTACGTAGATAAAGTAGCATTTGCTACGGCCCCGTATTTTCAATGACCCCGTGCTAAATGTGTGCAAGCTATCAGTTCCGAGTCATTGATTCTGCACTTTCTCTATTACTATGGCACTATACTGCTTTCAACTTCTTTCAAACAATCGGGAGTTGAAGGTTAAGGATTTTAGCTTTAATTGGAGTTATCATTTTAGCATTGCAATTAATGGGAGTGTAGTAACACTCTGATACATATAGGACGCATAAATAGGAGGGCATTGAAAACCGAAGTCCTAGCTGCAGCACAAAGATCAAACAAAAACGAAGTAATACCATGACTGAAATATCAGACATATTTGTTATCGTATATGGCTGTAGAGCAAATGAAATGAATTGACTGATTTATAATGTAAGTAAACAAAATTGTGTCTGAATATTTATGTGTTTTTTCGATGAAGGGTCCGCTTATAATACGTACATGGAGACACGGACTTAATCTGGCGCTATATAGATAAGTAGAACAAGAAATAAGCGTCGTCTGCCACAACACTTAGAGAAATGTTCTCTGTTCCTCTCTCATTGATCTCTTTCACTCATTATTTTTCTCTTTTTTTCTCTCTCTCTCTTTCTCTCTGTCTGTCTGTCTGTCTATCTATCTATCTATCTGTCTATCTCAGTCTGTTTCTTTCTTTCTATCTCAGTCTGTTTCTTTCTTTCTTTCTATCTATCTATCTATCTATCTATCTATCTATCTATCTATCTATCTATCTATCTATCTAAGTCTGTTTCTATCTATCCGTCTATCTCAGTCTGTTTCTTTCTTTCTTTCTATCTATCTATCTATCTATCTATCTATCTATCTATCTATCTATCTATCTATCTATCTATCTATCTATCTATCTAAGTCTGTTTCTATCTATCTGTCTATTTCAGTCGGTTTTTTTCTTTCTATCTATCTATCCATCCATCTATCTATTTTCTGTCTCTCTGCCTGTCTGCCTGTCTGCCTATCCGCCTGTCTGTCTGTCAGTATCAGTAGATGAATATAATTTATATTTGCTTGATTTCTGAGGAGTATTCCATTTTTTTCTAACCGTCATCTTACAGTATAAGGATGTGTATATATATGTCTCAGTTCATCTGATACGTAAAGATGCGTGTATCTACATAGTAGCATTAACGCGTATACACATCCGTTCGTGTGTATATCTCATCAATGTAAATAGAAAATTGTAAATTATCTAATTGTTCACATCTCATCAGCCTGTGTCTTCAACATAAACGTAAGGCAACTCCCCCCCCCCATACACACATACACATGAGCAAAGTGCTGTGGAAAAAAATCGGACAATTGATATTTTTGCTGTCAAACAGAAAGAAATATTTCTTCTAAATTTGCATGTTGTCGATGATTGGACTTTTTGATTGGAAAGTAGTCGATGTATTTAGAAATTGTATAAATAATCGGCCGAATCAAATCCTTCACCCCACCTAATCATACGTCCATGGTTCTCGCGTATAAGTCTATTCATTGTAGCATTTAACTGCAAATTAAAGAGAAATTAAAATTTGTCGTAAAGTAGGAAGAAAGAAAGAAAGAAAAACTGGTCTGGTCATTCAATCAATGGAAATTGTAATGCAACTAACGTATTTGGCAGCATGCCGAGTTGAGGGTGATCAAATGAAAATTGAGGAAAAGGGGATCAACGAATAAGTTACTTCTCTCGCATTAAAATAGTCTGAATTTAAAAAAATAGCATAAACTAACATTGCAAATTGAACCCTAACTAAAAACTCATTTGGGGGAGGATAAAAAAAACAAAAACATGGAAGACATAATGAGAAATGAATGTTTAAATACATAATCAGTCAGCCAAACCAACCTAAAAACTGAAGAAACCTATGTTGACAGTTTGGGTGAAAGTTCCTGGATCGGAGGAAGAGAGAGATTTATCTTTCTTTCCTTCTCGCTGCACCTTTTTCATTTTCATGGAAAGGTGGAAATTCAGAGACGCTGTTTTCAGAATCTTTTTTCGACATCTTTCAATCAACCTGTCAATAGAAACAAACAAGAAGCAACGATTCCTGTCTGTAGATCTCCAATTAATTACATGGCATTAAAAGAGTTGGATAAAAAATATGTCGAATTTTTAAAAAAATTTGGTAAAAACTAAATATAAATGTTTGTTTTGTTCTCCATTATATAGTAATTGCAAAATGTATCCAATACATTAAAAAAAAAAACAACCCATTTTAACATCCATATTCAGCTTCAAATTTAACAGGATTTCGATCAAGAATAAGAATAATACAAAAATCAGAAAAATATTGAAACAAGATTGGACACTGAAAAGTCGTAGACAAAGTTTAGAAATCGGTCAATTTTGATACCGTATAAGGATGTTGAAGAAAACTTTTTGAAATGTATCAGATACATTCTGCACTCGCAGAAAATGCCTATTTTCTTGCCCTTTCTTTATTTTATTTGTTTTCGCAGTTTTTTATCTTTCAAAAAAGTTATTTCAATTGTTTCACAATTTTCGGAAATAAAATGGTTTCATGATTAGAAAAAAAAAGACTGATTATTAAATTGAATTCTTCCTCTATCATTCTATGACTGAAGACATCTATGAGGCTTGGATGAATTTCAATGGCCGATAGTCCCCCAATTACCATTGTAAAGTGTCGTATGCTGGCAAATATGCTACTATTTATGATATCTCATTATCTCCCCCCCATCTTTTTTTTCTGTCTTTCTTTGTCTTTTTCTCTCTCTCTCTCTCGATATATATATATATATATATATATATCTATATATATCTATATCTATATCTATATCTATATCTATATCTATCTATATATATATATATATATATATATATATATATATATATATATATATATATGCAGGTATAATACATTATACATATATTCTACATAGTATGCATTTTCATACCGAGCGTATTTAAAAGCTCTCGCATATTAATGGAAAACTCGTCAAGCACAAAAATAATAATTTTGAAAAGGAAAAATGATGATGATGATGATGATGATGATCATCATCATCATCATCATCAATAATAATGATAATAATAATTTAAAATCAAAATAAATTAGAAACACATCTAAAAACTAGATTCAGTTCTCTTATTCGGATGTTTCTAACGCCTTGTTTTGAAGCAAGCTAATCTCGCATTATAAAAGTTCCATCCTTTTGTCACTTTTGTGGTTTTCTGCCACTTTAAGCTTCGTCTATGTCGAATATCTTTCTTTGTTTTTCTTTGAATACAAAAATATTTGGAAAAGCAATAAATATTTTCAAATATTTAAAGAATTGCTTTAGAGCAGCATTTGAATATACGCGAATGTGAAAAAAATTGATTGGTTGCTGGGGCGTAGCTAGAGATTGCTCGAAATTAGGGGGTGAATGGCTGTCCCCTTGATTACCCCCACAGCATTTAATGAGATTTGTTGGAAAATTAATTTTTTCAATAGACATGCTGTATCATTTTATCGGTGAAAAACAACCCTAAAGACTGAATTATTATTTGGGCAATTCATGTATGTATTGATATGTCCTTGTTATTGTATAATGTCCGTGGAAATGCAATAGATAAACTACTATTTATAAAGCATTTGGGGCCCCTCCATCGAGTCCCCCCTCAGCTACGCACCAAACTGTTTGACAGAAGGTAAAAAAAACAAAAATTGTTGTTGGAGGAGTGATCAAAGATACACTTCTTGAAAGCAAAATCTTTTCATTTCCCATTTCACCCCCCCCCTCCGAGCTCAAGCATAAATCTTGGTATCAGAATTCTTTCCTCAATCAGACCAAAATTCTTGGGTGTAAAACTTCAATCGTATAATGTAAGAATTCTCGCTTTGACCATTCTATGAATTTTCCTTCTATGCTCAGAAAATGTCTGTATAAGATAGATTTTAGTAACAAAATCAAATATATACATGGGTATAGATCAGAACAGGTGATGTCAGGTGGGCAAGCTGGTATGGGTGTCCAATCTTTCGGGGCATACTCCCCCAAGTGGAGGCAAAAGAGCACTCATCGGTGAAGAATATTGATGGTGTAAAGAGAGTCGAGAGGGTCCCTCAAGCACAAGATATCAACATTTCAAATTAGATAAATAATGTTCTAAATTTATCAAATGCACTTTTTTATCAGTAATTTCAATATTCATTGATAAAAGATCAAGCCTTAAATTAATTGTTTCATTAATGGCGTTGCTATCTATTGTTGTCCTTTGTTTTTTATACTCTCCTGTTTGCTTATTCTTACTTGATGAATTGTTTAAAATGAGGCATACATTTTCTATTCTATTTATTACAAGCTTTTCGTGGGTCTGCATTGATAATATTTGGATGCACTCAAAAGGACTTCCAATTAAAACATATCACACCGTGCAGAACGACATTTCTTCCTGGGTTGTGAGTGTTATTTTCTGATTGCTAAAAAGTATATAAAATGGCGATTATTCCCTTCAAGCTTTGCTTTTGAGGTGTAGACATTGATAATCATAGATAATTCCTTTCCTTACTTCAAGTGTTAAAAATATGCAAAATCACTCGTTGTCCAATCAGAAATAGATAGATTCCAAATAATCAGTGTTCTGGTCACAAACGCAAAGTTTGAAGGGAATAATTGATATTTTCTATACATCGTAGACATAATCAATTAGAAGAAACGCTTATTACCCAGGAAAAAAAAAAGTTTTTTAAACAGTTGCACAGTGTTATCAGTACTGAACAATTATTTTTGTAAAAAAATGTAAGGTGGATAACTGAAGATCTATGCAAGCATTTCAGCCAGCTGATAAGAAACCGTTAAATAACCAAGTTTGGTTTTTGAGATGCGTCAAGTTTCCAACCAAAACAATCAGTTGATTACTCAGAGGAGAGAAGACTAAATTGAGATTGAATTGAAATTAATAAGATCTTGGATATGTTGAGGATATCTCGCATTTGGAAAACATGGGGTTTTTAACCGTTGTTATGGGATCATTTGAATGGGACTGATTTTAACACTTACACATCTTTTTAAAATACTGCTTTTCTTCCATAAATTCTTCGATTTCTTTCAATTTATGCGCAATTCTTAACATCAGATGTGCGCAGGTGTGAAATTCTCCCACACCTACGTACACTGTTAAAAGATAGTGCATAAATAAAAAGATATGGGGAAGAATATCAAGACGGGTAAGTATCAGAATCAGTTCTATTCATACGATCCAATAAAAACGGTTAAAAACTTCATGTTTTCTTCAAGTTCAAATTAATGTAAATTACAAGAATCTTGATCTGCCAAAGATTTGTAATTTCTCTTTTGAACATCTATCTATGATATATATATATATATATATATATATATATATATATATATATATATATATATATATATATATATATATATATATATATATGTATGTATGTGTGTGTGTGTGCAAAAAAAAATGAAAAAATGACATACACGTAGCAGATTCAAGATGCTTGTAATTTATACATACACATACACATACATATACATGTGTATGTATGTATGGGTGTGTGCGTGTGTATGTTTGTGAGTGTTCGTATGTATATGTAAATGTTTGTGTGTGTGCTCATGTATGCACAAATGTACCACACAACATCCTTTTTAATCACAGAGAAATCATTCGGAATTAAAGCAGCGTGTGTAATCTATTTGTTTCAATGAGAATATTGAAAGCAATAAACTGTTTTTATAAACCATGAGAGTCTAGAGAGATTTTCATCTCCTATCATTGATTAGCAAATATATTCCGTTGAAATCTGGTCGAATTCAATTTTTTCAAAGCAGAGATTACAATAGAATATATGGTATATACTCGTGCATAAGTCGATCTCGTATATAGTTTGGCTCTTGATTTATGGTTGCAAAATCATTCATATGCTTTGTGTCAATCTTAATTTTTGAGAGATAATTAATGCATGTAGATCATATATCATACAAGAAGCTATGCAATTTTAAGTTCATGAGTTCATTTACTCAATGTGTTAAACGTCTTTTCATTAATAATGGATGTATATTTCATATTTATTATTTGCTGACAGTAACTATTAAATATCTTTCATTTTCTAAGGGTTGCTCTTAGTTCTTCCCATTATGATTGAATTTCAACCTTCCAATATTATAACTCATGCATAGATGGTGCCAAAAGTTGTTGCCTAAAAATCTGGTCTTTAAAACTTGACCGAGTATGTATACGGTCTTCAAATCCAGATAGAAATTAGATGAAGCTTGTTAACAGTAAGTTACAAGAAATACAGGATTTAGAGATAGAGAATCAGAAGCCGATCTTTCAGAGGTAAATCTACAATATAATACTCTTGTATATATGGGAAGGTGTCCGTAGGAGTGTAGAGATACACATATATATGCGTATGTGTGCAGTTTACGCTTCTACGTATGTACACACATACACACAAATATATATATATATATATATATATATATATATATATATATATATATGTGTGTGTGTGTGTGTGTGTGTGTGTGTGTGTGTGATCTAGAATTATTCTGCAGATTAATAAACATGAATTCTGGTAAATGAGAAATGAACGGATGAATTGAAGGATAATTGGTCTTTCTCTTTCTCCCTTTCACTCCCTCTCCTCCTCCTCTCTCTTTCTCCCTTTTGCTCCCTTTCTTCGTCTCTCTCTCTTTCTCCCTCTGCCTCTTCTCAAAAAATAAGAACAAAAAAAAAAAAAAGCACCGTTGACACAGACGAGAAAATTTAAATAAGTAATTCCACTGGATTTGAAAATGTAATTACGAATTTCATATAACTGGAAGATTATATATATATATATATGAATATATATATATATATATATATATATATATATATATATATATATATATATATATATATATATATATATATATATATATATATATAAATAGATAGATAGATAGTGAGGGGGGGGCAAACACAAATCAAAACAAGATTGGACATCGTAGCTCCAAATACTTGGGATTTTTAATGTGAATAAGAATGTTTATATACATATATTTATAAATGTATATATAATGATAATAATTTAAAGGGAAATATATTTATTTTTGCTCCTGCTGTAATAATTTTAGGAATGTATCGTATTTATGATCAAATAATCCTACCGAATATTTCTTTTACACGAATCATATTACTTCTGCGAGTTTGCAAGATCGAATTCTTAGACAAAGCAATTGAACAAAGTCACAGAAAAATGGGTTTTCGATAAAAATTAACGAATGCTGCAAATGTTTGTTTATACCTACGAAGAGAATATTCATCTATTCATAACATACACACACACAAACACGCACACACACACATATATAAATATGTATATATGTATGTATGTATAGATAGATAGTTGGGTTGATTGATAGATAGATAGATAGATAGATAGATAGTCAAGTAGATAGATAGATGAATAGATAGATAGATAAATAGTTGAGTAGATAGACAGATAGATAGATAGATAGATAGACACGTGCACGCACTAACACTATCACACAAAGTGTGCGAGATTGACTCGTGATTTTAAATGGCAAAGTCTGTAAGACACACCCAAATTCAGGAGACAGGCTAAATGTAATCTTACGAAAACTGACAATAAAACACACATGCTTATAGGCATACAACACGTATGCACACACCCCTTCAGACATGCTTACTTGTGTGTGTGTGTGTGTGTGTGTGTGCATGAATGTATGTATTTGGGCTTCCACATGCATGTCAACATATTTACACACATATGCATGAATAATTCTTACTAAAGTTGACAAAGGATAGAAGATAATGAAGTGAAAATTGGAGACTGAGAATATTTCCAAAATTGAATTTTTATGGAATAAAACTATTTAGAAAATGAAATTAAATTGAACCCTCACCCATGCTCAAATTCCTGGATCCGCCCCTATTCCCTATGCTTTGAAACAGTGACCTCCTTCCCTGACCAAAATCCTGGATCCGCCCCTATACCAAATTTTTAGAAACGATAAAAATTATTTCTACACATAACACATTCACAGACATTTACCATTACATTACATAAACACACACAAGTTTTAGTTTAACAATCAGTGGAAATAAATACAATTCATTTATTCGTGTAACAACATATTTTCGCAAGCAAGATATGTTGGTCACAGGTTTAAAAAAAATCACGTGTCAATTTCATGTTTTCTGTATCTCGGGAATATATATATATATATATATATATATATATATATATATATATATATATATATATAAAATATATATATATATATATATATATATATATATATATATATATATATATATATATATATATATATATGTATATATATATATATATATATATATATATATATATATATATATATATATATATATATATATATATATATAAAATATATATATATATATATATATATATATATATATATATATATTTTATTATATATATATATATATATATATATATATATATATATATATATATATATATATATACAGTGTCATCCGTAAATGTGTACACTCCTACCACTCATTTATAGGAAGTTAATTTCCCACTAAACCAAACCCAACAGGATTTTATCATTTCTAATGGAACATTACACAATCAAAAATGAGCGCCCCCATCCCGAAAAATATCAAATGAGTTTCAGTTTAATAGGAATGTGCTCATGTACAAACGACCTTGTATATGAGTGAGCGAGACATTGTTAAATGATAATGGTGCTCAAATAAAACTTAAAATGGTGTAGATAATCCTTTACTTACATGTTTTGTTGGTTGTATCAGTTTTTTAATTTGATTTATTTAAAAGAAACATTGGATTTTCCTCCCGCTCAAGCATAAATCAATAAAAACAAAACAAAAAGCACGGATGAAATTATTTGTGAGAAATAATTCTTTTCGTCTATCTAAAATTCGAAACCTTTTTTATTTGTTCATAATGTTAAGATTTTAGGCTGGTATCCCAAAGGAGAACAATTACTACACTTTAAATAATTATTTGTACAGTTGTATTAATCCTAAATGTTACTGAAAAATTTTTTTCTGTGATTTTTATAGCCATCTTCCTTATCGGCATTGAATCCCAGTCAGAACGATTGAGTTCGAGAGGGCTACTTTAAAAGGCGGAGTGGGGGGCGGGGGACGGGTGCCTACTCCTTTATTATCCAATTGATTCATTCATTTGCCCCTCTCCTCTATTACTAGTTTCTAGGGGTTGGGGGTCAATTCACAATGTAAGTTAATGCTTAATTGACCCCGTAGATTGCGTCCTGTAGTATTTTTGAAAATTCAGACTGTTTTAGTGATCACCACCCAACAAAAGGCGAGTGAAGTAACTTGATCATCCTTTTTTTCTAATTTTTGGATTAATCACCCCAACACTGCAAGCTGCCAAAAACATTGGGCACTTGATAGTTTCTATTATGTGACTAACCTGACCTGTCATTTCTTTTCTTTTTGTTCCATCACTGGGTCACACAGTTGACCTCAGGCCGAACTCTTTTGGGCAAACACCTTTCTCAACCCAGGCCTCAGAAAGATGAAGTCAGTAAAAGTTCGATACCAGTGGCACAGATAGAGATTTAGGGGCCTGCAGGGCTTGGCTCCTTGGGTGAGGCACCTCAAACAATTAAGTAATGTTTGATGAAAAAGCAAAATTTGCAATTAATAGACACGTACTATGACTGAAAAAACCCGTACGAACAACTATATCCCTGTTATTGTTTAATAGCAGGAGAAATGCAGTTGGTGAACTGTAAAAAGTATAAGCTTTTGGGGCCCCTTCAATTAAGGACCCGAATGGGCATTTTTAGATAGCTTTCATCCTCAGCTAGGCCTCTGTTCGATGCTGATAATGAAGCACGTAAAGATCTCGAAAGCTGTTTGAATCTATGCAGTCTGATTATGTTGCAGTGATTTTTTACCTTGACCAATGAAAATGAGGCTTTCTATTTCTCTGCTCAGTGTTCAAAATATTTAAGATGAATTACAAAACGAATCTTTTTTAAAAATGTCGTCACAAATCCGTATTTAGAAAGAAAATGATTTTAGCGGAAAATACAAGAAAAATCATTTGATTTTCGCCCTCGTTTTCTGTTGTTCCAAGTGAGCAAGAACACCTTGCCTCGTGTTTTAATCAAGTTTTGATAAACATTTTTATTCCAAGTCACAACGTACTTCGTCGCTTCGATTGGCAAAAAATATTCGAATATTTTTTTTATTGATGTGCTTACAATTAACGCACCATTGATTTTATCAATTCAACTTCTTTCGACTGAGTGATTCGTAAACACTGGTTTCAAATGAGAAACCTTGCAACATATGTTCTAGAACGATCTCTCGCTTTTTCAAATATGTTCAATTAGCTTTCCTTTCTTTTCTCCTCCTCCAATGAATTTGGGCCAATTCAATGTTTTCAAAACGAATTATCTTCATGATATTGTTTTCCTGAGTCAGTAGTGTTTACCCCAGCATTTCCCAACCTTTTTTTGATAACTGCCCCCTTTTTGGAGGATGCATTTCATCAGCAACCCCCGTAAAGTAAAAAGAAATGATACACTGAAAATTATATATAATTTTTAAAAAATCAAAATATTTATTTGATAATCAAAAATATAATTGCACGAAAGTCTCTAAAAGTAATTGATTAATTGAAATAAAAATAATACGAAAGATGGGCCTATTGTGATGAAACTAATTTTGATTGTCTCCCAATGCCCCTCCTGCACACCCCTCGCCTTCAAAATTCTTCCAATTCCCCCAACAAGGTGGCGCCCATTTTGGAAAACACTGGTCTATCTAATTGAACTACGTGATTATTCTAATCGAAAGGTTGTTCATTTTTTCTATTCGCACAGCTACACGTGACAGCTTGTATCCGTTGAAATATTTTCAAATTATTTTCTGCTTTTTTTAATGATTTATTTTCTTGATTCAAGAAATGAAAAGACATTCTACATTTCAAAATTCTAAAAAATGATTAATTACAAGCATTGCAAAGCGTCATCGAAATACAAATCTATTTTGTACTATTTTGCAATGGTTGATTTTCGATTGAACCATTTTTTTTTCATCTTTTGATTTCACTCAGGAGTTTCTCAAATAGGCTCAAATACGTGTGCAAAATTCACATATGGTTTGCCCTTTTACAAAAAAAGTGGGGTTTTCAGTCGCGTTCACCCCGATAATAATTATTTAATTTCCATCTATTTACATATTACTAAAATTCTGATTCACCAAACCTTATTTTACGTACATACTCATAGCTAGGGGAAGTTTAAAAAAAAAAAAATTAAAGGAAATATATATGACCCCCACAAGGCCAACAACAACCTAAGTTAAGTATTTTAAAAAGTTATAGTAAAGAGAGAAGATTCATTTTACTTTTCCGATTGAAAAGTTTGTAAATAGGTTTAACAATTCGATTAAAACTAAATCAACCCAGGGATTCAATTATTACACAACTTTTGGTATTGCAGTATAAAACTGAATGAAAAGAATGAATAATTGATAAATTAGAATTTCTTTGACAAGTATAAATAGATATAGATAGATAGTTTAGAACCAATCAGATAATTTACATTAGAACAGTGCATATTCCAAACCTTAGTAAAGATTAATAAAAAAGTTAGTTATTACCCACGAAAGAATTCACGGGTATATTTGAATTTTTATAAAACTATTGTTATCCCCGCAAGAATCAAGTGTAATGGGAAGCAAACTAAGAAAACCACACAATTCATAATATTATTATAGTACCTTGGCATGAATTAGTGTCAGGCCGTCTATATTGGGAGCTGAGGATCGAACCTAGTAACAACGGCCATCAAGATTACTGATCATTGTTATACGACATACGTCCTGATCTGTTTTTTTCTTCTTTTCATGTGGTCGTCTCATTGATCCCGGGTAAAAAAAAATCACGAATTTATTTGGATTGAAATTTTTTTTTCTTTATTTTAGAAAAAAAACCTACTGAGAAGAGTGCGTAATTTTTATCTGCAAAATTTTCGCCCAGCTTCAGTGGAAGAGTTCAATGCTACGAATAGTGAACCAAAGAAATCACTCTGTTCATTATTAGAGTAGAACAATTAAGAATTCAAAGTTTCAATCAAGACTTTATATTCAAAATCGGTAGCAAGCTCTAAAAAACCGTTGGATTAAGATTTGTGTGGGCACAACATGATGATCTTGAAGGATCAGTAATTCTCAAACTTTTCTCCCCCGCGGACCTTAGAATAATCCCCAAAAGTAATTATGGACCTATGAAGAGTTTTTATGATCTCATACTGAGTTATATCATGTTTTGAATAAATGATCTGAAAAACTGAATAATAAAACTTAATATCAACAGTTGCAAAAAATCGTCTGAAAAATAGACTATTTCAGTTGTTGTGGAAACGATTTTCAAATTCTGAGAGGGTATTTTATCTTATCGTTAGTAATTACACATTCTTCCCCGCAACCTTTTGAAATTTTGAACTTGACTCACGGACCCTTAGAAATAATTCTGTGGACCCCCAAGTGTCTACGGGTTGCAATTTGGAAATCGTTGGTCGACGTATTGAATAAATGCCGTAAAATGTATTTTGCAGTTGCAATTTTTCTTGCAATTTCTTCAGAGAATGATAGATTTATTCTGTTGTAATCAATGATGGAAATTCATTTAATCTATAAATCATATTCGTCTCATCGGAAAAAAAATTCCTAAAATGTTCGAAATTAGTATTTTAATGCGTACAGAGTGGGTGAAAAGCAACTCCCAGTTGGAAATTCCTAATAACTTCATTACTTAATGGTTGATTGTAGTCAAATTAGCTTTTCTTTGGAATAAAATGGTATAATTTACCTTGTGTTGAAATTCAACGTTGACACTGACACAAAAAATAGAGCAATATTCACGTTACTTACATATAGTTATTGATAGGGAGTTAATTCTCATCCACCCTTTATTTCGATTGGTAAAAAGTTGGCACTTCATTTCAAACTACAGCGGTACTTTTTCTATTAATCTTCCCAGCATCGTTTTCAGCTCTCAGAGTTTCGATTGTCATTTCTGAAGGTTTGTCGATTCAATTATAGAAGATGTTTGAAAAAAAAAACAAACCCCAAAACAACAATTCTTCCGTGTCATAAACATCATTTTTTTATATCGATTCTACTAAGCAACTGTTAAATTCAACTTCCGTGATTTTCTGAAAATGATGTTTATATATTAGCATAAAACCGTTTGTGTTTGGGTATTTTGATGTATAAAGGTTTTTGGGGACAAGCTTATCTCATTTAAATGTTAGGCATTAGTTGGATTCGAATTCTCAAAGTTGTGTGACTCATTGTGCATTAATGTCTCATCTTTTTCACATAAGAAAAAAAAATAATGTTAGGGAGAGCGAATGTTACATCATCATATTTATACACATCAAAATCCACAACTATGGGTAGATGGGAAATAAAACTACATGTTACGTAAAGCGACGTCTCATAAGAGACAACTCCCATCGGAGTATAAACAGTCAGTGATTAAGTCCCGGCTTACTTTGCATGCATCAGCTTCGTGATCCGTGCAAGTTTCAAGTCTGGTCGAGACCAGGACTTGATTCTTATACATGATGGGTGTATAATTTTAGAGGTGCTATTATTAATTTTGTGCAATATTCTTAACAAAGTGCTTAATTATTTTTTTTTCATTTTGAGGATTAGTATCATTATGTTTGTATGAAAATATAACAGTCGTGATATTTTTGCTGAACTAAGAGTTAATCTCATCCGATGTACTTTCCTCATAGAAAGAATAAACCTGATTTATTGGGACCCATTTTTATGGCTTTTCTATTCGCTAATCATTAAGAAATATTCTATGTCGAAGCATTTTCATCCAATTAGCTGATTTGGGTAAAAAATGTCTTCCCCGAACAACAATGCGTTTATCATTTTCCTTCATGGAATTATTCATACAACATTAATCTATATATTCCCCAAATTTAATTACTGATTATTGATACTCATGATTTATGTTATATCATTTGAATGATGATGATGATGATGATGATGATGATGATGATAATAATAATAATAATAATAATAATAATAATAATGATAATAATAATAATAATGATAATAATAATAAGAGGAAGAAGAAGAAGAAGAAGATGCTGATGAGAAAATATCATGAAGTATGATCTGGAGATAATCTTTGTTCATAAAATATTTCAATAATAAAATGTCGATTAATTTCAGATCTATCGTCTGTTTCAAGGGAATTATTTTACAACTGCAAATCTTGAAGTGGTGAATGATTTCCCGAAAGGTGAATAAAATTGTTTTGGGGCTGGAAGATGGCATGAAACAAGAAGGGTTAGTGACTTTACTTATTTGTTGTTTTTTTTTTTAGATTTGAAAAAGTATTTTTCTGATAAACGTATGCAAAGAGAAAACAATATTTCTAAAAACCCAAGTTGAAAGTTTCAAGACTGTTATTTGCTAACTTTATAGAAACTAAAATATTCTATTTTTTCCGTGTTCATTTTTTTGTCACTCCTGTTATTTTTATTTTACATGTTTTTAGGGTGCTCAGAAGAGATGAATCATTAAAAACTTGAAAAATTAGTTAATTTACGCTTTTTTGCTGATTATACATAATGAATGATGTCTAAAATTGTAGACGAGGTATAATAAGATGAAAATGATGAAAAACAAGGAAATTCAATCATGGATAACTGAAAGTTTATACTGAAGACTTGAGGGTGAGTTGCACTAAAATCAATCAATCTTTATTATCATTGTTGTAACGCTGTTTTCATTAAATTTGGATTAGTTTTACTTCCAAACGTGCTCTAATTCGTTGCCATAGAAACAATTGCCCAAATCAGAAGGTATATAAAAAAACCCAACTGAAACTAAGATGATGATAAAAACTTGTCAAAACTTTATGTATTCAATGCGACACTAATATAGTTTAAGAAACATGGCTTTAAAAGGCCCAGAATGAATGACTTGAAAATGGCCTGAAAAAAAGAAGCATTTTAAAAATAAAATCTGGAAAATAAAGAATTGTACATACATACTCATGCGTAAATATATACAGTAGGTGCAATGAATATCCAATACATTTCAAAAAGTTTATTTCAAAATCCCTATAAAGCTTCAAAATTAATAGAATTTGGACCAAAGATTAGAAAAAACGAAAATCTTTGAACGATGAAAAATTCAGATATCTTGCCTTCAAATTCTTTCAATTTTGAAGCTGAGTAAGGATGTCATGTTTTTTTTTAATGCATTGGATATATATATATATATATATATATATATATATATATATATATATATATATATATATATATATATATATATATATATATATATATATATATATATATATGTAAAATCTTTCACTAAGTATGACAGACAAGGGACATCTTTTTATTCTTTAAATAATCATTTCTTGTTTTCGAACAAGTAAACAAAAACCTTTGGCTTACAAAAACAAAGAAAGAATACTAAAAAATCAAAAAGATCTCCCCTGTCTGTCATATTTAATGAAAGATGTATTGAAGAAATTTTGCAACAAAAGTAATATATACTAATATATATATGTGTGTGTGTGAAACAATATTTAATCATATATATACATATATATATACAAATAAATATATATATATATATATATACACATACATACACACACACACACACACACATATATATATATATATATATATATATATATACATACACACACACACATATATATATATATATATATACATATATATTCATAAATGTATGATATGCGCATTTAACAATATCAAAGCAACAGCCATAAATATCTGAAAAATTTGAAACAAAGAAATGAATACTCACAGAATATGTGTATAATTCAGCGATATCGCAATTTATTTCATTATTTTTAAGAAGGTTCTTGGTTTTGTACAGAATCTTGCATAATTTTGAAACTCATTCAGACTTTCTTATCAACACACAAGAATGGAGAAGGCGCCCAAAGTAGTACACACGAATTCATAGACATACAAATATACCATTATATATATATACACTCTCAAATACAGCATGGTGTACGGATGTAGGTGTATATGTCAGTTTGAGAAATACTTCTATCTGTGTGTGTGTGTGTTGTTTCTTTTTGTTTCCGAGCGTTAGTCCGTATAGCAAATCATCTATATTAATTTACACTGATATATACACATACATATATACACATACATTTTCGCAAACACACTCACATACATATATACAAAAGGAGGTGTGCATATGTGGTAATATATACACTCGTAGGTATGTATATACATATATATAGGCATACAAAAGACACACATTCATATATATACATATGCCAACACATACACGCACCAATTGGCGTGTTATTATATACACAAGCAATTATACATTGATATACATATGCATATATATATACATATATATATACATTCTGATACATACATTATTGATTCCTTTGTCGTGTCTGTTGGCTTTCTGTTTGGTCCTAGAATTCATTATAGGACAGAGTGTTTGTTACGAACATGTGACACGGCCACAGGGTGTGACACAGGGTGTGACACAGGGTGAATTGTTTGAAATTATTGTTCCATTCATAGATTTATGACCCAGTTCGAATGCTATTGCTCTTTCTTGTTTAATTTCAAAGACTTTCTTTCGCTGATGACCACCTTATTTCTAATAACGACAATATTTGACTCAGTTTTCGATCGAAAAAAGGCTACCAGACAGGAGTGATCATCTGAAAATAAAGGGCCACATCGTTCCAGGCAAATCCTTGATGGAGCTCAATTCATGGTTCATAAAATGTGCCTGTTTTGTCTTGTTATCTGCACAAGCAAATCACAAAATTTGAAAACAATAAATCAACTTCAGTTGATCAGAACAAGTAAAACAGTTCAAGTCCAAAGTGATCAATTCTCGTGTGGAGATCAGGTGAATCAAACAATTGATCCCCGGCTCAAAACTACACTTCGATTGATAACCCGTTCGATTTGTTTGCCTACGTCATTTTTTTTCTATTTCACTCAACAGAAAAATAGTTCCATGTCAGTATACTTTATTTAAGTTTTGAAGCTTGTGTAGCTCGCAATCTATCACTGTAATGAATTGAAAATGTTAAAGAATTTAAAAAAAAAAAGTACATTCAAACGGAAAACCAGATGATTGAAAAACCTCACGGCCACCATGAAAGAGGCGACCAATTATAGATTATGTCGGTCTTCCTGATCCAACTGCCGGCACGGGTGTGAAGGACGATTCGGAGGAAGAAAGATTGGATGCCGCGGAATGCAGACCCACGGCTGATGTAAACGCTGACGCATGAGACACGGGCAATCCGCGAAGTCCAGCGTAGAGTTCGAGTCCGTTGGCACAAGCATGGGCCTGTGTTAAATGGGGGAAAAGCAATGCCGTTGGGGACACTGCAAGCCCAGCATAGGCTCCATGGCCCGTCAGTGTGACTTCGGGTCTGATGGGTGTCGTCAGGCCAGGATGACTGGCTGATAAGGTCGGGCCACATGACGACTCATTTCCAAGGAGACGTTCGACGGAGAAATTCGAACTGCCCGTTGAGGTACGGTTGGCAGCGGCAGCTGCTGCGGCCGTAACTCCCGTTGGAGTCAGAAAAGCCGGGTATGTATAAGGAGTGATACTGTTGTATCGGAACGCCGACCCGGTCGTATTACCCGCCAGCGGGTAGACAGATGGCATAGACCACAAGAAAGGATTGGATTTGTCCGGGTGTAAAGAATATGCAGGAGCTGAAAGACGAGGAAAGCCGGCCCGTTTGAAAGCTGCAAGTCGACTTCGGGAAGCGGCTGTGGATCGCCGTCTGAGCTTACCAGTAGTTCCCCCGATGAAAACATCATCACTTGAAGGATCCAACATCCAGTAGTTACCTTTCCCTGGATCGTCATAATGACGAGGTACCTTCACAAAACATTTGTTCAAACTTAAATTGTGTCGAATCGAGTTTTGCCACCCTTGTTTATTCTCACGATAATAAGGAAAGTTCTTCATGATAAACTCGTAAATTCCGTTAAGGGTGAGACGTTTTTCAGGGCTGCTGCGAATCGCCATCATAATAAGGGCGTTGTAACTAAAGGGTGGTTTTTCAGCCCGCGTCGTTCCTGGCGATTTTGTGGAATCCCCCGAATTACTCGAAGTATTATTGCTGTTGCTGTTGTTGTTGTTTGTGGGGTTGTTATTGTTTGTGGTGATGTTGTTGTTATTGTTTTCTTTGTTTTTCTCCTCGTCTCCTGATGTAACGTCTGTTGTGGCATTCACAGTGGCGGAATCAATGTCACTGCCAGTTGTACTATGGTCCCCGACACTGTCCGGTCGTTTGATAGTGTTATTGTTTAGGCGTTGAATGTCATGAAGATGTTGGTGATGAGTGATATGGGAGTGATGACCATCGCTGTATGGTGCTGGTGAAATACTTGGTGAAGGTACTGTAGAATTTGGTGATGTAGTTCGGGTTGTGGGCGAGCCAACTCGACTTACGTCGGGGGTGGCTACCTCCTCGGTGTGGGACAAACGAGAAGAGTCCCCAACGAGTCCAGGTTCAGATTCGAACTCTAAAGATTCAACATCGACGTGAGTTTCATCATCTTCATTGTCAACATCGGCAATTTCCTCAGCGTCAGCCTCATCTTCATCCATAGCCGGTAGGGATTCGGTCGGTGTTCCCGGCTCGATAATGGTAGTCGCACTCGGATTAGTAGCAGTTAACAAGTGATTCGCTGGTGATTGAGGTTTGTTAGTTGCCAAATTTGAATTGCTGCTTCCGATGTGCGCCTGTTGGGGTTGATGACGCTGAAGTTGTTGAGGGTGTGAAAGAGAATGAGGAATGTGTGCCGGGTGGTGGTGATGGTGATGATGATGCGAGAGGTGATGATGATGATGATGATGCAGATGACCGTTTGGGCTCATTGTACTTGACGATGGTGATGTCGACGACGACGACGACGACGACGATGAGGATGAAGACGGTGGAGGTGGAGGTGCAATCATTGGTGGGGATGCTGGTGGCGAGTTCTCCTCTACCAAACTATCCCCAAGCACACTGCTTATACTGAACGAGGGTCGTGGTCGAGTCGGTGGTGGTTTGCTATCCGTCCGGCCAGCTGACCCTATCCCAGCTCCAGAGGCCGAACCAGCCGGGGTTGCCATTTTCACCATATCCAACATTAAAAAGCCGGACAGCTGCCGATGCTGCTGTTGCTGCGAGTAATATTGGTACAGGTGGTGGCGGCTCTGGGGGTGCAATTTGGTACCTATGGTGCCGATCGGGTGCAAGCAATCAAATGAGTAACAAAATGACCGTGTGCTTATCACACTGGTCAATGAAGAAAATACAACGTTTCAAGTATTTAGATTTAGATAGTTCACTTTATGCATATACATAAATATGCATGAATAATAGTACTTGTTAACAGGTGCCAGTCATAATATGTAAAAATAATTAGTAGATAAATAAATTCATACGTACAATGAAATATAAATAAATCCAATAATGACTCACTAGTATTTTCTTTTCTTAGTTCAATTTAAAATGAGTTCTTGATATCATCCTTTAAAAGTTTTCAACACAATGCCGTGGCATTTGCAAATCAAATTGGTGTGGCAATGAGTTTCTTTATCTTTCCCGACAAATGACGTTTGATTAGCAATGAAAAATTTCACAAACTTCGTCTCTTTGGTATAATTCCAGCCGGGGTAGATTTTTGGTTGTTGAACTGATGATGGTAAAGTCGTTTTTCCCTTTGTTGCAATTTATTTTGTGGTGTTTGAAAAAAGTAATGTCCAACAAAAGATCTTGAAGAAGTCGGAAGTTGGTTGATGGTTCCTTTCAATTGTTTTCGCTTTTCAAATGGAAAACGAAATTCGGAAAACACAATTTTTTCTCCGCACACACACATGCATACATACGTACGTACATATATACATATATATACATATATATGTATATATATATGTGTAAGTGATAGAGAAAGAGAGAAAATGTGTGTGTATATACGATGTGAAAAGGTTTCGAATCAGAGTTCAGAGGAGGTAACAAGTGTAGCCCAATGCGTTGATACGGCGAAGGCCTTTTCAGAGAATGTTGTCAAACTTTACGGAGATCCGTGAGCAAGTCGTCTTGTTGGAGACACATCGTCCCGTTACTGACACATTGCCCGCTCAACAAACTCTCTAGTAGTCAGAGCCTGACTTCGTTCACTGATATGCGAGCAGAGTGGTTAGCGGCCGACCAATCAGAGTTCACTTTTAGCCCCACCTACCGACCTAGAACAAGACACGCCCACTCCTTATTCAGAATCCTCTGTAGCAAGAGCAACAACCAATCATTGCGCGATTTGTAACAGCTGTTTAGTTGTCAATTAACCTGTATTTCTGTGTGTGTGTGTGTGTGTGTGTGTGTGTGTGTGTTGATGGATGTTTATTTGTTGGTGTATGTGTGTTGACGTCGGTTAGTTTGTGTTTGTTTGGCTGCGTGTTATTTATGCGACTGTATTTAATAATGTGTGTGTATGTATGTGTGTGTGTGTGTGTAAGAGAGATAGATAGATAGAGAAATATATATAGAGAGAGTGATATAGAGAGAGAGAGTGAGAGAGAGAGAGAAAGAGAGAGAGAGAGAGAGAGAGAGAGAGAGAGAGAGTGTGTGTGTGTGTGTGTGTGTGTGTGTGTGTGTGTGAATGAAGAGGTTTAAAACGGCAAACGTCCCACAGCGTTGATCAATTTTTACTGTTGGAGGTGGGTTCTTTATTTTTACTCGATCCTGTGTATGAATGGTGTGTATGTGTGTGTGTGTGTATGTGTGTGTGTTTGAGTGTGTGTGTGTGCGCACGTGTATGTGTGTGTGTATGTATGTGTGTGCGTGTGCATGCGTGCGTGTCCAAAAAGTAATTTTTTCCTGTATAACTGACTACATCACATGTAAGAATATATTTTGAGTGTCTGTCCTATGGACGTTGTTGTTGTTGTTGATAGGAACATTTCTCTTTCTTGAATTCTTTTTTTATTATTCCTGTATACATTTATGTATGCACACACACACACACACACACACACACGTGCACACACACACACACGTGCACACACACACACACGTGCACACACACATACACATACACACGCTTGCATACACATTGATAAACGGCGATATCTCATATTTCTCAACCAAAATTGCCAGTGTTGGAGATTTTATGGCCAACTTCGACAAATCTGGACTTTTTGAAAAGCGTTTGGCCATGCACTTCTTGGTTGGACCGTATTTAAATTTTTTGGTCATTTTGATTTTGTTGTAGAATTATTTTTGATAAATTCTTGTTTTTGGTTTGTATTTCAGGATTGCAATGTTTTATTAACAATATTTATCATTCATTTATTTAATACTTTTATTCACCTTCATCTGATCACAATTTCAATACTAAGGTCGTCACCTGGAAGTTACTATAAAAAGCGATTGAATAATTGAGGTAGATGAAGGTAGTATTTAGATGTATTTGACATTAAAAAATAGATACAAATGATTCATAATATTTCATCCAATAAAAATGCATAATAAGATTATTGCTTTTATGAACAACTTGAGAATTCGAGCATTTTTGGCCATTTTTGCGTGTTTTTGGCTAGAAAGATCCCTAACCCCTTGGCAAAGTCTGTTCTCAACTGTCACTTACGCGTTCATACAGGGTTATCATCATCAACTTGAAACTAGAGAGAATTAGCGAACGGTTTGGTAGGATGGAATTGGTGAGACTAGAAAACTATCATCTCTATTGATGCGTGCTGTCATGTTTAGGCCATGTATGTCATATGCGACATCAGGAACTTTAATAGAAATCATTTCTTTTCTGATATCCGAAGACTCTGAATGGAGAGAGTTGGACAGAGAGAGAGGGGGGGCAGCCGAGGAGGAGGGTAGGTACGAGACAGACTTGTCAATACGTGTGTTCATTCCGAAATGATTTTTTAGGAACAATTTCTACACTTCTCTCCCAAGTAAATGTGATAGGCGCAGATCCAGGGGATCGGGACCCTCAAACCATCCTGCTCGGGCTAAGCACAATTGACATTTTTTTATATCTAAATAAAGGAATTTTATAGATAGAGGATCCAAATAATCCCAACTAACTTTAAAATCAAAACAATATTATATCCATTGTATAATTAGAGAGATGAAGTAAAAAAAAGTCAACCAGCCACTTAAAATCCTGGATCCGCCCCTGATTTTACGGAAAGGGGAAAAGATGACGGAATCATAAGCGAGAAAGGCCCAAAACAAAAACAAAAAAACTGATACACTTGGATGGTGAGCAAAGACAATACAACGGATTAATGAGGACTTTTTATGAACAAAACAAACACCTATAAACACACACGGAGACACACATGCACATACACACACATAAACACGCACACACACACACGCATAGATACGTTAACACTCTTTCATCGAAGATAGGTAGAAAAATACATCCTTCAACTAAAAATCGAAACAAAAACTAAAAGTATTTTCTAAATGAGATTTCAAAAGGTGCTGAAAGGGAATGAATAAAGAATCCTGAAACTTCTCGATAATACCGTTGTCGCCTAATTCGAACGGTAAAATTTATCTTCAAACTATCACACACATCACACACACACACACACAGAGAGAGAGACACAGACATATATATATATATATATATATATATATATATATATATATATATATATATATATATATATATATATATATATATAAGGGTACGGTGTTTATAACAAAGTGGTAATAGTAAAATACTATAAGATGTTGACTTTTTCATGAAAATCGTTCCATTTTACCCCAATTTGGTGACAAAATCACACACACACATATATACATACCATTTCGCTGACACACGTATGTTGTAGCGAAAGCCTACCTGTCATCATCTGGCAAAGGCTTTGTTTGAGGCCTCGTTGTTGTAGTTATATGATAACCATCACAAATTCTGTTGAGTCCACCTTTTCAAAGGTGACTTTTTATCTCTCGTTCCTCTTATTTATTTACAACTCATGATGTGAATTTCGTTTTTCTCTATTTTAAACCATTTATCAGCTCTAATCAGATCAGTTATCTATTCACTTATTATATATTCTTTCTGATAATGTTATTGAGAAAAAAAGTTTACAAATACAAAGCTTTCTTAACAGAACTTGAATGTTTCTGACATAAACATTAGACTATAAAAAATCAAAGAAGAAAGTTAAAAGAAAAAATCAAGTCTCTATAAAGTGCAATAGCAATAAATTATTGATACGACAATTTCCAACAAGAAATCTTTAATTCATTTTTCTTTTTAATGGATGGAGTATTGCAAAACAATATTTTTTTTATTTAATTTTTTATTTCTAATTTTACAAATTTTATTCTAAGATGAAGTATTGCAACATTATCATTAATTGTGACTAATTTTTTTCACCTTCATCCGAACTAAAATGAATGATAATTTTGACTAATCTTAAGCTTCATGCCAAAGTTGTGATAGAAAAAACTTAAAGATGAAGGTAAAAGCGAGTCAAAACTAATAATGAAAAAACATTTTTGTTTAAAAGGAACAAAGAATTCTTTCTAATATGAAAAACAGTTAAAATTAGGTTTTACAAATAATGGCTAAAAGTTGATGAAAGTATTCGTGAGAGATTTTCTGATAATCATTACATAAAATGATTTATAATGAAATGAACGTGTGATGCAGATATTTCAGTTTTAAGGCATGAAATCAATATTAACAAATAGATCGATTAAGTTGTTTACTATTTTGAGGCTTTGGCTTAAATAGAAACGAATACAAAACTTGATCGAAACAGCAACACAATATATATATATATATATATATATATATATATATATATATATATATGTGTGTGTGTGTGTGTGTGTGTGTGAGTGTGTGTGTGTGTGTGTCTGTGTGTGTATATATATATGTGTGTGTGTATGCATTTATGTGTATATTCATTAACAGTTTTAAATAATGACCAAATTCATTTTGAATTCTTGATTTGTATCTATTTCTCTCAAAACTTGCATTGTTGAGAAGAATGAAGCAGTTAAGAATAAAATGATGACGAAATAGAAGGAGAATAGCAAAAGAAGCATATGTAACCGTTAATGCAATTCCAGAAGCCCCACGTTAAATGCTTATAAACAATCAATCAACTGATTGATTCTGCACTTACTTTATTACAATAGTTCTCAATTGCTCTCAGCTCTTGGAAGGACTCAGGCTTTAGGCTTAGCGATTTTTGCCAATCATTAACTTCAATTGCAGTTGTTAATTTGAATACAATAATTCATGGGAGTGTAGTATTTAGTGATACATATACGTCATTAATTCGAAAGGGTGTAAAACTGAAGTCATAGCGGCTGCACCGATCAAAATGAAAGCAAAGTGATTCTATACCTGAAATATCAGACATATTTACCGTAATTTCCAGCTGTAGAGTAAATGAAAAAAAAATTACTCTACAAATGAAAAATGAACGTGTTTTAATAGTCATGTGTATTTTCTATATGTGAGGCCTTTTTATAACTCAAGTGACCTGCCCTATTCCAGCGCTGCGTTGAGGGGCTATGGGTGAGACTGCATAAAACCAGGGAAATTTTTTCTTGGGTGTGGGGGTGAGAAGAACAATAAAAATTACTAAATTAAAAGGGAAGGGGAAATAACGCTGATTAGTAAATAAAGATGTATATAAAAAAAGAGAGGAGATGGGGACTCACAGATGAGGGACTCACTGATAAGGATCTAGGTGAGGAAAAGGAAATAGAAGAGGTCAGGTCGGAGCGGGGAAGCCTTTGGGAAATTTGGATGAACATGGGATTTGGGGGTCGTGAGAAATAGAAGTGAGCAGTGATCAAGTCACGGAAACACCGGGTTGAAGCGACGATTTGAATTTCCTTTTTTAAAATCTAATTGTCAGACAATGAATGCAAAATATTTTGGTTTTTAACGTTAATTTAGAATTGCTTGGGATTTGGAGGGTGGTGTTTATTCATAAGTTTTCTTTGTCTGAATATTTAAAAAAAATGCAAGTGTGCTTTGCTCTAGTTGGGGGTGTGAGGTTAGGACCCTCTGGAGCCTTCAACATATGATTGTTGTATTAAGAAATATTTGTTTGATGGACATAAATCGGTTGTTTATATCTGAATCGATCTCAAATATTCATACTTGAATCAAGACATAAGTAACAATATATAACTGTATGTATTTAGTCCAGCATGTATATAGCCTAAGACTTTCTTGCTGTGCGTACATAGCAATTAATATGTGTGTATGCATCCATTTAATAACTTATATATGTATATGGATAGAAATACACGTTTGTATGTCTGTGTGTGCACATGCATATATGTATATATAGTCTGACATGAAAGAATTTACCAAACGTTTTCCATGTCTCGACGAACATTACACAGATCACTCCCAGATGAAAAATTTTTTTTAAAAGAAGCTATTTCCCCCTTTATAACAATTCCCTGAACTCTGTATGCATACACACACACTCATATATATATATATATATATATATATATATATATATATATAAATACTTATATATATATATAAATATACGCGTATATAATCACCTAAATATATATATACTTATGCATGTGCATTTATACGTATAGGAATGTGCAAACAAACATATTCTTACATTCACCATACATATTTATTAGAAACCATGAACCTAAACTATCGAAGGTTTCTGCAGCTTCTAAGTTGGTCTGCTCAGCTACCCATATATGTATGTGTCGTGCATTACAGGCTACAACAATAGAGCTAGAGGGCTTTAAACATTTACTCCTTATAATGTTTTTTTTTCTATCCTCCCAATAGGTTTTAGCAGGGGGTTCAATGCACGATGTGTAAGTTAATGCTAAATGGGTCCCTTAATTTAAGCCCGGCAGCATTCATGCTTGTTTTCGAATTTTTTTAGTGATCACGACCCCACATATCTTTCTAGTTTTTTTCATTTTTTTCATAATTGCTGTTGGTCACGTGCCGGTTTCTTTTGAGCGACTAACCAGACCTGTTTATTTACGATTTTTAAATTTGTTTCTGCATATTTAAGCATTTGGCTGTATATCTAAAGATACTTTTGAATATTGTATGTAGATACATTATTTGCAATATTATTAGTTCGCTGAATTATTTTGATAAGTTCTGAATTCGGATAAATATTATATCAAATGTAATTTAGAATTTGATATAAATATTGGACAATATTCAATTTTAGAAGCCGACCCAGTGTTTAAAAAATATTTTCTCTTCTAGTTGAATTGTGCAAAATAGTCGATTTGTCAAAGAAAACATTGATATGCAAAAGAAAGAAATTAGTTTATGATTAATAATTGTACAACTGCATTTTGTTCAAATGGAACTTTGTACTCTTATTTTTATCAGAGTTCGAGTTGAGGAGAGTGTGCCAGCTTGTGGGATCTGAGGCGTAGACGGGGGCTATTTGGAAACGACCCCCGGGACCTTAATGGGGAGTGGTACCCTAAAAAAACCTTATTAATAGTAGTTCGCTTCATTTCTACTGACATTAGACAATAACAAGGATATATTTGTACATAGATACATATATAGAAAATGATAATTAAATCTTTGGAGTTGTTTCTCAACAATTACATGACAGTGCATGTGTATTCATTGAAATATTCCTTTTTCAACAAATCTCGCTAAATACCCCCCCCCCCGCCAAAGAGCCAAGCCCTAAGCCGATTCTACATTCCCAAATCTTTTCCCTAACACTTATGAAGGCAACATGGTAGCTTCAACTGTTCATGATATCAGGTCAGCACACACACACACACACACACACACACACACACACACACACACACACACACACACACACACACACATATATATATATATATATACATATGTATCGTGGCGCAAAAAAGTGAGAGTTTATTTTGTGTGTAATGGAATAAAAGAATGACATAAGCGGGAAATGAAAGCTTTATCATCTATTTCACAGAGTCAGCCTCTGTGTGTGTGTGTGTGTGTGTGTGTATATATATATATGTATATATATATATGTATGTATGTATGTATGTTTGTACGTGTGCATATGTATGTATATGTTTGTATACACATATATACGTCTATGTATACACACACACACACATATAAAAGTATATATATATATATATACATATATATATATATATATATATATATATATATATATATATATATATATATATATATATATATATATATATATATAAAATCATATATCTTACTATTTATATCTATCAACTTGAAATAAGGAACAACTGGGGCTTTGAATAATGCTTAAAAACATAATTATTCTACCTCACCAATGTGTATATTTGATGAGAATTCATTTCTAACTCAATGATGTAATACTGATAAATTTAAATATATAAAACTAAAAAAAACAATCTGAAATGTAAAAAAGAATTTTTAGAAAATATGTTCTTAATTCACTTTTTATTCCATTTTTGTTCAGACAATCCAATTTTTTCTTCCCATCCTTGATGTTATCACAACATTTCGACCGATTTATTCTACTACCGTTTTCATTAGACAAAGCAATTCTTTTTTTTTGCTATGCTGGTATGTTTCCTCGGTACAAAATAACTATTACAACTATAACTATTTGCACCTGCGTTTTTTCAGCATTCTTATTTACTAAAATATTTTCATTTTCAGTGATAACGCGCCGATGTATCTGTGTATACGTCGATGTATGTACATATGTATGCATGGAGTTGTGAGGTCAAGATCTGAATCTTATTTTAAAATTCATTGCACTAATTAAAATTCTATTTCATTTTATTTTGTAACTGTTCTCATTGGAGAGAAAATAATATGAAGTCTGTTTGAAAAAATTACTAACTCCCGCGATAAAAATCGATGTTCATATTTATTTGGCCTATTGAGTCACTTGCAGTGTTTTGTTTTTTGTTTGTTTATTAAATTTTAAATTGTTTAATTAAAAATCGTCCAAAAATAAAGAAGCTGTTAGAGAAACATGATTTCTGTGAAGTAGCTAAAGATTTGGGGCCTGTGGGCTTGGCTCCTTGGGGGCCCCCTCCAACATTTCATGAGATTTAATGAAAAAGGAAAATTTGCAATAAACAGAGATGCACTATCATTTAACAAGTGAAAAATAAGCCCAGAGCTCAGAGGCAGAATAATTATTTATGCAATTCATTTATGTATAAATATATCCTTGTTATTGTATAATGTCAGTAGAAATATAGTAGGTGAATTGATATTTATAAAGCTTTTTGGGGCCCGCCTCCTTTGAGACCCAGGGGCCTTCTTTCAAATAGCCCCACCTATACTGCACGATTTTATAAAACATTTTATTCTTCAATTGAATTGTGAAAATATTTCGCTAATTGTTCTTCGAATACCTCGACTGAGCAATGAAGGATTCCTGTTCAACTATCTACAGAAGTCAAAGATCAAGAAAGGAAGGGGCTCGAACCCTTCCAGTGCCGATGGAACCTATTTTCAAGTTGTTGCAATCAATTTCAGTCCTATAGAAGTCAAAAGGGATATAACTGCTTTTTCTACGGCATTATGTTTATTTTCATGTAGCCGTGGGTGTCCACAGGGGAGGGGGCAATGAGGCATTTTCCTCATCCTGGATCAGGCCGTCTCACCTATGATAAAGGATTCGGAAGTTCGAACCTTCGAGTCCATAAAAGATAATGGTGTTGTGCAATCGTTTTATATAAACCCCAACTTATTATTCCCATATCAAAAGATGATATTATTCTTCACTGGTAACAGGGTTGCTGCTAAGATATAAATTCCGAATACGTCTTTTTTTCCCCCGGCCCCCAGGAAAAGTGGCAGTGAGCACCCCTGTATATAGCATATTTACTCTAAAATTGTATCAAGTAGACTAAATACCTGCCCAAACGAGCGGGATAAATTAACTGTCCTATAAGAATTAATAAATAGAAAGATAGATGGAAATCAGATAGCATTTAATTCAACTTGTTTTTAAAAACTGATATTTCTGACTTCTACAATTTTTTTTCAAAGATCTCGTGAAAATGTTGAAAACATGTTATGTAAGCTTATTAGAAAATAAACGTAGCCAATCTTCCTTTTACATTCAGCCCTGAACGATACCAAAGTACCTACTGTTTTCACTATTACTCCCCCCTCCTCTCTGTGAGCAATGTGACCCCACTTGCAATGCAAATAAGCTATTTTTCAGCTGCTGTCAGTGGACAGCTTGTGGATTTAGCTGAAAAAGTTGGATCGAAGTGTCCATTTTAACATCAATTTACATTGTAAATCAGCCCCAGATAACATATATTTAAAAAAAAAAAATTGCCATTGGTCCGATTGGTACCCATAGAAAATTTATTGTGATTTGTGTTGTGTGGTCTTCGCGGTCAGCTTTGAAATACGGACGAGGGGCCGGAGAGACTTTTGTTAAATTATGAGATGTTCAACTGTAAAAGAAGGAACGAAAATGGGTTTCGATAATGTTAGATTTTACAATTAATTTCTTTTGACAGAGAATGAGAAAAATTTGACTTTCTATTTCAAGGGAAAAAAATTAAATTTTAACACCTCGGTTCGCATCAATACAAGCTAAATTAGTGACGTCTAATCGACATAAAATGTTATGAAAATCATTCTCAATGAATATTTGATGATAATGTACATTTTTAAATTACCCTGTATGTTCGTGTATGGGTCGAGTTTTGAAGATCAATTTTTTTTACAAAAATTGGTGCTTCAACAATACATGAGAATTAATTTTGAATGGCTGAAATTCAAACATAATGGGAAAGACTAGTTGCAACCATTGGCTTAAAACAAGGGTCAAC